>JAVTVY010001233.1:0-353379 GCA_036873755.1 Hanleya hanleyi
TATAGCTTATGATGCTGATGTTATTTTGAGCCTGTTGCATAAAACTCGGAGCACAGCTTCATGAGTAAATTCATAATGGATAACATTATGGTGTGCCAGAAAGTTCTGTTTTCATCGTATTCCTTCAAAATTAATGTGTTGTTCTTCGAAACAGTGCTCAAAAGTATTTTATCTCAAATAAGATGATTATTTACTAATTTACCAGGCAGTTTCAGCGAACAAAAATTCCACAAATAAAAAATGAGGAAAATCGGTCCGAAAAATCGTCCGCAAAATGACTAATTTTGGGAATATGATGTCACTGTGATGTCATCATTGCCGCCATCTTGGATTTTGTGACATTTTCCGGTAGCGCATGAACCAGTGATACAGTGTGGCAAGTTTCAGCTTCCCAACCTGAAGGATAATGGAAATAACGAAGCTGTTTCTAGGCTAACTATTCTTTAAATAACAATATTGCCCCTCAGATGCCTTTTTTGGGGGGCCAGAGGGCATCACAGAGCCCAGAGCAAAGGGCACCCCTTCTAATATTGTTCTATATGCCTCAGGTGATGAGTGTGCCAAGTTTGGTGCTTTGGTGCAGCGTGTCACGATCTCCCCCAAAATATGGCCCTAAGCCACCTCACCATTAAGAGAGCTTGACATCAAAATACCAAATGCACCTTTACCCAATGCCCATGCATCCTCTAACTTACCGTATTATTACATTGCGAGAGATTATCGAAATAAATGTGAATATTTAAAAGCAAATGTACATTTCATATTTCATTGAATCTTCTGCAGCAACATGACCTGTGTGCAAATGCGCGCTAAACTGATCAAATACAATCACACACTCTCTATTACGCATGTGTATTATAGCAATTGGGTCGATAAACTCATACAGCACAAAGGTTACTCTTTCAAAATAGTGTATATCTACAACACAACAGAAGAGAACAACACGATATAAGCTGGTTGTCTTGGTAATCATGGCAGCATAAACTCCTTATTAATATTGCGAAATTGTTAATGCAACTTTTCATAATATAATAATATATGCAATCCGAATGAGCCACACCTGTACAATTATGGTTGTAGCTCAGACTCCGACTCTGCCCTTGGTTATCAAACTGTGGGTAAGTTCTGTAGAAATATATTTACAGAAACAGAGTTTCGGGTTGTTTTTTTAATTCATAATATACGAATTAGCGATTAACCCTCGTCAGGGAGTCTCAACGCAGATCACAACATGTCATCAACATGATCAGATCTTCTCAGTATTTTACTGATGGCATATGTTTATATACACCACAAAAGTCAATTCAATTCCCATATAGAAATTATGAGCCATCATTCTCCAAGAAGTAACTTGTGACTAGCATAGTTTACTTCATTGTAATATGAGAATCCTTCCGCCATGCGGGTATCCCTCAGTATGTCTGTTTCTGAATTTATTCTGTCTGTTTCTGAATTTATTCTCAGTTAACCCGTAATCGTGGGTTTCCAAACATGCTATCTGGTGTGCTGACAGTCTGTGTAAATACTGAATATATTTCATATATTTCAGTTACCTCTTGTAGCTATGTTATTAATTTGCCGGGCTATTGCCCTGTTTGTGTCAAATTGTCGATTTTACGACAGTCGGCTTTCGCCTTAGCAGAAAATCTTCCGCTGGGCATTATAAATGCCAGATATCATAGGTATCTCAGATATACAGTAGCGTATATCATTTCGCTCCGTGTACGATTGTACACTCTTTCGGAGACCGTAGAGGTCTTGGGCAGACAGACGCCGACACTGTTAAATAGCATATCCAGATGTTTTATAATTGATTCCACCTTATGTATCTAGGCAGAAAATATAGCGTTGGCATTACTGCAGTAATTTCTGATAGGTAATTCAGAGTTTGTTTACTCAGATCATTGCATTCATTTAGTTGGTAAATTATTTGTTTTACCAATTGTATTTTATGATCGGTATTTACCGTCATAATTTCCGTGTAGTGTACACCATCATATAGTTGACGGTTGGCTTCGTTTCTGTAATCCTGTTTATTAGGATAACCGTTGTATTGTTTTTATCGGCCTTTGTGATCACATAGGCCAAGCCCGCTGACTTCAGTTTATGAAGTGAGGCGATTTCCCCAGTCGTTAGATTTGACGGGCTCTAGCACTGTGTCTTAGATGAGTCGATTTACGACTGGCGTTTTTCGCCTTTGCAGAGAATCTTCTGCCTGGCATTATTTAATAATACCAGAGAAACTACAGTTTATGTAGTATCTCAACAATATACGGTAGTGTATATTGTCGTTCAGTCGGTCTGGATGATGGCATTATTTAATAATACCAGAGAAACTACAGTTTATGTAGTATCTCAACAATATACGGTAGTGTATATTGTCGTTCAGTCGGTCTGGATGATCTGTTGAGGCGGGGACAGTTCTGGGTAAATATGACCAGGAAAGCTCCGAAAACTCCAGTGCATGTAGTATCTCCCAAAATATACGGTAGTGTATACTGTCTTGTAGACAATCAGGATCTGTTGAAAGCGGGGGGACATCTGGGTTAAGTATTACCAGATGCCTATCTTTCATAGGTCAATATTTTGAGTCTGGTCTCGGCAATTGGTTAAATATAGCCTTATCCGATTGGATTAAAAGCTGTCTAGCCATTGGTTGAAATTGGTGTGGATGGCTGTCTCCTTTGTTCGCTTCAATCCCACCAAGCTCGAGTCCCTAATGCCACTTGTTTCAGACGGTGTTGTTTAACCGTATCGCTTTCTATGTCCTGACTCTATAACATACTGTGAATTGTGAGAGTATGATAAAGTTTCCAGGTATAACAATACAGGACGGAAGAATGATTTCAACAATATTTTATATATTGTATAAAAACGTGCGGTTTTCAGTACAGGTACATGTTAGAAAACCTATTATATCAGCAGACCCTTTGGGTTGTGATATTACGAGAATACGGAAATATTTCCTTGGTGCAATGGACCAAGCGTATACTAGGACAGGAGGTTTATTGTTTGTTTAAATAAACAAACCCCGGTAATAATCACCGGACGTGAATGCGGGTTATTGTTTTTGTAAACAAAACCACATGAATACTAACCACGGTCTATGGTATAGTAATTAATCAACTAAGTATGTATTCATAACTTAGTGTATAGGGCAGTATGTGTTGGGTCTGAGACAAACAACCAAGACATGCACAAGGATCAAATTTAAACGAAGTTCAAAAATGATTCACGTGTTGGATTGCAAGCCCGAAGGCGACACAAGATAATAATATATGCAATCCGAATGAGCCACACCTGTACAATTATGGTTGTAGCTCAGACTCCGACTCTGCCCTTGGTTATCAAACTGTGGGTAAGTTCTGTAGAAATATATTTACAGAAACAGAGTTTCGGGTTGTTTTTTTAATCTACATGTAATATACGTATGAATGAAGATTAACCCTCGCCGAGTCCAAATCTTTTTATGATCGCTAAATATTATGTCATCAACATGATCAGATCTTCTCAGTATTTTACTGATGGCATATGTTTATATACACCACAAAAGTCAATTCAATTCCCATATAGAAATTATGAGCCATCATTCTCCAAGAAGTAACTTGTGACTAGCATAGTTTACTTCATTGTAATATGAGAATCCTTCCGCCATGCGGGTATCCCTCAGTATGTCTGTTTCTGAATTTATTCTGTCTGTTTCTGAATTTATTCTCAGTTAACCCGTAATCGTGGGTTTCCAAACATGCTATCTGGTGTGCTGACAGTCTGTGTAAATACTGAATATATTTCATATATTTCAGTTACCTCTTGTAGCTATGTTATTAATTTGCCGGGCTATTGCCCTGTTTGTGTCAAATTGTCGATTTTACGACAGTCGGCTTTCGCCTTAGCAGAAAATCTTCCGCTGGGCATTATAAATGCCAGATATCATAGGTATCTCAGATATACAGTAGCGTATATCATTTCGCTCCGTGTACGATTGTACACTCTTTCGGAGACCGTAGAGGTCTTGGGCAGACAGACGCCGACACTGTTAAATAGCATATCCAGATGTTTTATAATTGATTCCACCTTATGTATCTAGGCAGAAAATATAGCGTTGGCATTACTGCAGTAATTTCTGATAGGTAATTCAGAGTTTGTTTACTCAGAGCATTGCATTCATTTAGTTGGTAAATTATTTGTTTTACCAATTGTATTTTATGATCGGTATTTACCGTCATAATTTCCGTGTAGTGTACACCATCATATAGTTGACGGTTGGCTTCGTTTCTGTAATCCTGTTTATTAGGATAACCGTTGTATTGTTTTTATCGGCCTTTGTGATCACATAGGCCAAGCCCGCTGACTTCAGTTTATGAAGTGAGGCGATTTCCCCAGTCGTTAGATTTGACGGGCTCTAGCCCTGTGTCTTAGATGAGTCGATTTACGACTGGCGTTTTTCGCCTTTGCAGAGAATCTTCTGCCTGGCATTATTTAATAATACCAGAGAAACTACAGTTTATGTAGTATCTCAACAATATACGGTAGTGTATATTGTCGTTCAGTCGGTCTGGATGATGGCATTATTTAATAATACCAGAGAAACTACAGTTTATGTAGTATCTCAACAATATACGGTAGTGTATATTGTCGTTCAGTCGGTCTGGATGATCTGTTGAGGCGGGGGCAGTTCTGGGTAAATATGACCAGGAAAGCTCCGAAAACTCCAGTGCATGTAGTATCTCCCAAAATATACGGTAGTGTATACTGTCTTGTAGACAATCAGGATCTGTTGAAAGCGGGGGGACATCTGGGTTAAGTATTACCAGATGCCTATCTTTCATAGGTCAATATTTTGAGTCTGGTCTCGGCAATTGGTTAAATATAGCCTTATCCGATTGGATTAAAAGCTGTCTAGCCATTGGTTGAAATTGGTGTGGATGGCTGTCTCCTTTGTTCGCTTCAATCCCACCAAGCTCGAGTCCCTAATGCCACTTGTTTCAGACGGTGTTGTTTAACCGTATCGCTTTCTATGTCCTGACTCTATAACATACTGTGAATTGTGAGAGTATGATAAAGTTTCCAGGTATAACAATACAGGACGGAAGAATGATTTCAACAATATTTTATATATTGTATAAAAACGTGCGGTTTTCAGTACAGGTACATGTTAGAAAACCTATTATATCAGCAGACCCTTTGGGTTGTGATATTACGAGAATACGGAAATATTTCCTTGGTGCAATGGACCAAGCGTATACTAGGACAGGAGGTTTATTGTTTGTTTAAATAAACAAACCCCGGTAATAATCACCGGACGTGAATGCGGGTTATTGTTTTTGTAAACAAAACCACATGAATACTAACCACGGTCTATGGTATAGTAATTAATCAACTAAGTATGTATTCATAACTTAGTGTATAGGGCAGTATGTGTTGGGTCTGAGACAAACAACCAAGACATGCACAAGGATCAAATTTAAACGAAGTTCAAAAATGATTCACGTGTTGGATTGCAAGCCCGAAGGCGACACAAGATAATAATATATGCAATCCGAATGAGCCACACCTGTACAATTATGGTTGTAGCTCAGACTCCGACTCTGCCCTTGGTTATCAAACTGTGGGTAAGTTCTGTAGAAATATATTTACAGAAACAGAGTTTCGGGTTGTTTTTTTAATTCATAATATACGAATTAGCGATTAACCCTCGTCAGGGAGTCTCAACGCAGATCACAACATGTCATCAACATGATCAGATCTTCTCAGTATTTTACTGATGGCATATGTTTATATACACCACAAAAGTCAATTCAATTCCCATATAGAAATTATGAGCCATCATTCTCCAAGAAGTAACTTGTGACTAGCATAGTTTACTTCATTGTAATATGAGAATCCTTCCGCCATGCGGGTATCCCTCAGTATGTCTGTTTCTGAATTTATTCTCAGTTAGCCCGTAATCGTGGGTTTCCAAACATGCTATCTGGTGTGCTGACAGTCTGTGTAAATACTGAATATATTTCATATATTTCAGTTACCTCTTGTAGCTATGTTATTAATTTGCCGGGCTATTGCCCTGTTTGTGTCAAATTTGTCGATTTTACGACAGTCGGCTTTCGCCTTAGCAGAAAATCTTCCGCTGGGCATTATAAATGCCAGATATCATAGGTATCTCAGATATACAGTAGCGTATATCATTTCGCTCCGTGTACGATTGTACACTCTTTCGGAGACCGTAGAGGTCTTGGGCAGACAGACGCCGACACTGTTAAATAGCATATCCAGATGTTTTATAATTGATTCCACCTTATGTATCTAGGCAGAAAATATAGCGTTGGCATTACTGCAGTAATTTCTGATAGGTAATTCAGAGTTTGTTTACTCAGAGCATTGCATTCATTTAGTTGGTAAATTATTTGTTTTACCAATTGTATTTTATGATCGGTATTTACCGTCATAATTTCCGTGTAGTGTACACCATCATATAGTTGACGGTTGGCTTCGTTTCTGTAATCCTGTTTATTAGGATAACCGTTGTATTGTTTTTATCGGCCTTTGTGATCACATAGGCCAAGCCCGCTGACTTCAGTTTATGAAGTGAGGCGATTTCCCCAGTCGTTAGATTTGACGGGCTCTAGCCCTGTGTCTTAGATGAGTCGATTTACGACTGGCGTTTTTCGCCTTTGCAGAGAATCTTCTGCCTGGCATTATTTAATAATACCAGAGAAACTACAGTTTATGTAGTATCTCAACAATATACGGTAGTGTATATTGTCGTTCAGTCTGTCTGGATGATGGCATTATTTAATAATACCAGAGAAACTACAGTTTATGTAGTATCTCAACAATATACGGTAGTGTATATTGTCGTTCAGTCGGTCTGGATGATCTGTTGAGGCGGGGGCAGTTCTGGGTAAATATGACCAGGAAAGCTCCGAAAACTCCAGTGCATGTAGTATCTCCCAAAATATACGGTAGTGTGTACTGTCTTGTAGACAATCAGGATCTGTTGAAAGCGGGGGGACATCTGGGTTAAGTATTACCAGATGCCTATCTTTCATAGGTCAATATTTTGAGTCTGGTCTCGGCAATTGGTTAAATATAGCCTTATCCGATTGGATTAAAAGCTGTCTAGCCATTGGTTGAAATTGGTGTGGATGGCTGTCTCCTTTGTTCGCTTCAATCCCACCAAGCTCGAGTCCCTAATGCCACTTGTTTCAGATGGTGTTGTTTAACCGTATCGCTTTCTATGTCCTGACTCTATAACATACTGTGAATTGTGAGAGTATGATAAAGTTTCCAGGTATAACAATACAGGACGGAAGAATGATTTCAACAATATTTTATATATTGTATAAAAACGTGCGGTTTTCAGTACAGGTACATGTTAGAAAACCTATTATATCAGCAGACCCTTTGGGTTGTGATATTACGAGAATACGGAAATATTTCCTTGGTGCAATGGACCAAGCGTATACTAGGACAGGAGGTTTATTGTTTGTTTAAATAAACAAACCCCGGTAATAATCACCGGACGTGAATGCGGGTTATTGTTTTTGTAAACAAAACCACATGAATACTAACCACGGTCTATGGTATAGTAATTAATCAACTAAGTATGTATTCAGAACTTAGTGTATAGGGCAGTATGTGTTGGGTCTGAGACAAACAACCAAGACATGCACAAGGATCAAATTTAAACGAAGTTCAAAAATGATTCACGTGTTGGATTGCAAGCCCGAAGGCGACACAAGATAATAATATATGCAATCCGAATGAGCCACACCTGTACAATTATGGTTGTAGCTCAGACTCCTAATTTCTATATGGGAATTGAATTGACTTTTGTGGTGTATATAAACATATGCCATCAGTAAAATACTGAGAAGATCTGATCATGTTGATGACATGTTGTGATCTGCGTTGAGACTCCCTGACGAGGGTTAATCGCTAATTCGTATATTATGAATTAAAAAAACAACCCGAAACTCTGTTTCTGTAAATATATTTCTACAGAACTTACCCACAGTTTGATAACCAAGGGCAGAGTCGGAGTCTGAGCTACAACCATAAGTGTACAGGTGTGGCTCATTCGGATTGCATATATTATTATCTTGTGTCGCCTTCGGGCTTGCATTCCAACACGTGAATCATTTTTGAACTTCGTTTAAATTTGATCCTTGTGCATGTCTTGGTTGTTTGTCTCAGACCCAACACATACTGCCCTATATACTAAGTTATGAATACATACTTAGTTGATTAATTACTATACCATAGACCGTGGTTAGTATTCATGTGGTTTTGTTTACAAAAACAACCCATTCACGTCAGCCCAGCCTGGGGTTTGTTATTTAAACAAACAGCAAACCTCCTGTCCTAGTATACGCTGGTCCATTACACCAAGTATTTCCGCTATTCTCGTAATATCTGGCAAAAAGAAGTCTGCTGATATAGGTTTTCTAACTTGCACCACAACCACACCGACATACAATATATAAAATATTGTTAATTCTTCTATCTATATTATTATACCTGGAAACTTTTATCATACTCTCACAATTCACAGTATGTTATAGAGTCAGGACATAGAAAGCGATACGGTTAAACAACACCGTCTTAAACAAGTGGCATTAGGGACTCGAGCTTGGTGGGATTGAAGCGAACAAAGGAGACAGCCATCCACGCAAATTTCAACCAATGGCTAGACAGCTTTTAATCCAATCGGATAAGGCTATATTTAACCAATTGCCGAGACCAGACTCAAAATATTGACCTATCAAAGATAGGCATCTGGTAATACTTAACCCAGATGTCCCCCCGCTTTCAACAGATCCTGATTGTCTACAAGACAGTATACACTACCGTATATATAATTTTTGGGAGATACTACATGCACTGGAGTTTTCGGAGCTTTCCTGGTCATATTTACCCAGAACTGCCCCCGCCTCAACAGATCATCCAGACCGACTGAACGACAATATACACTACCGTATATTGTTGAGATACTACATAAACTGTAGTTTCTCTGGTATTATTAAATAATGCCATCATCCAGACCGACTGAACGACAATATACACTACCGTATATTGTTGAGATACTACATAAACTGTAGTTTCTCTGGTATTATTAAATAATGCCAGGCAGAAGATTCTCTGCAAAGGCGAAAAACGCCAGTCGTAAATCGACTCATCTAAGACACAGGGCTAGAGCCCGTCAAATCTAACGACTGGGGAAATCGCCTCACTTCATAAACTGAAGTCAGCGGGCTTGGCCTATGTGATCACAAAGGCCGATAAAAACAATACAACGGTTATCCTAATAAACAGGATTACAGAAACGAAGCCAACCGTCAACTATATGATGGTGTACACTACACGGAAATTATGACGGTAAATACCGATCATAAAATACAATTGGTAAAACAAATAATTTACCAACTAAATGAATGCAATGCTCTGAGTAAACAAACTCTGAATTACCTATCAGAAATTACTGCAGTAATGCCAACGCTATATTTTCTGCCTAGATACATAAGGTGGAATCAATTATAAAACATCTGGATATGCTATTTAACAGTGTCGGCGTCTGTCTGCCCAAGACCTCTACGGTCTCCGAAAGAGTGTACAATCGTACACGGAGCGAAATGATATACGCTACTGTATATCTGAGATACCTATGATATCTGGCATTTATAATGCCCAGCGGAAGATTTTCTGCTAAGGCGAAAGCCGACTGTCGTAAAATCGACAATTTGACACAAACAGGGCAATAGCCCGGCAAATTAATAACATAGCTACAAGAGGTAACTGAAATATATGAAATATATTCAGTATTTACACAGACTGTCAGCACACCAGATAGCATGTTTGGAAACCCACGATTACGGGTTAATTGAGAATAAATTCAGAAACAGACATACTGAGGGATACCCGCATGGCGGAAGGATTCTCATATTACAATGAAGTAAACTATGCTAGTCACAAGTTACTTCTTGGAGAATGATGGCTCATAATTTCTATATGGGAATTGAATTGACTTTTGTGGTGTATATAAACATATGCCATCAGTAAAATACTGAGAAGATCTGATCATGTTGATGACATGTTGTGATCTGCGTTGAGACTCCCTGACGAGGGTTAATCGCTAATTCGTATATTATGAATTAAAAAAACAACCCGAAACTCTGTTTCTGTAAATATATTTCTACAGAACTTACCCACAGTTTGATAACCAAGGGCAGAGTCGGAGTCTGAGCTACAACCATAATTGTACAGGTGTGGCTCATTCGGATTGCATATATTATTATCTTGTGTCGCCTTCGGGCTTGCAATCCAACACGTGAATCATTTTTGAACTTCGTTTAAATTTGATCCTTGTGCATGTCTTGGTTGTTTGTCTCAGACCCAACACATACTGCCCTATACACTAAGTTATGAATACATACTTAGTTGATTAATTACTATACCATAGACCGTGGTTAGTACTCATGTGGTTTTGTTTACAAAAACAATAACCCGCATTCACGTCCGGTGATTATTACCGGGGTTTGTTTATTTAAACAAACAATAAACCTCCTGTCCTAGTATACGCTTGGTCCATTGCACCAAGGAAATATTTCCGTATTCTCGTAATATCACAACCCAAAGGGTCTGCTGATATAATAGGTTTTCTAACATGTACCTGTACTGAAAACCGCACGTTTTTATACAATATATAAAATATTGTTGAAATCATTCTTCCGTCCTGTATTGTTATACCTGGAAACTTTATCATACTCTCACAATTCACAGTATGTTATAGAGTCAGGACATAGAAAGCGATACGGTTAAACAACACCGTCTGAAACAAGTGGCATTAGGGACTCGAGCTTGGTGGGATTGAAGCGAACAAAGGAGACAGCCATCCACGCCAATTTCAACCAATAGCTAGACAGCTTTTAATCCAATCGGATAAGGCTATATTTAACCAATTGCCGAGACCAGACTCAAAATATTGACCTATCAAAGATAGGCATCTGGTAATACTTAACCCAGATGTCCCCCCGCTTTCAACAGATCCTGATTGTCTACAAGACAGTATACACTACCGTATATTTTGGGAGATACTACATGCACTGGAGTTTTCGGAGCTTTCCTGGTCATATTTACCCAGAACTGCCCCCGCCTCAACAGATCATCCAGACCGACTGAACGACAATATACACTACCGTATATTGTTGAGATACTACATAAACTGTAGTTTCTCTGGTATTATTAAATAATGCCATCATCCAGACCGACTGAACGACAATATACACTACCGTATATTGTTGAGATACTACATAAACTGTAGTTTCTCTGGTATTATTAAATAATGCCAGGCAGAAGATTCTCTGCAAAGGCGAAAAACGCCAGTCGTAAATCGACTCATCTAAGACACAGGGCTAGAGCCCGTCAAATCTAACGACTGGGGAAATCGCCTCACTTCATAAACTGAAGTCAGCGGGCTTGGCCTATGTGATCACAAAGGCCGATAAAAACAATACAACGGTTATCCTAATAAACAGGATTACAGAAACGAAGCCAACCGTCAACTATATGATGGTGTACACTACACGGAAATTATGACGGTAAATACCGATCATAAAATACAATTGGTAAAACAAATAATTTACCAACTAAATGAATGCAATGCTCTGAGTAAACAAACTCTGAATTACCTATCAGAAATTACTGCAGTAATGCCAACGCTATATTTTCTGCCTAGATACATAAGGTGGAATCAATTATAAAACATCTGGATATGCTATTTAACAGTGTCGGCGTCTGTCTGCCCAAGACCTCTACGGTCTCCGAAAGAGTGTACAATCGTACACGGAGCGAAATGATATACGCTACTGTATATCTGAGATACCTATGATATCTGGCATTTATAATGCCCAGCGGAAGATTTTCTGCTAAGGCGAAAGCCGACTGTCGTAAAATCGACAATTTGACACAAACAGGGCAATAGCCCGGCAAATTAATAACATAGCTACAAGAGGTAACTGAAATATATGAAATATATTCAGTATTTACACAGACTGTCAGCACACCAGATAGCATGTTTGGAAACCCACGATTAACTGAGAATAAATTCAGAAACAGACATACTGAGGGATACCCGCATGGCGGAAGGATTCTCATATTACAATGAAGTAAACTATGCTAGTCACAAGTTACTTCTTGGAGAATGATGGCTCATAATTTCTATATGGGAATTGAATTGACTTTTGTGGTGTATATAAACATATGCCATCAGTAAAATACTGAGAAGATCTGATCATGTTGATGACATGTTGTGATCTGCGTTGAGACTCCCTGACGAGGGTTAATCGCTAATTCGTATATTATGAATTAAAAAAACAACCCGAAACTCTGTTTCTGTAAATATATTTCTACAGAACTTACCCACAGTTTGATAACCAAGGGCAGAGTCGGAGTCTGAGCTACAACCATAATTGTACAGGTGTGGCTCATTCGGATTGCATATATTATTATCTTGTGTCGCCTTCGGGCTTGCAATCCAACACGTGAATCATTTTTGAACTTCGTTTAAATTTGATCCTTGTGCATGTCTTGGTTGTTTGTCTCAGACCCAACACATACTGCCCTATACACTAAGTTATGAATACATACTTAGTTGATTAATTACTATACCATAGACCGTGGTTAGTACTCATGTGGTTTTGTTTACAAAAACAATAACCCGCATTCACGTCCGGTGATTATTACCGGGGTTTGTTTATTTAAACAAACAATAAACCTCCTGTCCTAGTATACGCTTGGTCCATTGCACCAAGGAAATATTTCCGTATTCTCGTAATATCACAACCCAAAGGGTCTGCTGATATAATAGGTTTTCTAACATGTACCTGTACTGAAAACCGCACGTTTTTATACAATATATAAAATATTGTTGAAATCATTCTTCCGTCCTGTATTGTTATACCTGGAAACTTTATCATACTCTCACAATTCACAGTATGTTATAGAGTCAGGACATAGAAAGCGATACGGTTAAACAACACCGTCTGAAACAAGTGGCATAGGGACTCGAGCTTGGTGGGATTGAAGCGAACAAAGGAGACAGCCATCCACCCCAATTTCAACCAATAGCTAGACAGCTTTTAATCCAATCGGATAAGGCTATATTTAACCAATTGCCGAGACCAGACTCAAAATATTGACCTATCAAAGATAGGCATCTGGTAATACTTAACCCAGATGTCCCCCCGCTTTCAACAGATCCTGATTGTCTACAAGACAGTATACACTACCGTATATTGTGGGAGATACTACATGCACTGGAGTTTTCGGAGCTTTCCTGGTCATATTTACCCAGAACTGCCCCCGCCTCAACAGATCATCCAGACCGACTGAACGACAATATACACTACCGTATATTGTTGAGATACTACATAAACTGTAGTTTCTCTGGTATTATTAAATAATGCCATCATCCAGACCGACTGAACGACAATATACACTACCGTATATTGTTGAGATACTACATAAACTGTAGTTTCTCTGGTATTATTAAATAATGCCAGGCAGAAGATTCTCTGCAAAGGCGAAAAACGCCAGTCGTAAATCGACTCATCTAAGACACAGGGCTAGAGCCCGTCAAATCTAACGACTGGGGAAATCGCCTCACTTCATAAACTGAAGTCAGCGGGCTTGGCCTATGTGATCACAAAGGCCGATAAAAACAATACAACGGTTATCCTAATAAACAGGATTACAGAAACGAAGCCAACCGTCAACTATATGATGGTGTACACTACACGGAAATTATGACGGTAAATACCGATCATAAAATACAATTGGTAAAACAAATAATTTACCAACTAAATGAATGCAATGATCTGAGTAAACAAACTCTGAATTACCTATCAGAAATTACTGCAGTAATGCCAACGCTATATTTTCTGCCTAGATACATAAGGTGGAATCAATTATAAAACATCTGGATATGCTATTTAACAGTGTCGGCGTCTGTCTGCCCAAGACCTCTACGGTCTCCGAAAGAGTGTACAATCGTACACGGAGCGAAATGATATACGCTACTGTATATCTGAGATACCTATGATATCTGGCATTTATAATGCCCAGCGGAAGATTTTCTGCTAAGGCGAAAGCCGACTGTCGTAAAATCGACAAATTTGACACAAACAGGGCAATAGCCCGGCAAATTAATAACATAGCTACAAGAGGTAACTGAAATATATGAAATATATTCAGTATTTACACAGACTGTCAGCACACCAGATAGCATGTTTGGAAACCCACGATTACGGGTTAACTGAGAATAAATTCAGAAACAGACATACTGAGGGATACCCGCATGGCGGAAGGATTCTCATATTACAATGAAGTAAACTATGCTAGTCACAAGTTACTTCTTGGAGAATGATGGCTCATAATTTCTATATGGGAATTGAATTGACTTTTGTGGTGTATATAAACATATGCCATCAGTAAAATACTGAGAAGATCTGATCATGTTGATGACATGTTGTGATCTGCGTTGAGACTCCCTGACGAGGGTTAATCGCTAATTCGTATATTATGAATTAAAAAAACAACCCGAAACTCTGTTTCTGTAAATATATTTCTACAGAACTTACCCACAGTTTGATAACCAAGGGCAGAGTCGGAGTCTGAGCTACAACCATAATTGTACAGGTGTGGCTCATTCGGATTGCATATATTATTATATTATGAAAAGTTGCATTAACAATTTCGCAATATTAATAAGGAGTTTATGCTGCCATGATTACCAAGACAACCAGCTTATATCGTGTTGTTCTCTTCTGTTGTGTTGTAGATATACACTATTTTGAAAGAGTAACCTTTGTGCTGTATGAGTTTATCGACCCAATTGCTATAATACACATGCGTAATAGAGAGTGTGTGATTGTATTTGATCAGTTTAGCGCGCATTTGCACACAGGTCATGTTGCTGCAGAAGATTCAATGAAATATGAAATGTACATTTGCTTTTAAATATTCACATTTATTTCGATAATCTCTCGCAATGTAATAATACGGTAAGTTAGAGGATGCATGGGCATTGGGTAAAGGTGCATTTGGTATTTTGATGTCAAGCTCTCTTAATGGTGAGGTGGCTTAGGGCCATATTTTGGGGGAGATCGTGACACGCTGCACCAAAGCACCAAACTTGGCACACTCATCACCTGAGGCATATAGAACAATATTAGAAGGGGTGCCCTTTGCTCTGGGCTCTGTGATGCCCTCTGGCCCCCCAAAAAAGGCATCTGAGGGGCAATATTGTTATTTAAAGAATAGTTAGCCTAGAAACAGCTTCGTTATTTCCATTATCCTTCAGGTTGGGAAGCTGAAACTTGCCACACTGTATCACTGGTTCATGCGCTACCGGAAAATGTCACAAAATCCAAGATGGCGGCAATGATGACATCACAGTGACATCATATTCCCAAAATTAGTCATTTTGCGGACGATTTTTCGGACCGATTTTCCTCATTTTTTATTTGTGGAATTTTTGTTCGCTGAAACTGCCTGGTAAATTAGTAAATAATCATCTTATTTGAGATAAAATACTTTTGAGCACTGTTTCGAAGAACAACACATTAATTTTGAAGGAATACGATGAAAACAGAACTTTCTGGCACACCATAATGTTATCCATTATGAATTTACTCATGAAGCTGTGCTCCGAGTTTTATGCAACAGGCTCAAAATAACATCAGCATCATAAGCTATAACTGCTCTAAGTTACAGCCCTCGACGTTTCTTCATTTTGGAGTATTGGAGAAAGGTTTTTTGAGAAGGGAGAGCCGGGTGGCTGAAACCACCTATACCAATTAGGTTTACATAATCGCCTGTGTAAAAGGAAACAATCGCCCCTTATCCATGTAAAAATGGACAATTCAGCTTTTCATCTCGTAAAATGGAAAAAAAGATGGAAATGTCAAAGACTGTTTTTTAGGGTATTCTAGCATTTACCAGGTTCATCCCATGTTGAGGCGCTTACTTCATCATACGTCCTCGATGCTCATCCATTAACATCCGATGAGTTATTTGTTTGAGTTGATCTGTCATCACAGCTCACGAGGCGTTGCTAGGGGCCGTGGGGATACTTCATAGTATCCACATTAACAGCTACAATAAAGGCGCGGCTGAGATACTAAGGCTACGACCGAGAATCCACCATATTCTCGGGTCTGCAGGTGAGATGCCAAGGGAAGCTTTCCTGTTAAGTCATATGGTTGCTTTTTAGTTGTCAGACGTCAATTTTTCCCACGTCTTGCATATCGCTCCAATTTCAATCTTTCTACTTTTAAGTTCGAGAGAAGAATAGCTGAATTAACAAGTGTTACACGGGCCGGGGACTTGTGTTTAGTTCAACACGTCTCTGTTTGTATATTTGTGACCGCCGAAAAAAGCCAAATTTTTTGGACGAAATGGTACGAACCTTCATCTGAAGAGTGTTGGAGTCAGTGAGGGTGAAACTGAAAAGAACAATTCCAAAAAGGGCATCTTGCGCCTGTTGAAGGCCTGGATTTTTTATTGAAAGGCCATCAAATTACGTCAGAATAGCTAACAGGGCTGTATGGCCAGAAAAGGGACTCTAAAACCAAGAAGGAATCAAAAGAACATTTAACGCCCAATGGGGACCGAGAACATGCAACATACAAGTAAGGGTGAGGGAGTGAATAGAATTTAGCGTGGCTTTCAACAATATTCCAGCTATATCGCGACGAACCAACTAAGCACCACCCAGCCAAGTCGCGTTCGTGTTACTTCAAAGAAGAAATCTTTGAAGCAGCATGGAACCATCCACCCTCCATCCACCCTATAAAACACTGAGGACAGCACACAAGACACAGACAGGACGCTTACATGGTGCAATAAAGACAAGTGATATTACCAGGTTCATAAGTTCCTGTTGCTTCTCAGAAAAATGCTTTGAAGCAACAGGAACCTGTACCCACCCAATCACCCGCGCAACATACAAGTAACATGTTATAGCACTTGTCTATATATTGTCATTGAATGGACACAGCTTTGGTCAAATGTTCATGGAACTTTGTCAAGATAGCTGTGGGAATACCAAGTGTGAAAATAGAGGCCCGCAATATTGTTTTTTTTCAGCCAAAAGCCTGTCAAACATTTTCAGGATAACTATAGGGATCTCAGAGAGAGAATAGACACAAAAAAGGATCGGAAATTGCATTTAACACCCATTGAGGGACAGTAACATGAAATTAACATCAAAATAACACTTTGACTTCTATCCGTTGCTATTGACATGACTGAGAGTGCTTAGGACGATTTCAGGTTCAGAGGTAGATTGGGGGAGGGGTCTGAAACTACACCTTATTCTCACTGGGTGACAATACCATTATATTTACACATTTACATGTGCATGGTTCAAGACCCGTGCACTACTCCAATTATATGCCGGTTCTGCAGGCACACCCACTAGTAAAATGATACTGAATAAGGAGGATCCTGTGTTCAATTGTTATTGTTGGATTCAGCTTCATCCCCAACCCATCCCCCCCAAAATTTTTTGTCTACGTGAAAGTGCATAATAATATTTTATTTCATATCAGATGATTATTTACTGATTGACAAGGCAATTTGAGCGAAGAAAATGGCACAAATACAAAATTTGAAAAATCGATCAGAAAAATCGTCAATAAAATGGCTTATTTTTATAATATGACGTCACTGTGACATCATAATAGAGGCCATCTTCAATTTTGTTACATTTTATTGTAGCGCTGGAACCAAAGATATCATGTGGCAAGTTTCAGCTTCCTAACCTCAGGGATAACGAAAATCATGAAGCTATTGGGAAGCTAACTATTTTTTCAATTTATAATATTTTCCCTTAGATGCCCTTTTGGGGGCCAGAGGGCATCACACGGCCCAGAGTAATGGGCACCCCTTCTGATATTGTTCTGTATGCCTCAAGGGATGAATGTGCCAAGTTTGGTGCTTTGGTCCAGCGTGTCACGATCTTTTTGCTAAGCCACCTCACTATAAATAAGACCATAAGTTGTTTGTATTACAAGCGTCTGGTCCGTCATTCATAATTCAGCCGTCGTCCATTAGAGAATATCCGTGTCCATAATCCGTATGCTCGTATATTTGAGACATAACGGTTTTTAAAGTCAAACGCAAACTAGATCACAGCCGTCCAAAAGGAACCTAAGAGCAATGACCTCCTCTTGTGGGTCATCTTCCCATTAACATCGGAAGTGAACTGTTGTTAAATGAACCCTTTATTTACAGGCCATTTCTAGCGTACCATAACGTATATATCAGCAGGCCTTACCGATATCGATGTTTACGGAAGGGGCTACGGTATCTCTGACATGCAGGCTTCAAACCTTCGAAAAAATTGTTTTCCAAAATATTAAATTATATTATTCACTCTATGGGTTGGTGAAAGAAAAATCATGAAATTTTATACTGAAAATCAATTTTGAAAATGAGACGTTGGACAAAAGATCTGCAGTTAACTACTTAAGATTAGATAGTCGGTGAGAATAGCAGGTGATCTACGCACGTTTATCCCACGCATGATGATCAATTGATCAAGTAATTAACTTTCTTCAAACTTTTTAACAAATAATACTGAAACGTAGGTTAAGATTTAGACTGGGTTATAAGTCACTTAACTTGGTTGAGAAACTGTCGGTCATAAATAAAAGAAAGGCGCTGGTCGGTAGTTGTTTTCTCATTTTCTCCATAAAATTGTTTACCAGGCTTTTCGGACTGGTCTGCTAATAAATCCTATGATATTTTGCGTAAAGTCATGATATTTGTATGCAACGTGGGACATACAGAACTACATAAGTGTCCTTCATTTGTTTTAAGTTTGCCTCCGTTCTAAAGATATCTATGACTTGAAGAGGGTTACATTTTTCGAAGTATTGTACTGTCATGAACTCAATTCTAGGCGAAATGTAAAAAATTGAGGCGTGCTAATTTTGTATGAAAAGTATATTATAGGAATTTTAAAGTTCAAATATTTTTGATGAATATTAGCGTGAAATACTTGAAAATTAAATCGTCACAATCCGCTTAATTTGAGTTCAAATGATTCAGTTGTAGTAATAATCAGAACTTTATCGTCACTAAATACTGGTTCCCTGAATGGATAGCTTTCAGAAAATATATGATTCCGTTTGATGAGTTCATTAACTGAAAAATTGAGCAAAACTGTGGTGTCGAAAATCTTATCACTAACGATATCGTAACATTATTTCACATGACGAAAATTTAGTAGACATCCAAACAAGAGAGAAGTATTTTCGAAAGGTAGTTATACGGACTCGACATTTTGAAATAGTGTGAGAGATTTATACTGGGCTATAAGTCGCTCAACTTGGTTGAAGATACTACCGGTGATAAAAGAATCGCTGGTCGGAAGCTTTTGCTCGTTTGCTCCGTCGAAATTGTTTACCAAGGTTTTTGGACTGGCCATCTAATAAATCCTATGCTATTTGCGTAAATTCATGAAATTTGGACGCAACGTTGGACATATAGAACTACATCAGTATCCCTCATTTGTTCTAAGTTTGCTTCCGTTCTAAAGATATCTATGATTTGAAGACGCCTACATTTGTCGAAGTATTGTACATGTACTGTCTTAAAATAAATTCTAGGCGAAATGTAAAAAATTGTGGCGCGATAATTTTGTTTGAAAGGTATATTATAGGAAGTTGAAACTTCAAATATCTTTTATGAATATTAGCGAGGCTACTGGAAAGTTAAATGTCACAAACCGCTCAATTTAAGTTAAATATTCCAGTTGTAGTAATCATCAGAGCTTGATCGTCACTAAATACTGATTCCCTGAATGGATAGCTTTCAGAAAATATATGATTCAGTTTGATGAGTTCATTCATTGCAAATTAGTTGATTAAAACCGAGGTGTCGAAAATCTTATCACCAGCGATACCGTAACATTAATTAAAATGACGAAAAAAAATTTCAAAGTATTTTTGAAAGGTATTTATACGGACTCGAGATTTCGACATGGTATAGCGAGATTTCGAATAGACCAGTGTCTACAAATGTCGAAATATGGTGCCGATATTTGGAATAAAATACAAGCGACTAGTCCGTCAGTCAATATTCAGCCGTCGTTTATCAAAGAATTTTCGCGTCCATAACCCAAAGACCTAATTCATATAATTAGCCCCGGGTTAAGTGGAATTAAACACAAGTTATAAAACGCACCATCATAGATCTTGCACGCTACGCTCGTAGTTTGCTATCAGCATGCGATATATATAACCAAATTTGAGAAACGTCGAGTGGAGGCGATTGGCGCTTGATGATATAACTCTGTTTTATAAGTTTCTGTAATAATATTTTAAATCGTCGCATTTAACACATGATCTAGCAAATGCTACTAGGCGAGATATGTATACGCATTATGCAGGCCACATCTGGAGACCAAGGTTGAAATTTCGAGACATGATGCTGATAATTCGGTATTGGAGAAATGACGTCAATGTTTTGTGGCCCTTGGAATGCGTGTGCCTACAGTGCAATCAGAATATCAGTCAGCGGGGACTTATGATATCTTTGTATGTCAGATCATGCAAGTATATGTTCACACCAAACCTGAGTTATGTGTTTACCAGCAATTCTCGCCGGTGTGAAAAAAAAACCGTGATCCGCAGAAACCACTGTCCGGTGTCATAAGCTGTACCTAGTGCGGACTCTGATATCCAAGTGACAATTCCCAGACGTCAGTGTCCGGCCTAAGTTAAATCATAGCAAGCGGACACTCGTATTTGGGGGACCACCGTTTGTCTTACATCGGTACGAAGTATCTTGACATCCCGACATATTAACACGATATTTCAGCTCAGATCCCGAACATAAAAATAATCGAAATGATATATGTTTGGAAAAATATATCATTATTTATTGATACAATTATCCCTATATCAGGTCGCACGTTACATCATCAGACCATTGCTCTTCGAACGATATCCTTGAAATATGATACGACCGCAAGACAAATTCCATCTAATACCGGACTTGCACTAAAATTGAAGTTAATTCTCAGACAATAGATCTGCCTCAATGATAGCGCCATTTCCTTGGGCGGTTCGTTCTTCTGGTGTCTTTTCTATTTCATCAGCATGTGGCGGTTTTAACTATTGGTAAAGTGTATAATAGGGTAAATATGGATCCCCTATTCCACGAAAGGACAAATTTACTTATATTTACATAATTATGGCAACTTCAGGTGGAAAATAGTGAATTTATCTTCGATTTTAAATATTTCTTTGCCGAAGAGATATAAATGGGACCAGAAGAACGAACTGCGAATCAGTGCGGGACGAATTAGCACATACATGACCATCACATATAATCTTCATGTGGGTTTACACCACGACATAAAAATAAATAAATGTATACTCACTTCGCAGTATATATAGGAGAGGTAACTTCCATAGAACGCTCCGAAAATTATCCTTGCGTCATAGTGCTGTAAAATACGAACAGTTGATTTTGGACTTATTTCTAGATTGAATTCGAGAGAGAGAGAGAGAGAATTAAGGTTTAATGTCGCGTTCAGCAATATTTCAGCTATACAGCGACGATCAAACAAAATTTTAAGTACTCAAGTCACTAACATACACACATTAAAACTTATGTAACAGCCCGATCTCTCTCAAATAACCCAAGATGCAATCCTCCCTCACCCGACTGAAAAGATCTCGCAAAGTAGTCGCTCGATAAAAGGCATCTCTTACAATCTTAAAATCTATGCATTGGATAAGAATATGTTCCACCGTGAGATCATCATGGCATGGAACACACCTTGGGACTGGCTCCTCGAACTCGAGATTCTGTGGATATTGAATCTGAGGTGGGTGGCTTGTGTGCGATCACGAGAATTCGGATCAGCCCGTGAACACGCATAAAATTATGGTCCAAATTATCTCAAGTCCGAGACAAAAGATCAAATAGGATCTTTCCACCATCAGATGTCTCTGTGCGTCGTGCACGCCAAGCACGTCTTTGAGCACTCTACAAGGGCGTGTAGTGTAATGCAGGATATACTGACTCGCCCATCACTGATACAAATCTATATTGGCATCCATGGCTGAAACTACTTTCCATCGGCTCAAATGACATAGTGATAGCGAATTTCTTTGTCGGAATTAACGTCATGACGTCATCGCGTTTTGGGCATAGAATCACTGAAGGCGACTCAAGGTCAGAAACCAAGGGCAGAAACAAAGGGATATTCAGTTCATTTCAGTCAGGGTGGGGGTATCCGAGGGATATATGAGCTAACACACACCCCTCAATATGTGACAAGCGTCCGGTGGATCACGGTTTATGGCTGAGAACTGCAACGTGAAGAGTACACACCCTTAACTTCCATCTAGCTTCCCATCAGGGCGTGAAGCATCCAGTCAATCAGAGATGTTAGGTGAAGGGTCGTAGGACATCAACCGTCATCACTGCGAACAGGCCATAGGACATCGACCGTCATCACTGCGAACAGGCCATAGGACATCGACAGTCAATATTGTGAACAGGTCGTAGGGCATCGACTGCGATCATTGTGAACAGGCCGTAGGACATCGACCGTCATCATTGCGAACAGGCTATAGGACTTCGACCGTCATTATTGTGAACAGGCCGTAGGGCATCGACCGCCATCATTGTGAACAGTTCATATGACATCGACCGTCATCATTGTGAACAGGCTGTATAGACGAGCGGCCGGGATCCTGTTTTGTGGAATAAAATTCACCCCCCCCCCCTTCCGTACACAGAGACAAAATATATATCATTTGAAAGCTGGGAATCTCTTCTTTCAGATGAGGCAGGGTGTGGCGGTGAAAAGTATTGCCGTATGCTGAAAAATTTAGGAAATACAAGAACCATTGGATTGAATCTTTCTACTTCAAAATGGGGGTATACGTATTAAAATGACTATCTTCACTCGTACCAGGCACTTGACAAAATGGTTGGTGTCATTTGATTGCGCAGGGGTTCTTCGATCGTTTAATATCAAAAAGTGTTATGACGTCATTGACCTGTGACGTCACAGAGGTGCCATCTCTAAAATACAATTAAATTGCGTCAAACGCAATGAAAACTATGTCGAAAGGTTTTGTGGGTGAAATACTCCGTTGTTAAATAGCCAAAATGGTTTTTTTGTCGAATTTAATCACCGGCAAAATACTTCGGCAAAGATTTCATGAGATTACCTTTCAAATTCTCAATATAACGAGCGTCATTCACCATAGGATATTAGGTAAAAAACAAAAATACTGCATTAGAGGACGGGCTTCTCGGATGTCAGCCACCAAAAATAATCTAGTTCCGTGATTTAGACATTCATAGTCAGTTGGCGTCGTAGCTGTATATTGTTTTGTGAAACGTACAAATTAGTTTAAAATTGTAAGGGGGGGGGGCGTTTCAAAATATCCACAAAACACACGGAAAGACGCAGAGTGGCACAAAGTTACAAAATTGGCTAAAGAGTGCTGAGAGCATCAGTTTTTACATCAATTATTTATCTAATTTTCTGACGGCATTAAATAGATCACTGCAATACAAAAACATGTCTATAAACATACCCAGTCTCCTGGTATGTCCCGATCCCACAACAGCTTGAGTGTAGGAGTTTTATTATAATATCACTACAAGTACTCATGTACCTCACAACAGTTGTTTCAGATATTTTTGGGAGCATAAATTCTGTATATCCCTGGGATATCATTCATCAGGGGCCAAGCCTATAAATCATAAATACAATAGGACAGCCTCGAGAAAGAACTCTTCAATAGAATAATAATACTTATTTATTTCAGAAACAGATGGTCTATACAATGAACAAATAGATAATAAGATTGCCGTCAGAAGACAAATTACTAGCGCGTTGCATAGATTTGGCGAGACCAATGGCAACTAAACGCGAAGTCTGAGACAAATCGGAAAGCCGCAAAGTTGTAAGTAAGAAGTCGTCCGTCGACATAAGTCTGTTCCGTAAAGAATTAATCTGGCGTCGAATAAACTCATTAAAGCTGGGTACAGATTTAATCTCAAACATGTAGGTAGCACTACAATTGCGCGGGAAGTGCACTATAACCAGCGAAATACGTTGTTGTATTTGACACGCAGTTTTGTCCAGTTACATGACGAGTACGAAGACCACAGACGGCTGCAATAGATACTGGTACACTACGACGAGAAAATTACAAGCGTCTAGTCCGTCATTCATAATCCAGCCGTCGTCCATTAGAGAATATCCGCGTCCATAATCCAAAGACCTATTCCATTTCCATATAACAGTATTAGCACCAAATTCAAAAAGACAAAAGTATACATAAACATAGGCTTGTTTCCTGCAAGAGAAGCGGTCAACAATTTTCAATGATGCCGGCAAGACATCATGATGTTCCAAAATATCAAATCCGTATCGCTGATCAGTATTCTTAATCCATAATATTCGTTATAGAGTCGTCATCTAAATATGATGTACCTCAGTCACGCTTTGATTGTGACTGTTCATATGAGTACCATGAGGATCTTGAAGTACATGGGCTCATACGGCCCCTAGCCCCGGGTTAAGCGGAATTAGACACATGTTACGAAACGTAGCCCCATAGATCTTGCACGCTACGTTCGTATTTTGCTATCAGCATGCGATATGTATCGCCAAATTTGTCGGATAAGACTTGCATGCTCTGAAGTTTACGACCAATTAAACTGAACGGAGGTCAGTAGCGAAGTGTTCATACTTTGGAACGAACGCATGATTAAAGATGTAATTCTTCACATCTTGAGAACACATATAGAACTTTCGAGGCAAAATGTTGGCACGGATATGCATAATGTTCTAGTTTGCACAGACATAACTGTCAATGAGATCGCTGGAGATAAAATGATCAAGAAATTTGGCGTTGCCAACGTAATTCAGCTGTGAGCCAGACAGTTTAACAGAGTGTGCTCTCAGGTCATTGAACTTTATTGGTCGAAAACACATGCATAAGCATTCCTTAGTGATGAAGACAATATTATTGTCAGTCACAAAAAATATCACATATATCAAGTGGACTCTAAAGGCCCTTGGCAGAGGGACTAATAAGACATAAGTCTTCAGCGTATAATAGGTGGCTAAAGAAGACTCCGTCTACATTACATCTTAAATTGGACGGAGATATTTTGATGTCGAGTTCATGTATGTAAACATTAAGGAACATAGGAGACAGAATTCCTCCTTGGTGAACTAAATCTTCAGCAGAGAACCCTCCCAGAAGGCATCCAAATCCTGGTGGCCATGATAGGCGCAAAAGGACGCCATTGCCCACGTGATGTCAGGTCAAGGTTAGGCACTGGGTAATAATTTAACATTGGCTTTACTGCAAAACCGGAAAAGCAATTAGCATTGTGGCTCTCAAAATACAAACTATCCAAACAATTTTGAAGATGTTATTGTCTCGGAGTTAAAGAGGCATTTGCAAACACAAATCATCGCATGTAAATATCCGTGCATAAAATAATACAGCATTCAAATGTTAAGAAATGGTTCGCTGCCTAACATCGGCGTGACGTCACATGGATCATGACGTCGTGTCTCGCCTTTTGTCGTTAGAGATTTCGTTAGACTGTCGTTAGATCTCGGGACTGTTCTATTAATATTTATGATATATAATCTCTAATATCATCATCTCGCTTATTCTGATTCGCACATAGTGTCAGGGCAGAATTATCGCTCCTAGAGATATTCATGCAGTAGGTATTGAAACATACCAATCTCAGAGATTTATCTGCTTTGACGTATTTCATGTGTACGCTGTTTACCAGTGCCATTTCTTCTAATGTCTTCTGTGGTTTTCAAGGTACATAGAGCGCAAGTTCTGTACAGCATCATTACTGCTTTATTATCAGAGGTGTCGGGACAAAATTTTCGCTCATGATCTTTTGTAGGTATTGAAAAAATACTAGTCTCCATTCGATTTTTTCGGATTTACACATTTCCTGTGTATTCTTAAACAGCGCTGTTTCTTATAGTGGAGCCAAGTTGTCAGTATTGTTGTCTCTCTTCTGTACTAGAGGTCCGTCATTACCTGGGGCTAGGAGTTCGTATAGGCACGGCTGATGAGGAGTATTCTTACTACTTCAATATTACTATGGATCTCAGCCTTATTATTCTGATGTATGTCTCGCATCATGCCAGAATCGTTATACGAAAGACATACTAAAAAGATCATGTGAGCATATGGTCACTTGTAGGTAGAATCAGTATTCATATACATATGATGAAGCATTAATAATAATGAACAGAATTCGGACCGTACCGACCTTGGTAACTACGGAAGACAGCGCTGAATTCTCTTCTGACACCTTTGATAAAAAAACGCAGTAATAATACTGTACAATACATGCATCTTATCGACCTTGGAAACTGTGGAATACAAGCGTCTAGTCCGTCATTCAATATTCAGCCGCGTCCATAATCCAATCGCCTAGTTCATATAATAACATTGGCGCTAAATTAAAAGGATAAATCATAATATACGTGAAACTAGGCTGATTTCCTGCAAGACAGAAGCGATCAACAATTTTCATTGATGCCAGCAAGACATTACGATGTTCTAAAACTATCAAATCCGTATCGATGATCAATATTCTTAATCCATATGATATACGTTGTAATTTGTTATCTGTAGTATGATTTAACTCAGTCACGATTTGATTGTGCCTGTTCGTGTGAAAACTATGAGGATATTGAAATACATAGATTCATACGGCCCCTAGCCCCGGCTTAAGCGGAATTAGACACAAGTTACGAAACCTACCGCCGTAGATCTTGCACGCTACGCTCGTATTTTTCTATGAGCATGCGATATGTATTGTCAAATTTGAGAAAATTTGAGTGTGAACAGGTGACACATATCATTGTGAACAGGTCGTAGGACATCGAACGTCAGTATTTTGAACTGGCCGTACGACATCGACCGTCATTATTGTGAACACACACTAATCCCTTCTTCGGCGGTTCATTCGTGAGTGTTGAGTCAAGTATAAATTTATACGCCCCATTGGCGAGATGTCTGTTCAGAGAACGAGCCAGTGTCTCAAGTCATGAAAGGGATTTCCGTAATATACAGTGGATTGTCCTTACTGTAACATAATATTCCGATGAAAGTGTGTTAAAAAGTTTTTTCGTAGGCTTTATTCCTAGATTTGATTAACTCTACCAGGCCTGGGGAGGGGGCATTATGAACCCCCTATCAAACTTTCTGCGCTATCGAAAATCTGAACGAGAAATCGACAAAAATGCCTTTTCAGAAAATGACGTCACTATGACGTCATCACATTGGTCGTCTAATATTTTGTTTACATTTTCTGGTAGAGATTGACCCTCGGATGTCGCATGATAAGTTTCAGCCCTCTAGTTCAAGGGATAAGAAAACTAATTGCGGGGGGTGTGTCGAAATGACCCCCCAAACCGGGCCAGATACGGTTAACAATCTATTTACCTTCAATCTTTGGATGTGCTCAGCGACTTGTGATTTATCCGTGATGATCCCTGACGTTACCAAGGTAAAGTTATGCGCCTCCAGCATGCCATGGAAGTTGTCAATATTCTGATATATGGAAAAGATCGCAACACAAATATATTAGGACATGATACTATGCAAATAGGTTTTTCTTGGATTTCTGAGATTATCTTTCCTATCCCATTATCGCTGGGAACCTCACAGTCTCTCAGTTCTGAAATAGTACAACACGGCCCTACCAAGGTCCTACCATTTCAATCGAATGGCCCATTAGAACAGGCAGTAAATAGCCCTCCGTCTCACCTTCTAAAGCGTCGTACATATTCAGCCGTCTTCCCGACAACGACAATGCGACAACGATAATAAGGAACGTGTGTTGCTGTGGTTACGTCAAGTTTATGACCGGAAACGTTAACAAATCGCTCTTGGACCGACTACAAACAAGCCAGATAGTGTTTCGCCAGCTAATGCTGCAATTGCGACAATAGCGGTTGCCTCAGCATGCAGAGTCGCCTGCTAATGACACAGCTACGACATTAGCTGTCGGCAAGACAACTATTAATTGCGCCGATTGTATCATTAGTAGTTGCTACACCGCATTATCGTTGTCGCATTGTTGTTGCCGGAAAAACGGATGAATGCGTACGAAGCTTAACACGACATTAATTCTTTCGATGATCGGAATCAATTTCCTACACTCAGAACCATTCATCTCATAATCAGATTCACTGTCATCTGACCGTCCGTTAGAACATCTGACCCTCCGATAAAACACCTGGCCCTTCGAAAAAACACCTGACCCTCCGATAAAACACCTGACCCTCCGATAAAACACCTGACTCCTCGATAAAATATCGGCCAACTATGGTCAATACAAGTGTTAGATCCGACATTCAGTAGTCCGATGTCGTCCATGAATCATGAAATTCCGTTCATCAAATTAGTGTCACTGATCTATATTATTTTCCCCGAATGAATTTCCAGAAAGTTTTCATGATTATTGAGTCTGAATGACCTTTTGATGGTGAGTTTTCCATATCTTGTATTACATGGTGTTCATACTGCCCTAGCATCGATTTAAGCGGAATTAGACATACCTTACGCAACATATTATCAAAGATTTCTCTCTTCACGATGTAACTTTTTTTATCATTTTCTTATCGTCGGCCAAAACTGGCCTTCGGGTTTTCGTCGGGGCGAATGTTCATATGTTTGTACATCCGTATGTCCGTATTCCTCCACCGAAGTAGCATCAAAATCACATAGCGTATGCATGTTGTCACATACAAGTGTGTGGTCATAGACCAGAAGCTGATCGAACTTCTATGAGTTTGGGCTATTTGATCTGAGTCCCTGGACCAAACTTTGTTCCTTTGTTGCCAACTGCTTGTTACCATTTTATTTCTTATTTTAAGAAAGAATGATGATATTCCCAAGAGCACCAAACTTACCCAATAAATGCATATTGTTACGGAATATAATGCTCTAACACATTAGTCATCCGAGGCTGGCCTACATTTCATGGGTGAGCATGTCAGACTGTCAATTGACCCCAAAAAATCTCTTGATGGCAGAATTGCTTGTTCCTCCTCGATAATTTATCGAATTTGAGAAACTTTGACTGAAGACGTTCAGTGGTACCGGTAAAGCCTTGTTGAATCAGTGTCTGCAAACATTTTTATTGACTGAAATCATCACATTCTATATAGGATCTAGAAAATGGGACCAGGTGTGGTATATGTGCGCCATATGCAGATATTATCCAGGAAAGGGTAGATGACAAACGTCATTCGTGGAGTGGGTGTGAGAGAAATTCATTGTCATTTTTATGTATGTCTAGGTCTAATATGATGTCCTACTTTAACTATTCCTTCTGATCCAGCAAAGGTGGATAGATTTCATTCACGGAGTCACCTATTTAGATTAAATAAACAAAAGATCGTCGATATAGCATTTGGTTAAGGAACAGAAACGAGCTTTGCTTTAAAAAACTTTCGGAGGATGATGCAAGAAGTGATCATGAGCATGAGCATTGGAAACAAAGCACACTTGAATTACCATACGGAACTCATTTCATAATTTTAATCATCGGCCCGTTTCCGTTCACTTTGTTGAAAGATAGTCTCGCAATTTCAAAACGAACTAGCCTGCCCTATTCTTTGAAAATACACTAGTCTGATTTAAGGGACCATATATTCAAACGAACTCCTGGACGAGTAGCAAGGTCATACACACTGCGAACAATCCTCTGGATACATTAAGCCATTACATACCGTAGTATATATATCCGAACTCGTTGAAAGGGTTGCCACTCTTCTCCATCCAAAGTACTTCATGAGCGCAATACGAGGTGGGTTGAAGACTTCTTCTAGGTAATTAGTAAGGTATACGCTCGGATAATCCATTCGGTCTACCAGCGCTGACGTCCTCGCTAGATACATCATCTTACGAAAGAAACTTATAATTGTGGATATAAACATTCAATGCCTTGTCAATGTGCAGTGATTGTATAATCAGAATACCACAGACGTGGGCTGAAGATAACTAAACTTTAAAATCTTTGATTCTACTGAAACATTCTCTTGATTGCCATCAGAGCAGTACTGCCTACTATCAGATAAATTCTCTGGTCGATTTGAACTCAAAAACGCCACACGCCACTTGTATGCGCATGGTTCTCGGCCAAACAACGTCATCTATATTACGAAAAGGAACGGAATGGTCTGACGAGTCTCGTACCTGGTTCCCAGACATCCTCATAGAGCGGAAGGCTACCTATGGCTAACGATCTTGCCATTATCGCCTGACTGCTTTGGGCCGGTGACGTGAGGCGTGCATTGGCGCAAAAATGTTTCCTTTGAGAGAATAGCTAGGACTATGGCGGAATCCCACTGCACCCGACGATGACATTATAGGGTTGCTTAAACCTAGATATGTTTCAATATCAGGAAAATTTGAATCAATTAACTAGCGATGCAGGAAGACATGAGGGTCTTTGACCAGAAACTTTAAAAAAACAAACTCTTGGCGTCCACATGTTGTGCTCAATTAAGCTCATATTTCTCATGCCAGAGTAACATGTAGCAATTTACCGAATACATAAAACTATCGTTTTGTAAACATGTGTTATATTCATACCGCCACCATATTGTAGTTGTTTGTTATTTACATATCTCCGCCATATTGTAATAGTGTGTTATATACATACCTCCAGCATATTGTAGTAGGTTGTTATATACATACCTCCAGCATATTGTAGTAGGTTGTTATATACATACCTCCACCATAGTGTAGCAGTGTGTCATATACATACATCCACCACCATACTGTAGTAGTGTGTTATATACATACCTCCACGATATTGTAATATTAGTGTGGTTTATTCATACCTCCACCATACTGTAGGAGTGTGTTATATACATACCTCCACCAGTGAGTGAGTGAATAGAATTTAACGTCGCTTTCAACAATATTTCAGCTATATCGCGACGAACCAGCTAAGCACCACCCAGCCAACTTGTGTTCCTGCTACTTCAAAGAAGAAATCTTTGAAGCAGACCCATATTTTAGTAGTGTGTTATATACATACCTCCACCTTATAATGCTGTAGTAGTGTCTTATATACATATACCCGCCATATTGTAGTGTTATGTTATATACATACCTCAACCATATTGTAGTAGCGTGTTATATACATACCTCCGCCATATTGTAGTAGTGTGTTATATACATACCTCTTCCATATTTTAGTAGTGTGTAATATACATACCTCTTCCATATTGTAGTAGTGTGTTATATACATACCTCCACCATATTGTAGTAGTGTGTTGCCTGCCCAATGACGTTCGCCTCGCTGGACATACATGGGCCGAACATAGCGAGCTTGGTAGGTTCTTCATTAACCATTTCTTCGAATCTCTTGAATGCTAATCCAGGTAGTCCCTGATTGGAAATAGAAACGGCAAATATACTTTTTGAGTGACGCTACTGATTACTAAGGTATACACTATTAGGAAGAAACCGACGACGTGCTTCCATAAAGAACCCCTTGAACAAAGGTCATTTCCCGCCTATCTTTCAACATTTATATGGTTCTATGAAGTATCCTTTCAGAGGCTTAGAACCAAAAATGTGTGCCCCTAGCCCCGCGGCACATGTCATGTATTTATTTATTCATTTGTTTCAAGTAATGACCTACAGCAGCGAGTCACATTTACAGCCCCATAAATCAAGACTGGGGTTTCCTGTCGATAGTTGGTTAAAACTGTTCACTCATCCCTGCATAGGAGAGTATTTAAACACATTTATTCGACGAGTAATTGGTCTATAACAGAGTACATGTAGCTAGTTGGTGATCCTCTGGGGTGCATTAAAACAAAATCGAGAGAGAATACCGGGACAGTCATAACAATTATTTACACATTTGTATAAAAACATAGTATCTAACACCCTCATCCGCTCAAAAAGATGATGGAGATTAAACAGTTGGCATAGAGCATCATAATTACATCTTTCATACTGTTGACTAGTTTTGTAACATTTTTCATGAATTTGATCTGCATCCTTCCAATGATATTTTGCTGCTACCGCTTTTGCCAAGGAGACCTGACAACAGATGGAGACTCTAAAATACTTCTTACATGGGCCATATATAAAGATTTAAGAGATTGGAGGTTGGAAAAGAAACTTCTTGTAATAAAACCCAACATTCTAAAAGCTCTGTTCACGATCAGTGAGATGTGATCATTATAGATGAAATTATGTGAGAGTAAAATTTCCAGGTCTTTAATTTTAAAAACTCTTTCAAGTGGGTAGCATCTATGACGCAATTAAAATGAATTAGATTTTTCTTATTAATAAAGGAGATAATAAGGGATTTACAGATGTTGAGGATTAATTTCTAGACGCGACACTACTCGTACAAACCAGTGGTATCTTCGTTTAGTAACATAGAATCCTCTAGAATCATAAAATTTAGAATCATAGATTACCTTTAAAAATTGCGTCATCGGCATAAAGCGAGCACATAGAGTGCTTAGACACAGAGGACATATCATTTACAAATATGACGAACAGAAGAGGCCCTAGTAATGAGCCCTGAAGAACTCCAGATGTTACAGGGCGTCATGACGAGGTGCTATCGTTTATAATTACACGTTAGACTAGTAGGAATTGAGCCAGTTTAAAACTAACCCGTTAAAACCATATCGTGTCAGCTGGTAAATAAGAAGTCTATGACTGACTTTATCAAAAGCTTTTCTGAAGTCCGTATATGTTGTGAATCAGTCAGGCTTTGCTTGACATGTGAATGCAACTTAGTGAGAACACTTCTTTGCTGAATAGGCATGAGATAGTGCAAATTATTTCGATTCGTAAATGGCTATATAATTAAATGCTTCACTTCATTTGAGTTTGCTCCTACAAACAGGAGTTTTCTTTGATTCTTTGATTTTACTCCTTAGCTCACCGGAGCACGACGTGCTCGATGACAGACACAAATATAATCCAATGCTATTCTATGGATAACAACTTCTTTATTGCTGTGGAGCTGACGTTTCGAAAAGCTAGCTTTGAAAAAGTTGGAAGTATCTCCAACGAAACGTCAGCTCTACAACAATAAAGAAGTTGTTATCCATAGAATAGCATTGTGTTATATACGCCAACTTCTAAATGCCTATCAAAGAAAAAAACAAAAACAAAAAACAACAAAAATAATCGTTTGCAAAAGAAAGAAATCTCCATTTCGAAACGAAAAGAACATTTTTACACACCTTTCTCAATATAATTGACATCCAAAATATAATTAATTTTCCATCGCGCGCGTTCAACGGCCATCGATATTTACGATAAACAAACATCGAACTCAAATCGTAAAATTCAAAATTCACATTTTAATTTCAGAGACAATTACGCAGGAAAATGGGTACTATTGGTAGAGACTTCGGATGAGGAGAGTTAATATGAAGCATTTCGACCCCATCTTAGTGGTAACGCAATGTAAGTAACTAACTCTGCGAACGATGGTACCCATGCTGATGGATTATTGACTTCCAGAGCACGACTCTAGGTTTTGGAGAATACATTGAAGCCTCCACTCTGTCCACACGTGTAGCCAAAGAACGGAAGGAAATCCACAATTCCATGCATATATAATATACATGAATCTACAATTCCAAGAATATATTTTATGGATTTGAAGGAAACAAAATTAAAACTGTAGAAATATGTTTCCTCTTGTCCAGTTGATATTTTTGTTGGACTCTACCAGGTAGGTATATTCATCAGGGTTTTTTAACTAAAACGCTAAAATACTTTCCCCAAGATTTTTCCGCTCCTGCTTCATCAGTAAGCCTTTCCTTTCATGAAGTAATTAATTTAAAATTCAAATGCTAATTTGAAATCTGAAAATGCCCTATTATGAGCTCTATATACAAAGGCTTACTTTTTTTTAGTTTTTACATATTTTGAAATTACACGTATAAAATGAGATGAATAATTCGCGACAGATATCCATTTTAAAAAGAGGACATATGATAGGATGACTGAGCTCTAGAAATTATGTATATTGTCATACATCTGTGAAATCAAGATTTCAAGGTGTGTGTCCGAAATTGTACACAGGGAGGCCTCAGTATTCTTCACACATTAAAGTTTACTGAAACCGAAATATAGCCCTCATACAGATATTGAATTCCTGTATTTACATCGCCAAGACATTAGTGTATCAAATTGGTGTCAATCATTTGCGTGTACAAACTGTTCTCTCCCGGTCAATTGGCCCTGTTGTATCCCCTTACTCGAGCAATGGCTGTCTGCACGCTAGGTGTGTGTTATACCATCAATACTGCATTCGATATACCATCAATACTATTTTTGAAGAATACGGTGTGGCAGAATTTGGTTCTATTTTCAAACCTTCCCGGAATTTAAGGATGGATGGATGTACTTGGGCCACGATGGGCACAGATTACGCGAACACGCCTGGTAACCCAACCCGCCCTACACTTGACCCTGCGCATCAGTGTCACGTAGACGTTGTATACTATCCACACTCCTATTAAAACAATATCTACCGTTCATCTCTCGTAATTGACAAGATATCGTGTATCACTATGTATTTTCCTTCTGTCAGGCTTCCTCGTTCTCACCTATCTGATCGATCATGACAACAATTCCTATCATTTCCACCTTTATCATGGCTATACTTGCAAGGAAATCTCCGTCTCGATAACCAATCTCCCTCGTCTATTTAACAATCGACATACCACCATTTTGCCTCTCCCATCAACCCCTCAAGTTCCCCTATACTTAAAATTCTTCATTGTATTCCCTTCTCCCACCATGTGCACCCTTTCAACTCAACTCGGTCCTATATATTAGTGTCTTATTATAGCAGTTCGGCTTAGGATCGTGCTATACGGTTGCATCAGAACATAAAAAATTCCGTACGTGTCACTTTGTTAAAGCTAAAATTTGTTCTTTTATTTTGCTCAAAAAGCTGTGTACAGAAGAAAAATACCCAAGTTGTCTATTGTTAATATGACGTCAAACAGCGTCAACGGACGTTTGAAATTTGACTTTAGTCTGTTTAAGGCTTTTCGGATTTTCTAATACATCTAAAATATGAGACCTTGAACCAAAACGAACCTAATGTTTTCAAAATCACTATATCTGCCGTGATTTTATATAATTTTGTTTCAAGATGTCATATTCTAGATATATTAAAAAATCCATACTAAAAATATATACGAAAAGCCAAAACAGAGGGAAATCACATTCCAGACGTTTGTTGACGCTGTGTTGAGTCAGTTTTAATGTTGAGCGTTTCCAGTATAAAATAGGGGTATTTCTTCTGTATGAAACACAGATTTTTTGTGTAGAATTGAAGAAATTAATTTTTAGCCTTGACATATGCGGAAAAATTCCTCTGTGAGCGTCACTTTCCAGCGATATGGTTATATAGTTATGTGAAACAACTCAGGGTGATTAATTTTAACATTGAACTGGTATTGCAATACACACGGTTAAAACATGTTTTCAGTTTTTGTCCATCATTTGATCCAGAGTATGGTCACACCAATGCATTATCAAGAGGAAGTAATCGCATAGTTCTCTTCTCCTGCAAGTGTTTAGCTGGTTATTTTTAATCATTTGTACGAATTTGCAATGGATCAATGTGGGAGATTTTTCGTATTTGTGAAAAATATTAATAAATTGATGAATATCAAACATGAGCAGTGTGACTAACGTCACAGGACCTACGAAGTAGAGTAGGCATTACGACTCGAACGCGAACTGAACTCTTGGAATTCCCCACCCCCAGTTGAAATCCTGACTATATATTAAGATGGGCACCGCCCAAGTCAGAATCGCCAGTGATTTTCATCAAAAATCACCAGAAATTTTCATCAGATCTTGTTGGTAACAGTCTCCTAATGCGCCTTCATTCCAAAAATAAATAACGATCGCCGATTTAAGTTTACAATTTTTTAACTAAAGGAAACAGATTGAATAATAAAACTCCGTGGCAGTGATTCTGTATCCCTTAATCAAGGAATCAAAATGGATCAAGATTTGAAATGACAAGAAAAATTTAGACATAATTACACATGTAATGTTTTTGTTTAAATTATATCCCAGTGTGATATATAGTCAATATTCAAGAAGTACAAAAAAACGAGAAGTACGTGCTCAAATTTTCACATCATGATCAAAGTTACTTTATCTAGTTAAATTCTACCCAAAGAAAATAAATTAAGACCCTTTAAACATGCCGTCAATGCCAGATGTTGAGTTTTATACAGCTGTAGATCAGGGCTCTGGGTGCATATATCATGTTTCCATACACTTGATGCACACAACAGCGGCAAAAACAAAGCCTCCTTGAACAACCTATCTTTATACAGGAAATTCTTAACTTCTTAAAATTGGAAGTGTATGATCACGTTTATTAGAAAGTGATATAATTCTTACAGCACGCTTTTGTAGCAGAAACAACGGATTTAGATGGCTTGAGTACGTATTTCCCCATATAATATTTCCGTACGATAGATAAGGGAAGATCAGAGAGTAATATAATATGTAAAGTGTTTTCTTATTTATCGAGTTTTTTATAAAAAAATATCATGTTTCCATACACTTGATGCACATAACAGCGGCAAAAACAAAGCCTCCTTGAACAACCTATCTTTATACAGGAAACTCTTAACTCAGAAAATACCATTCTCTCTCAAAAGAAAACAATTTACGCCAGGAAGGCCTTTTTTATTAAGCTAATTTTGTTAGGTAGGGGCCTACTTAGATTCAATAATTGTCGCGAAATTTCTTTGGTTATATCTTAATTGCAACCATGTTTGTTCCTCATGCTTGAGGTATGTACATGTATAACACACTTTCATTTGAGAGTCCAGACATTCCACCATTCATGTGAACAAATTGTACTAAACATGGAATAATTAAATTCACACTACCCATTTCTACAGTATCAGTACTATGTTACTATCTGTAGCAGTTGAAACCCAGTAAAACTTAAACAATTAAAACCAGTAAAGAAATTTGTCTGTTGAATAACAGAAAATATTTGAATGAATAAACTACTAAACAACTTACATGATACCAACAAAATGTCCCAACACAAGCTCATAAATTCCTTGGGTGGCTTGCAGGATGGCTTTGTTTCACCCTCAGTAAACTTTTATCATTGTTGCTCACAGGCTAATCTGAAGGATGATACCAGATCTTTCTTTGTTCTGCTGGGTTATTGCACCAGGCTGACTTAATTGGTTGATGTAGGATATTTCACCATCAGTGGCAATTTGACCTAAATTTGAAGTCTGATCTGTGATGAAATGTTTGGATGTGAAATAGGATACACGTTAAAGGCCACAGTTTACATATATCTATAACAATATACTGAATTGTGTGTATTAAGAATGGCAAGTTGGTAATAGCAGTGTAGATAAATGCACTAACAAATGATGGAAATTAGCATTTCCTATTTCATTATCCCATCACGTTTTGTACTGTGTTATATATACAGTGAAACATACAGCCAAGGGTTCCCAATGGGCATGACAGTGCACTCGCTGAGCTATCAATAAATAATAAAAAAAATAATTATCAATCAAATTTTCATCAGAATTCGGTCAGCTCAGAACTTGCTGGTAACAATGCCCTAATGCACGTTCGTGCCAAAAATCAAGGTTCTAATGTCAATGGTTCTCCTTATTTTGCCGACGAAAGGACTCGGATGGACTGACTGACTGCCTGACTGACTCACTCATTACCGGACAATTTGCGATCTGTAGCCTACTTCGTAGGAAAATTTTTGCATTTCCTCTTTAAAGTCTCTCATTCTCCTTTTTGGTGATGAATCATTTCTATCACTATTTATTGCGTTGTGGACATTGCTAAGATTGGTCCCATGTAGATTATTTTAAAAGGTCAACAATTCAACTTAATATACTTGGTTGAATGATGGTATCTACCCTTAAATATTTCATTGACAAGATGAATATGTTTACGGAAGTGTGTCACTGGTCCGGTGTACACTGAGAGAAAAAGAAAATTCATCATGATGCCAAAAGAGGTATCTGGAACCTAGAGACCCCTGGTTCTCGGGTAGGTCCGCCAGGGTTTCAGAACGATTTCCCAGACAATTCGCTTTGATGCCGGAATGGGTATCTGGCAGTTACAGACCCTTGGTTCTCGACAAGATACCCCACGGATTCGTCACGATTGCACAGTTTCTCCACATGATTCCCCTGATCTCCCCACCACGTGGATGAGAGATCTTCGGCGATGCGTTTAGTTAATGACATTCGTTCCGCCTGTCTGCTGTTTCCTATGAGAATTCCTATTAATTACAAGCGTCTGGTCCGTCATTCATAATTCAACCGTCGTCCATTAGCGAATATCCGCGCCCATAATCCAAATACCTACTTCATATTCCATATAACAGTATTAGCACCAAATTCAAAAAGACAATCATGCTTGTTTCCTGCAAGAGAGAAGCGGTCAACAGTTTTCAATGATGCCGGCAAGACATCATGATGTTCCAAAAATATCAAATCCGTATCGCTGATCAGTAGTCTTAATCCATAATATTCATTGTAAAGTCGTCATCTAAAGAATGATGTATCTCAGTCACGCTTTGATTGTGACTGTTCATATGAGCGCCATGAGGATCTTGAAGTACATGAGTTCATACGGCCCGTAGCCTCGGGTTAAGCGGAATTAGACACAAGTTACGAAACGTAACGCCATATATCTTGCACGCTACGCTCGTATTTTGCTATCAGCATGCGATATGTATCGCCAAATTTGAGAAACTTTGAGTTGAGTTTGAGTATTAAGACTGAGAACTGGATTGGACAGTAGCAAACCATCGTTGTTGTTGTTGTTCACATTCATGTTTCTGCTCTGGTAATCAAGCAATCTCCTTAAGAGGGTATAATTCCTCAATAATCAATACGCAATCCATATCTCATAATTATCATTGAAGGAAGGCACGAGTGTATCTTTTCGTTGGGCTGCACACCGACCGCGGGGCAATCGATACCAACAGAATCAAGATTTTAACAGACAAAGAAGTAGAATACCATACTGTAGTTGGTCCTTCTCGGCCAGACTGTATAATGCCCAATTTCCATACAGAGCTACGGTCCTACGGATAGTATGTTTGCCATACGTCAGTCATCTTTGGCACAAACACGTTCGTTGGCACTCTCCGTGAAGGGTTGTTCTGACAAATGACTGCGCGGGAAGCGGCCTAAAACTGACAAGTTTTTCTGAAGTGTTTTGTTAATTATTCCTGAATCAAGCAGCAATGTTGGGCCTAATTCACTGCAGCCTATCGAAGCATTTTTGCGGACAGCAGTAAGCCTAAACGATTCTATAATTAGTCATCGAAAAATAGGTCACCTTGTTTCAATGGAATTTATTTTTGAAAAAAAAAATCGAACACCGTTTTTAGTCGAAATTAAAACGTCGCACACATCTATGGCAGGGTGGAATCAAACAGCATTATATCGAGTATGTTGATAAAGAAGATTGGCCCGGTAAGTGTACGTTTGTGAAACGGTGTTTGGGTTCTGAGCTACAAAAATAATTGAATTCTGGCAGGGGTGTCTGGTATGTTATAATGGGAGACAACCCTGTTCGGTGGTTGTATAACGCCTGTTACATTCTGCTATGAAACATCTCACAGACGAACCCACTGGCAAACGCCAAGAGCGTCTATTGCGAGTTTACGATAGACATTACTGAGTACCATCATTTCATCTGAATTACACAATCAAGCCGGAAAGACTTGGCATCATTTCTTGGCCAACTTCAAATGGGATAACTTCCCTGGAGCTTTGTCCATATTAGTATCCATTGTATCCCTTTTCACGTATAAGTTTTCCACGTGGGAGAGAGTACAGTTCTATTCGTGTCCAATAATATGTCGGCTGTTGAGATTCTCAATAAAATGTCGTGTATGAAGGCCAGGGCAATGCGTGTTTGGTTTTGAAATGTTTACAAATGAATATGTCATTTGGAGCTTAGTTCATCTCTAGTTGTAACAGCGCTATTGTAGACTCTCTATCACCTTTATAAATGTCGTGATTTCGGACCCTCGCCCCACGAGTACACCATTCTCTGCATGTAAATGGCATCTCCAATTATGTTCAGAAATTTTCTTGGTAAAGCACAAAATTTAGATTTGAAGGGATCAGTCTCTTGAGGGATCCGACCTCGCTCCCTCAGAATTGGTTGTAAATGAAAGTGCTCTAAACCACTCGGCGATTTCAGCTTCCACACAGAGAGGCCATCCACACAGACTTTCTGAGTTGTCTCTGTTGTGGATTACAAGCGTCTAGTCCGTCATTCATAATCCAGCCGTCGTCCATTAGAGAATATCCGCGTCCATAATCCAAAGACCTATTCCATATTCCATATAACAGCATTAGCACCAAATTCAAAAAGACAATCATAGTATACATAAACATAGGCTTGTTTCCTGCAAGAGAGAAGCGGTCAACAGTTTTCAATGATGCCGGCAAGACATCATGATGTTCCAAAAATATCACAAATCCGTATCGCTGATCAGTATTCTTAATCCATAATATTCGTTGTAAAGTCGTCATCTAAAGAATGATGTATCTCAGTCACGCTTTGATTGTGACTGTTCATATGAGTACCATGAGGATCTTGAAGTACATGGGTTCATACGGCCCCTAGCCCCGGGTTAAGCGGAATTAGACACAAGTTACGAAACGTAGCGCCATAGATCTTGCACGCTACGTTCGTATTTTGCTATCAGCATGCGATATGTATCGCCAAATTTGAGAAACTTTGAGTGGAGGCGCTTGATGGAATAGCCCTGTTTTATAAGTTTCTGCAACAATGTTTTGTGACGTTGATTAAAATCATCACATTTAACACAGGATCTAGCAAATGCTACTAAGCGAGATATGTATACGCCATATGCAGGTCCCACTGGAATATTACTATCCAGAAAGGGATAGTTTACGATGTCGAAATTGTAATCATCTCTTTTGTCATAAAGTCGACGAGAGAGAATGCCCGCTTCATTTTTATAGAGATAGAGATCTAAATAAGATGTGCCTGTAGGGCTATCTGTAGTTTCCTTCAAATCCAGTGAAGGTGGATATATATCCTTCACTGTGTCATTTATATAGCGATTATCCACAGCGAGAAGATCGTCTATATAGCGTCTGGTGAATGAGAAGGAACGGGCCTATCACGATTGGACAGAGTGAAGGTAGCCAAGATCAAATTTTTAAATTTCATGTTGTTCCTGCTTGGTATTGATGCTCACTCTCTCGAACGTAAACAGTCTTCTGATTATTGACGAAGAAATTCTATTATAGAGAACGGTTTATTACTAAATGTCCGATCCTATCGACAACGGCTGAATGCTGAATTAAACGCCCATACTTCAATAATACAACGCCAACGACCCTTTCAGTTTGTGAGAGGGGCTGCGCCCCAGTGAGTTAGAGCTTCGTCCTATCTGCTCAGGCGGTTTATGTCAGACAACATATATACAAGTCTCATTAGGCACCTATGTGATTTTTACCTTGGATAATAATATCCGGTGACACTGATTAATTTATTTCTGCGCAAAAAACTGTATTCTGTATAGAAAATATATTCAATTTTATACTGTTTAACGCTTACAAACAAAAGTGACGTGAACTGCATCGACAGACATCAGGAATTGGGCTTTTGGTTGGAGTTTCTAATAGTTTTTTGGTGCTTTTTGTGCACCTTTTTTGGGACTTCTCAATAGATGTAACACATGACACCCAAACCTGATCCCTGCGATGATTTGTATCCAAGCCACGTTTTTATTGTAGGTGTTCATGTGGACATACTGAATGGCATGATAACACGGCCACTAGTATCGGCTAAAGCGATATTAGATACAAATATTTAAGAGCGCTGAAGTCATCTGATGGAAAATGATGAACTATGTGACCGTTAAATAGAAGAAACGAAACCAAACGAGGGAGTATTTATAGAATGCAACTTCTTGTTCAGAAAATATATCTGTGAAGACCGTTAGCAAAATTATGTCTGCGTTGTAAGATCTAAACCAGAGTCATATTCAACATTTCAGGTAAATTCTGAATAATCGTGGAGGATTTACCTGGGCCTTTTGATGATTTTAATGCGTTTTTAGGGATATCTTATATTTTTATAATCCGGTATTGTTCGAATTTACATAACGATTTTTGACGAACGTGACTTTTCTGTTGAAACACACTGTGACATGGGACGTATTTTATACAATTATCATATAACTTAAAATATCGACCTTCGCGCAAACATTGGTATTTGTTGGTTCGGGTTGGTATTTCACACACAGAGATGAAATTAACGTAAGTCAAACATTAAGCCTCGCAGTGGCTTTGCTGGCGAAGATATGCCCCTCTTGTTTGGTTGGTTTAAATAACTCCTCCGTTCTAGTTATAAAAAAGAACTCCTGCTTGAAAACTAACCAATTCAGTGTATCTACCCTAACGGATTAATCGATACAGTAATTTTGATTAATATTCTATATTTCAGCATGTATTATGCCATAATAACAAGTGCTGAAATACAGTTTTCTGAATATAGTCAAGTCCACTATGTTAGTTTTTCTCATAATACTAGTACCACAGAAGGCTACGATACCTATTGTATGGCGCATAGCCATGGATATGATTGGCTGGATTTTTATCCAATTGTCTCCATTGACCAAAGAAAATCCTGGATTTCTGTTTGAAAATTTGAATGACCAATCAAGGATTTAAAACTGGAAGTTACCCACCGATGCATATGTTTTCTATAAAACTTCATTATATAGTATAACGCCGATTTCGCGCCTGAGCTGTGCAACTCTGTGGCGCACCACTGTGACCACAATACAAGTTTATTCCTTGATGTATCAATGAGGGGCCGGGAAGATAAAGAGGAGGTTTATTAAGGGGTTTCTTTGTCACAAAAACTAATCATATTATACCAATATCGAGAAATCAATTTCGTTGTGTGTGTATCATGCAAGGGTCTAGTTAGATAGACATTATCGCTGGGTTAATACAAAGTCTCAGATTCAGTTTTTAGGAAGTGGAATGTTATGCCCTCATTTGAGTATGATGTCCATCTGCTTGATTTGTCAGCGTCAGAAGGGTTCTATGGCTCGAACGACTCCATTTAAAAGGCACTGGACAACGGTTGAGAGGGAGATATTTCTCAGCTAGATAATTTGAAGTATACTGGAGACAACCCGGCTCGATCATGAATTGGAACGCAATGATATTGTTACCAAATTCAGGAAGGCTCCATCAAATCCACTTGAAGAAAATCTATTTGGCGATATCCATTTTAAATACAGAAACCTGGACCAGAATCGTGTCCATTTTTGTTCTTTACCATATGAACCCCCAAGTATCCAAGACATTAACTGAAAATAGGTATTGCGCCATATCGACAGAGCACCTATATACACAATTCAATTGCCTGATTATCGTCTTTGACGTCCTTTGAACGGGTTAATTTGTGGTATTATCAGCTTATGGATCCAAGAAGAAAAAATAACCATTTCCAATGGCATACTGTTTTGTGAGTAGAGTAACAAGCGATACAGGTAGTACTTGAGATAAATGCTTACGGTAAAACATGCGATGACAAGAATGATGCTTTCAAAAGAAAGGAAATTACTCCTTTTTCCATCTTTTCCAATATCACATAAGTTGCGAAGGGCTCCTTGCCAATTTTATACAAATTTCGAATCTGGACATATATATTCACTGCAAGACGGGTATGGTGTCGGTGAAATTAGGGCTCGGTGGCCACCTTGATTCTCGAGCTACGTTGAAAACTGTAGTTTTGGTTTTCACTCGCATATTGGGAAACGTATGCCGCGGAAAATGCTGTCAGGCGCCCCATATCCGGGTGATTAACTCACAAGCAACGGTGAGGAAGACACCTGAACGTGTGAATAGATCACCCGGAGACGGCGCCTCATCTAAGCCTTTGCTATAACCCCACTGGCCTCTTGTATATATACTTTAAAGTTCTAACACTTTCCATTCAATGAAGGAGCGGGCTACCAAGCAAAAAAAAGTTCCGAAAATGATTCCTAGATGCCGTTGCAGGTTTTTGAGGATATAAATGCCTTGGAAAAGCATAAACTTGTAGCAAACAATGGGGAAAACGTGTTTGCCCAGTGTAGGCAACGAACCGGCTGCTAAACGTATTCCAACTTGCCAGTTCTGGACGGCGGCTGTCTTTTGAATGTCGAATATAACCTGACGCCCAAATGGAAGCCAATATTGATACATTTTTTGTTATAATGGAACGATTTCGCCGTGATATCAACAATATATAGTTATACTTCAGCCCCGTGGGGCTCCCGGGGATTAACCTGGGGTGTCGTTGTGCACACTCCATGTCATGGTAAGAATAGGCCTCAGCCCCTCAGAGAGCTTGTCGTAAGAGGCGACTAATTGGGGCACCCATGGAGATCCCGGGTGTGAAAAGTAATAGGACCCCACCCGTGGAGTCCCGGGTGTTAAACGAATAGGACACTACCCATTTGGTTTCCGGTTGTGAAAAGGTATAGGAATCAAACATCGTGTTATGACTGAAACAGTGTTGAAAGCGACGTAACATCATATTCACTCGCTCACCCACTAGTTATACTTCAAGATTCTTCATAATTATCCAGCTAACTTATAATTAATTCTTTTCCCTTACCTGTGTATCCACTATAATGAGCTTCAGTCTATACCCAGGTAATAGGTCCGTCCTATTGTCTATCTCATCGAATACGTGGTTTAGTATAACGGGCATAAATTTGGCGTATTTAGACCACCAATGGTTAGACATGGGTAAGAGAGCGGCTACGTAAATGTCCGATACCGCATCTTCAGCCCGGCTAAATTCCGTGTTTAACAACATATCACTTGCGATTAAACTGAGAAAATATATAACCCTGCGCATTGTTGATGTTGGTAGTTAGAAAGAGCACGTCGTCTGAGCGGTATCTCTTCATTCAATAGTTTAAAATGCAGACGGCTGACAACCAGATACCATGAATCTAGCAATCGATGAAGCGAAGCTGATGGTATGATGCGGCTTGCGGAGTAGCAAGGCGTGTAAACATTAAAGGTTATGTCGATAGAAGAGTACTATGCGCTGGACAAGTATCAGATGAAACGCTGTAATATAAGATGTTTGAGACAGAAAGATATTGTGAGAGGCATCGATTTTTGTGCTGTTTGTACTCCATGGCTTTACACTGCATCCCACTGTTAAGGTTCCGATTTCCCCAAGAGGCATCAAAAATGCAAATTTCCGTTTTTGACGTTTTAGTAGTGTAAAAGCCGTCATACAAACTGCGATTTGCCCTTTTTGAACTTCTCCTGCTCACTGGAATCTGCCTCAGATACCATCCTGTTACAGTATGTAAATGTACACTTTCCACTGAAAAGGTTCAACGTGATACGCGCCAAAAACTATATTTCCATGTTCTACAATATCTTTAGTGTGAATCTACATTTTTATGTCTCATGAATGTATACAATTTTGCAGACGTTCCTTTGATTCCAGTGTTTCGAGTAGTTTATATTAAAAAAGTAGACTGGTTCTTTTCTGCAATTTATTGATTATTATCAGTGTCTGGTGTAGGCTACTGGTTGGAGTAAAAGGATGCGCGAATCTCCTTGAAATTCGTCTTAAACAGATTTGTCTCAATAGATTTGTTTACAGCAGGCATTGATACGGCCGTACATGTCACAATCTGGCCGGAGGCATGACAGTGAATATGAGAATATGACATATTTCTTCCTTTTAGTGGACCCAATACCTTCTAAAGCTGACAGTAGAGCTTTTGCTTCTGCAGTGAATATCAAACTTTTACCTGGTAGTCGATAGGTTTTGGTTTTGGAACTAAAGATAATAGCACATGCTACTCTCTCACCATCTTTAGAACCATCTGTATAATAGCCTGATGCGATCTGCATTTCTCTCTTAATAGACCATATTCTTGTGTATACACGAGCTGGCTCGTGTCTACCTTTTTATATTTCTGCCTTTTTAATATCTACTTCTGGCTTGATTAACTGCCATGGTGGAGTCGGCAAGAACTTGTTGGGTACAATTTGATTAAGCTTAATACCATCTGCTACAATGTGTGATTTTATACGAATTCCAAGAGGGGGAATAATGGAGGGTTTCTTTAAATAGAAATCAAGGTAATGAGGTTTGAAAACACAGTTATATGCAGGATTTGAGTGATTTGAAAGCAATTTTGTGATATAGTGCAGTGATAGTTTAATTCTTCGAAGTTCTAAAGGAATTTCATCTGCTTCGACAAATAAACCTTCCTTACGAGACTTTCTGAACACTTCGAGGCAAAGTCTTAGTACTTGATGAAGAATAGGATCTAGCTTTGCCAAGTTTGACTTGCTTGCACCGTTGTAAATAATAAAACCATAATCAAGTTTAGAACGAACAAGTGATCGATATGAATGCAGAAGCGTTTGCTGATCTCCTCCCCACTTATAGCTGGCAATTACCTTCAGCAAATCAAGCGTTTTTGTGCACTTGGCTTCCAAGCAATTTATATGCGATTTGAACGTTAGTCGGTGGTCAAACCATATTCCTAAGAATTTTACCTCTTTTACTACTTTGATCTCAGTTCCATCTAATGTAAGTATTGGATCTTTGTGAGAGGATGTATATTGCCATAGATTTGTGAAATCAATTGTTTTTGAGAGACTCAAATTGTGTGTCTGAAATTGTTCCCGGGGTGGCTCAGGATCTTTAACACATTGGAGTTTGACCTTGCTCAAACTCAATTATAACCATCCTACAGATATTGGTTACCTGTATTTACATCGAAAAGACATTAGTGTCTCAAATCCGCGTCAACCGTTTGCGTGCACGACCCATTCTCTTCTGGTCAAATGGCCCTGCAGTGTCCGGTTACTCAACCATTCTCTATCTGCACAATTGCCGCGTGACACACAGACCGCATTCGATATGCCATCAGTTCTCCTTCTAAAGAAAACGGCCTGGCTGATTTGGGCTCTGTTGTCAGACATGGCCGAATGTAGCCATCTTTCTGTTGTACACATAAAATAGGACGTTCTGGTGGTTTCATCCTTTTGTAGCGATGCCCCAAAATCTATACCCATTGCTCATCGCCATTACTTGATCATGAACAGGTTTCATCTCATTGACTGTTCACATGGTTTACATCAGTATTTTTAAAGCTTATTTTTTTCGAAATGTTCCAATATTTGTCGGGGATTCCTCCAGTAAATAGAAAAAGTATCACAACAAAATCTCCTGTGAACCATGTACCATTTATTCATTTTTATTTATTTATTCCCAAGGATAACCTTTACTATTTACAGGCTCCGACAGCACATACATATAAATATTGATAAACGGATTACATATAAAACACTTAGGTAAAGTTATTAACGGTATATATACATGTTATAAGCACTCAAATTATAAAACTGTATAACGTAATAAAGGTAATAAGATTATGCAATTTTAAACTCGACTAAAACGGCTTTTCACAACAGGCAAAACCAAAAGATGCCATTACAATAATTAAGATGTATATGCTCAAACTATTTTGCAAAGTTAACGCTCAAATGATGTTGTATGGCTAAAATTATCGAGACTGTGTTATCATAAATAATATCATTAAACTTGTTAATGGCTCTTATTAAGGGTGCATTTTTATGTACATTAATTCGACTTCTTTGAGTCTAACAAAAAGGCAACTTCTTAAAACTCTAGTTGGTACACTAAAACTCAGCGTCGATAAAATATACTTAGATTTATAAGTATTATTGATATGTTGTGGGAATACTTAGAATTTTGTTTCATCGTCGCTATAAAGCTGAAATGCTGAACGCGACGTTAAACCTTAATTCGCTCTCACTCCAATAGAAACAATAACGTAAACTATGATTAATTCTTTGGAACATCATGATGTCTTGTCGGCATCATTGAAAACTGTTGACCGCTTCTCTCTTGCAGGAAACTAGCCTATGTTTATGTATACTATGACTTTTTTTTCGAATTTGGTGCTAATACTGTTATATGAATATGGAATAGGTCTTTGGATTATGGACGCGGATATTCTTTAATGGACGACGGCTGAATTATGAATGACGGGCTAGACGCTTGTATTTGAATGGATGACCCATATATCCCTGCATATTCGGAAACGTGTTACGAGCTTGTTAGTCGTTCCATTGAATTATTTTCATTTCTGCAATATAAAACTGTAGAAAACGCTAATTTTGGGCAATTTTGTGGATTGAAGGTGATTTATGTGAAAAATTAGAAGCGTGAAACGGTCGAATTTAGCTACTGGAAATACACTACAAATAGATGCCAAACGTGCCAGTTGGAGTGAAGACAATGCGAATAATATAACGAAATCGTTCCCCACCTCCATATCCGGCGTATCAATTCAGGATTGCTTGTGGACGCGGATATTCTCTAATGGACGACGGCTGAATTATGAATGACGGACCAGACGCTTGTAATTGTGTCCGATGTTAGCCAAGATCAAACGAATCTTTCTGTACCAGATATTCCATTATCGCAGGCACACAGAGTACAGGTATTAATTACACATTATTTCATGGTCCTGAGTTCCACTAAGAGTGAATAATTAGCCACTGATCCAGGTACAAACATCCAAAAGGGAAGGATAAGCCAGTTAAAACTAGTCTGTAGTACCTGTATCTGACGACTTATTACGGTTCGTACAACAGCGTTAAATTTCAACATTAGCATCTTACTTTTAGAATGACAAAAGATTTCGAATGTTCATTCCATCGCAATAAAGAATTTGTTCTGCAGTATTCTGCTCTTGTCTATTACAGTGGACTTCTTGGTGAAGTGCCCATAGCGAAATGGTCGCATTGCTAGCTAACCTTGGAAAGTGTCTTTTGCTTCTCGAGATTGTGGGTAGTAAAACACAACAACCATGTAATTAAATGCTTCCCTTTATGGGCGTTTGACTCTGCATATTACACGAAATGTGGAGACCGGCCTTGCTTATCGTATGGGGACTACATCTGGTGCGGTGTTATATAGCGACCAGGACAGAAAAGCGTTGTGTCATAGTCCGAGATTGCTATGACCCTTCGCGCCAGACGACGGAAAATTTGTGAAAGATTGTCTGGCTACGGTCAGAGTTCTCTTCCTACAAAAAAAAACGCAAAATGGGAGCAGCCACGGGGTCGCGCGACCTCATCCCAGTACATATTGTTCTCTAAATATGTTCGGCCTTTCTACACTTAACTCACATCTATTTATTAGTGAATAATTTCACTTCATCGTCAGCCCAAATTTAACAAGATCCGTCACATTCTTCATACGTTTTAGCGCTTTTAACTTCTATCTCATTCCAAACGGAAAACTGGGTCAGTTGTCTTTTCGTTGAAGCAAATGGAATGAAAGTTGTTGATACTGTGGTAGACGAAGAAAGAAACGGATCTGGTTAAATTTGGGCCGATAATGAAAGGAAATTATTCATAAATAAATATATGTGAGTTAAGTGTTGTAGAACAGCGGAATATTTTCTTAAAATAATATTCACTGGGATGAGGTAGCGCATTTTTGTGTATGGGAGAGAACTCTGACCCTAGCCAGACAATCTCTCAGAAATTATCTGTCGTCTGGCGTGAAGGGTCATAGGAAGCACGGCCTAGTTGTATTCTAGATTTCATTTCCTTATCTGGCTTTCTCGCCGTTTGAAAAGTTGTAATGAACAACTGTTTGATCATCCCTTCTTGACTAGGGATAGAATCACCGATAACGTTAACTGCTTTCGTATCTAAAATCAATTAAATTCAATGTCTGGTTATATGCACCGCATCTCGACTCATCCTTGCCTTTAAAATGTGCAAAATAGAGGAGATCCCTTGTATATCGACCATGTAATGAGGAGGATAGCTCATTTCATATTAAATAGACCAAGGGCATATATAATATATTTTATCAATTGGAAGGAGAGGTAACAATGGAAAGTTGTACGCATTTCATGAAATTTAGTAAATACAATTCAATTTCATAGTGTAGGTAGTTGCCAGCTATAATTGGGGAGGATATCAGCAAACGCTTCTTCATTTATACCGATCACTTGTGCGTTCTAAACTTGATTATGGTTATATTGTTTACAACGGTGCAAGCAAGTCAAACCTGGTAAAGCTAGATCCTATTCTCCATAAAGGACTAAGACTTTACCTCGGAGCGTTCCCATCATCCCCTAAGGAAAGCTTATATGTCGAAGCAGATGAAATTCCTTTAGAACTTCGAAGAATTGATTTATCACTGCAATATATCACAACATTGCGTTCAAATCACTCAAATCCTACATATAACTATGTTTTTCAAACCTCAGTACGTTGATTTCTATTTAAAGAAACCGTCCATTATTCCACCTCTTGGAATTTGCATGAAACCACACATTGTAGCAGCTGGTATTAAAATTAATCAAATTTTACCCAACAAGCTCTCGCCAACTCCACCATGGCAGTTAATCAAACCAGAAGTAGATACTACATTGACGAAATATAAAAAAGCAGACACGAGCCAGCTCGTGTATACACAAGAATTTGGTCTACTAAGAGAGAAATGCAGATCGCATACAGATGGTTCGAAACATGGCGAGATAGTAGCATGTGCTACCATCTTTAGTTCCAAAACTAAAACCTATCGACTACCAGGTAAAAGTTCGATATTCACTGCAGAAGCAAAAGCTCTACTGTCAGCTTTAGAAGGTATTGGGTCCACTAAAAGGAAGAAATATGTCATATTCTCATATTCACTGTCATGCCTCCAAGCGACTGAAAGTGGAAATTCAACTCATCCCACCATCTTGATTATTCTACAATTATATGACTGTAAATTTGATCAACAGATTGATATTGTGTTTTGTTCGGTACATAGGCAGGTTGACATCAAAGGTAATACTGAAGCTGATAAAATGGCTAGCGCAGCCCTAGATGATGAGGTTGGTCCTGTTTGAATCCCATGCAGTGATTTCAGACCATCTATCTGTGCTTATGTTAGAAAGTTGTTTTAGTCTTTGTGGGATGCTATGGATAGTAACAAACTTCACGAGTTCAAAGGAACTGTAGGCTATACTCATCTGAACAGCCAGAAACGTTTCGATCAAGCCATGATTAGACGATGCAGAATCGGCCTTACACGATTAACTCACGAGCTTTTGCTGAAAAACGAGCCAGTTCCAAGGTGTATTCCATGCCACGAAGATCTCACAGTGAAACATATTCTTATCGACTGTATAGATTTTAAGATTGTAAGAGATAACTTTTATCGAGCAGCTACTTTGTAAGATCTTTTTAGTCGAGTAAAAGAAGATTGTATTTTAAATTATTTGAGAGATATCGGTTTGTTGTATAAATTTTAATGTATATACATGTTTTAATGCATTAGTTTACGGAGTTATGAACTGAATACTTAGAATTTTGTTTGATCTTTGCTATGTAGCTGAAATATTGCTAACGCGACATTAAACGTTAATTTTCTCTCTCTCTCTCACTCTCTCTCTCCCGTATAGTTAGGTCATGGGACATTGGTTTCAGCAAGCTGGTATATAATGTGTAGTGATAAATTGTTTCTATACTCTTGATTTGGGATAAAAAAAAACACATTGTTTGCAATTGTTTCGAACTGTAAATGATTATCCATTTTGCCATTTATCGTGATCTATTGAGGTCGCTATACTAAATGGTTAGTAAACGACGGAAAATTATTATATGACTGGTAATTTTGGTTTAGAATGACGAACAACCGATTTATTGGTCTACGGTACTGCATGTAACACAACATTCGCAATATTACGGTTCATAGTTGAGCGAAGTCAGCTGATGAGGTAAATGTGACGTCGCACTACATGGCGAGCTGGCTGATTTAATAAGTGTTTCATCGTCTGGTCATCTACATGGACGATGTGCAGTGGAAATTGACATGACTTGGACGGGACTAATCATTCGACAACAAAAGACAACGGCTTCTGTTGAAAGACCACACCCGATTAAGAACCGTATAGTAATGGACAAGAGCAGATTACTGCCGAACAAATTCTAAATTGCGATGGAATGAAAATTCGGATTCCTTTGACATTCTAAAAGCAGTCTGCTAATATTAAAAGTTAACGCTGTTGTAAGAACCGTAATAAGCATTCTCAACCAGGTCTGTGATCATTCTGAAATGCTATGATTACAAGCGTCTAGTCCGTCATTCATAATTCAGCCGTCGTCCATTAGAGAATATCCGCGTCCATAATCCAAAGACCTATTCCATATTCCATATAACAGTATTAGCACCAAATTCAAAAAGACAATCATAGTATACATAAACATAGGCCAACCGTTTTCAATGATGCCGGCAAGACATCATGATGTTCCAAAAATATCAAATCCGTATCGCTGATCAGTATTCTTAATCCATAATATTTTTTGTAAAGTCATCTGAAGAATGATGTATCTCAGTCACGCTTTGATTGTGCCTGTTCATATGAGTGACATGAGGATCTTGAAGCACATGGGTTCATACCGTCCCTAGCCCCGGGTTCAGCGGAATTAGACAAAAGTTACGAAACGTAACGCCATAGATCTTGCACGCTACGCTCGTATTTTGCTATCAGCATGCGATATGTATCGCCAAATTTGAGAAATTTTGACTGGAGTCGCTTGGTGTTGTAGCCCTGTTTTATAAGTTTTTGCAACAATGTTTTGTGACGTTGATTAAAATCGTCACATTTAACACAGGATCTAGCAAATGCTACTAGGCGTGATATGTATACGCCATATGCAGACTGATAATCAGTGCTGAAATTAGCCAGTTCGTCTTGAGCCAGGTAGGGATATGACCATGATCACACCTTCTCACCAGAGACCAGTATTTTCGATCATTTTAGCATTTCGACGAGACCGTCGGTGATGTAAATCCGCTGAATATGCTGAAATAGTTAATTCCATTCAGTATTACTTGAAAATATGTCCTAGTCGTAAAGATTTGAGACGGTAGACAGCTGCAAAATGGTACAAACTGTCGACTTTAATCAGTAATACACACAACAAATACATGTAGATGTCCTCCTAACGAAACGACCCCACCCGATGTCAACCCCCAAATCGAATGGAATCTTCCAAATTTCCACCAAACAATGAATAATTTAATCAACGATTCCCAATGCAGTGGTGTGTACCATATCGAGAGTCCATTTTCCAACACAGACTTATCAAATAATGTAAAGACTATACAAATAAAATAGGCATCAGACGACAATGTTAACGGAATTGTACCTCACTGATTCCCTAATTGAATTTTGACTTTCCTCTTTCAGCAGGAAGTAGTTTATTTCAAGTCATACAAGGTGATTTTGACAAAAATTATTGTTCAAAATTTCAAGATGTGAGCACTTTTACATATAAGGCCTGGCGTAAGCGGTGCGCAGGCCCCGCAAATATAGTTCCCCGGCGAGGCATGTTATCGAACAGTGAATCGAAATATAATTTGCAGCCGAATAGGAAAAATACCATGAAAGCCGCCCTTACCACCGGCTTTCTATTAATCGTTGCAACGCAGGCGAAAAAATTGAGAACATTCTGGTCTTTGGCAGAGATTAAGTTTAGCGGGTAATCGGATGGGGACTTATTCTTTATTTAGTGAGTCTCGGCGTTATGCACATAATGCGGACTAGGCATTTTTGTACGGCAGTGAGAAGAACAGTATGGGAAGGAAAAGGTACAATCTGTAACATAGGAGTAAAATAATGACTAATATAGGGTAGGAATGGTATTTCTATTGATACCATCTTTAATATTACTGATCATGATAACCCCAATGTTCCTCCATAATTTAGGATAATTATTTATTTGGGTTTGCCATTTGAAGTTGAGGGTCAGTATGTGCGAGTGTCATGGTTATACATGTTATAGGCGGTTTTGTAGGATAGTGAGAGAAACAATATGGGCAAAAGAAAAGTTACAGTCTGTGAGATACGAGTATAATGATGAGTGATATAAGGGAGGAAGGGTATTCCTATTGGTACAATCCTTAATGTTCTTAAATAATTTAGAGCATAGTTTGTTTTTGTGGGTTTGCCAGTTGAGCCCACAGTCAAAATACATCAACAGAAACTTAAGCTTTCAACAAATTCCAGTTCATTGTTTAACTGTGAGACAGAATATGGAGGTCGAGTAATATGGATAGAAAAGCATACATTTGATCGTGTTAATATTTTGCGAGAGATTATTGCCACCGAACCACTCATATAATTGGTTGAGTTCGGTATTTATTACTTGAGACGGCAAGTTTGGGTCAGTGAAGGAGTTGGTAATCCTGGTATCGCCGAAGATTTAAGTAATACAGCCGCGATGTCATTATGTAGAATCGAGTCTTGGCGAACTTTGAATGTGATGGCTGAGGCAGTGCTGCCAGATTTCTTGAGTTTTCATGTATTTTGGTCCTTCTCGATTTACCCAATGTTAAATCTTTGAATTTAATTTCTTGAGATTTCAATTTACTCCAGGTCATTTTTGGGAAATGTTATTTTGGAGGTCAGTGAATTTCTGGAGACTCGGGAAATTTCAGTGAGACTTGGCAGGCCTAGTTGAGGGGATGAAAGTATATTGTCAAGGGAGACCAGTTGTTTGAGGTGTTTCGGAATCCATAATATTTAAATATTTGAGTGAGGATCTCATGATTAACAGCATTAAACGCTTTGCTTAAATCGAGGAACGTCAAGCTGTATTTTTTATTTGGCAATTGCTCGATGTCCAGGTGTCTGGGGGCTAGGTAATTTCGCACCACGATTTCCATTTATCTCTGGACAGCAATAAAGATATAGTTTCAGAAGCTCAAATATGTGGTTTACAAGAAAATATGTCTTGTCCTTGTAAGCTGATATTGATTTGTATTTTTATCATTATGATATATTATTTATTTTGTCTACCATCAGGATACATGCACCAGGCTTTCATTATTTATCAAAACAGATGCAAGTAGGCCTATCTGTGATTTGTGCACATATGTCCGTCACTCCAACATGGTCGACATTATCTAGACCCCAGTTCTCAACACAACTGATGACGGTCGTTTTATTTGACTGTATTTAGAACTTTAAACCACATTTACAACATTCCTAGGAATCCTACCATAACATCTTCAAATAACATTCATGGTCCCTATTACGAAAAGAAAACACGAATGCTCACCATTTTGCTGTTGTTTTGCTCGATTATACATGATATGTGTTCAGCTTGCATAGAGGCATTTGACTACCCAAAGATTTACACGTTTCTCAGTATTAACAAATCTGTACGTGGATGATTACCTAATTAAATTTAGACGTTCATCGTCGGGCATGGAGTAGTTTATTCGAGCGCAACAAGCTGATGAACTTCTTGACCGGTGTTAAAAGTCGAAATGTCAAGCTATGCGCGCTTTTACAAATGAAGTGATGATTTTGCCTTTTTTCTGCTAAATGAAAGCAGTGATCAGGCTTCGTAAATAGTCCCCCGGCGAAGCGTGTTAACGAGCAGTGAATTGAAATAAAATTTGCACTTGAGTACAAGAAATGTCATACTTGCCAACCGTATCACCGGCCTTTGCTTATTCGTTGCAACGATGGCGGAAAAAATAGAGAAAACTGTGGTCTTTGGCAGAGATAACGTGTAGAGATTATTTTTCGGATCGGGATTATTTTTCTTTTTGGTAGTCTGAAGTCTATGGGGTTGGTTAATCTCGTCAGATCACTCTGATATTAGGGTCGGGTGTGTATCATCCAATCTCTGACGAGGATGATAAATTTCACCATTTCTACTAAGTAGTCTGCGTTCTACCAGGCTTTGATTATACTTACCCCATCCACATACAGCACTTTTCAACTTTGTGAAGCATTTAACTGGGCTTGACGATGATGCACTGGTTTCTTAGAGCCATCATCACAGAAGCACTGGTTAATCTATAATGGATGGCCAATAAATTTTTGCATGTTCTGAATACTTTACGGCCTTGTTGGTCTTACCAAAAATAATGCCATTTTTGCAACTTAGTGCTCTCGGAAAGGCTAATTTTGTGCAATTTTAGGGATTAAAATCTACTTTCTTTCAAAAAAAGCGTGAAACTGTCAAAGTTATAAGTATTCCTACGAGAAACACATCCTCTTCCAATATATGCCAAAAATTTGTAAATCGAATGGAAGATATGCCTATCCTACTAGAAAACTCTCCCCGCCCCCTATTTCACGTGCATCAATTTAAGGTGCACCATGTGATAATGTATCCGATGTTAGCCGAGATTAAACGCATCTTTTGGAAATATATACTCTATTACCGCTCGCACACATTGTCCAGGTATTCACTGCCAACTTCCAGAATTAGCTCATGTTCTTGAGTTCGTCTAAATGTGCATAAATAGCAACTGAGTCAGGTAAAACATCGAAAAATGAAGAATAATTCAGTTAAAAATAGTCAGTACTTCTTAATCTGGTGGGTAAAACACCGGTAGCTAGGTCTCTGATTATTTTTTTAGCCCACCATCACCAGATGGTGGGCTGTTCAAATCGCTTTTCGTCCGTGGTCCGTCGTCCGTCGTCCGTCCATAAACAATTCTTGTTATCGCGAATTCTCAGGAACTACTGAATGAATCTTTCTGAAATTGGTACACAGGTTCCTCTGGGGGTTTAGTTGTGCAGATAGCTTTTCCGGTCCGATTCGAAAATCCAATATGGCCACAAGGCGGCCATCTTGAATTTCCCCATGAAACCTTGTTATCACGATTTCTCAGGAACTACTGCATAGATCTTTCCCAAATTTGGTACACAGATTCCCCTTGGGGTCTAGTTGTGCAGATAGCTTTTGTGGTCCGATTCGAAAATCCAATATGGCCACAAGGCGGCCATCTTGGATTTCCCCATGAAATCTTGTTATCGCGATTTCTCAGGAACTGCTGCATGGATCTTTCCCAAATTTGGTACACAGGTTCCCCTTGGGGTCTAGTTGTGCAGATAGCTTTTCTGGTCCGATGCGAAAATCCAATATGGCCACAAGGCGGCCATCTTGGATTTCCCCATGAACTACTGCATGGATCTTTCTGAAATTTGGTACACAGGTTCCCCTTGGGGTCTAGTTGTGCAGATACCTTTTCTGGTCCGATTCGAAACTCCAATATGGCCACAAGGCGGCCATCTTGGATTTCCCCATGAAACCTTGTTATCGCAATTTCTCAGGAACTACCTCATGGATCTTTCTCAAATTTGGTATACAGGTTTCCCTTGGGGTCTAGTTGTGCAGGATGCCTTTTCTTGTCTGATACGAAAATCCAATATGGCCACCAGGCAGCCGTCTTGGATTTCCCCATGAAACATTGTTATTGTCATTTCTCAGGAATTACTTCATGGATCCTTCTCAAATTTGGTACACAGGTTCCCCTTGGGGTCTAGTTGTGCAGATAGCTTTTCTGGTCCGATTCGAAAATCCAATGTGGCCACAAGGCGGCCATCTTAGATTTCCCCATGAAACCTTGTTATCGCGATTTCTCAGAAACTACTGCATGGATCTTTCTGAAATTTGGTACACAGGTTCCCCTTGGGGTCTAGTTGTGCAGATAGCTTTTCCGGTCCGATTCGAAAATCCAATATGGCCACAAGGCAGCCATCTTGGATTTCCCCATGAAATCTTATCACGATTTCTCAGGAACTACTGCATGGATCTTTCCCAAATTTGGTACACAGGTTCACCTTGGGGTCTAGTTGTGCAAGATACCTTTTCTGGTCCGATACGAAAATCCAATATGGCCACCAGGCAGCCATCTTTGATTTCCCCATGGAACCTTGTTATCGCGATTTCTCAGGAACTACCTCATGGATCTTTCTCAAATTTGGTACACAGGTTTCCCTTAGGGTCTAGTTGTGCAAGACACCTTTTTCGGTCCGAATCGAAAATCCAATATGGCCACCAGGCAGCCATATTAGATTTCCCATGAAACTTTTTTTTTGTGGTTTCTCAGGAAATACTGCTTGGATCTTTGTCAAATTTGGTACACAGGTTTTTCTTGTGGTCTAGTTGTGCAAGATACCTTTTCTGGTCCGATACGAAAATCCAATATGGCCACCAGGCAGCCATCTTTGATTTCCCCATGGAACCTTGTTATCGCGATTTCTCAGGAACTACCTCATGGATCTTTCTCAACTTTGGTACACAGGTTTCCCTTAGGGTCTAGTTGTGCAAGACACCTTTTTCGGTCCGAATCGAAAATCCAATATGGCCACCAGGCAGCCATATTTGATTTCCCCATGAAACTTTGTTATTGTGGTTTCTCAGGAAATACTGCATGGATCTTTGTCAAATTTGGTACACAGGTTTTACTTGTGGTCTAGTTGTGCAAGATACCTTTTCTGGTCCGATTCCGAAATCCAATAGGGCCACAAGGCGGCCATCTTGGATTTCCCCATGAAATCTTGTTATCGCGATTTCTCAGGAACTACTGCCTGGATCATTCCCGAATTCGGTACACAGGTTCCCATTGGGATCTAGTTGTGCAAGATACCTTTTCTGCTCCGACTCGAAAATCCAATATAGCCACAAGGCGGCCATCTTGGATTTCCCCATGAAACCTTGTTATCGCGATTTCTCAGGAACTACTTCATGGATCTTTCTCAAATTTGGTATACAGGTTTCCCTTGGGGTCTAGTTGTGCAGGATGCCTTTTCTTGTCTGATACGAAAATCCAATATGGCCACCAGGACGCCATCTTGGATTTCCCGATGAAACATTGTTATTGTCATTTCTCAGGAAGTAGTTCATGGATCTTTCTCAAATTTGGTACACAGGTTCCCCTTAGGGTCTAGTTGTGCAAGACACCTTTTTCGGTCCGAATCGAAAATCCAATATGGCCACCAAGCGGCCATATTAGATTTCTCCATGAAACATTGTTATTGTCATTTCTCAGGAAGTACTTCATGGATCTTTCTCAAATTTGGTACACATGTTCCCCTTGGGATCTAGCTGTGCAAGATACCTTTTCTGGTCCGATTCGACCATCTTGGATTTCCCCCATGAAACCTTGTTATCGCGATTTTTCAGGAACTACTGCAAATTTTCAAATTTTAAATCAGTTTTCTTAGTCCAGTGAACTGTCTCGTCTACCGACGGATCGGCCACATGAAGGGATGTCACTCTTTACAACTCGACAACTTTAGACTACTGCATGTTTCGATCCAAGGAAGATAATCAGGATTCAGACACTTTCGAGGTTTCAACATTACTGCGCGGATCCCTTCAGTATTAAGTATTGCACCATGTTACTATTTTCGAGCATGGTATCTTAAAAGAGGTATCTCGAATTAGCCCAGTAAACAGAACAGAATTCGTTCCTAATTATAAAATCTTAAGTATGTTTCATAGCTCATGCCAAAGGGTCAAAGACATTTGTCTTCGCTTCCAGTACCTAATGATGACACGTTCCAAAAAAAAATACTACAAAACGAAGACGAATGATCCTCCGGATATTCACTTTCAGACTAACTTTGCTCTTTTCTCTTGTACTATTACAACTGACATAAGTATAGTTTCTAGAAATCTTGAAACTCCTTAAACTTAGAAAGATATCTTGGTGTTTTCCAATGTCCCTTTTTCGATCTTTTTCGCTCAGATTCGAAATTCTGTAAACAAAATTACAAATCAATCGTTTGTTCTTAGTAACAATGATCAAAAAGATCCTCTTGTCATTAGCTTACAATTATCGGACAATGGTGGGCGCCAAGATCCTTCAGGATCTCTCGGTAATGTTATGAGGCTTATTAAATCAGTGCTGATATGAGCGAGTTCATTTTGGGCTAGATAGGGACCTCAACGCGAGTACCTCTTCTCGCCAATTACATATACTATCATTTTCGATCATTTTAGCGTTTCAACGAAGCTGTCCAGGATGTAAATCCACTGAATTCTAGAATAATCCAATCCATTCAGCATTTCGTCAGAATTTGTCTTGGTTGCAAAGACGGAAAACGGTAAACAATTGTAAACGTATACAAACAGCCGATGGTAATCAAGCAATAGTCACCCCGTCCTCTAACTAAACGGTATCGCCTGATCTCTACCCACAAAATTAAAGGGAATCTTTCAAGCTGGAGCCAAACTGGGAATAATTTAACTGGTGCTACACAATTTAGCCGCGTATACCTTATCGGTGGTTCATATTCTAATACAGTTTTATCAAACAATTGTGGAACATGTCTAAGTAATAGGCATCAGACTACCGAATTATTTATACGTTCGGTGGTATTAACAAAACTATACCTGGCTGATTCCCTATTTAAATTTAGATGTTCAGGAAGTAGTTTCTTTCAAGCGCAAAAAACGGATAAATGTCGATATTTTAGGCTATGAGCGCTTGTAAAAATGAATTTTTATCTGCCAACTGAGAGCAGTGGTTAGGCTTCGCAAATAGTCCCCCGCCGAAGCCTTTTGATGAACAGTGAATTTAAATAGAATTTGCATTTAAATAGAACAAATGTCATACGTGCGAACTGTGTCACCGGCCTTTGATTATTCGTCACAACGAAGGCGAAAACAATCGAGAAAATTGTTCAACAACTATGTTGTATACGGGCGATTGGTGCGTTTCAATTATTTATGGACTCGCGATGCCGCATTCTGATCAGATCAGTCAACTTTTGTGCTGCTTGATAGCAACTTTGAATTAAACGAGACATCTATATTTTCGGAATGTGTTGAGTTAGGCAAGTCATTGAATTGCATTGAATAATTTAGTATGGAGCATAGCCACTAAAGAAAAAAAATATGCTTAAAATGTCCTGGGAGAAATATTCACTTGAAAACAATCGCTGCAAATTTTCGTGAAAACGCCGATTGAAAACGGCCATTTATGCTCATTCACGTTATCATTAAGGAGTATCAGAAGCAAATCAAGTAAAAATCTGCAACCTTTGATCAGACTATAGCTAGAAAGCATTGGCAACGCCCTCCCTGTTTATAACACATGATGTGACGTATTTGTTAATAAGTTTGGTATGTGTCATGTTCGCGCACATTCAAAGCCAAAATTTAGTAATCCCTCGCAGATGAGCTAATGCTGAAATTCAAATGCTTGGGATAAACGTTCATAATTAGTCACATTCATGATCCCTTCGCATTTCGTCTGGCTTGTGTGGCGACTGTGCAAGAGACTAGAGTTGTAGGCTGTTTGACAAATGACAGTGCCGTCTAGCTAGTTTAATCTAACAATACACACTTCTAGTTCATTTGCTTTTGGTAATATAGAAAAGCTTGTAGGAAACAATGTGAAAGAGTGAGTGAATGACTGAGTGAGTGGGATTTAACGTCGTTTTCAACAATTTACAAACAATGGGAAAGTGTTTGAGCGGTCAAGGCAACCACTCGACTGGTAAAGGTATTCTCGCCAACTGTGGACGGCGGTTGTCTGTTAAATGCCGAATATAACATGACCCCCAAATTAGAAGCCAATTTTAGTCATAATGGAACGACTGTGTCGTTGTATCAACATTATCTAGTCGTACGTCATGTTTCCACATAATTATCCGGCTAATGAACTGATTACCGTAATTCATTTCCCTTACCTGTGTATCAACTTCAATGAGCTTCAGTCTATATCCAGGTAACAGGTCCGTCCTATTGTCTATCTCATCGAAGACGTGGTTTAGTAGCACAGGGATAAGTTTGGCGTATTTTGACCACCAATGGTTGGACATGGGTAAGAGAGCGGCAACGTAAATGTCCGATACAGCATCTTCAGCCCGACCAGATTCCGTGTTTAACAAAATACTAATTGCGATTAAACTGAGAAAATATATAACCCTGCACATGGCTGATGTTGGTGGTTATAAACAGCACCTCGTCTAAACGGTCTGTTTGATTCAATAGTTTAGAGTTTAAGCTGTAGGCTACCAACCGGGTAACAGGCATATAGCGATCGATGAAACGAACCTGATTGTTCTGACACGACTTGTAGACTAGCTGGGCGTGCAAGATAACACAGACAGAAAGTTATTTAGGAGATATCGATTTTTGCACTACTAGTATATTGTCTTTGTGACTTTATACAGCAATATACCATTCAGGTTCCGATTTCTCCGAAGGCATAAGGCTTTTTCTGGTGTATTACTGACACTAGTATCAAACCGGTCATTCAAACGGGGATTTGCCTTTTTTGAACTTCTCTACTCACTGGGATCTTCCTCCGAAACCATTATAGGCATTCGTTGGCGACAGATAAACTTGCATTTGTCTTAGAGTATGTAAATGTACAGTGGGTGTTAAATGCCTATTTTTTCTCTCTCTATCGGTTTTAAGTCGCACTCCCCGTCATTATAACTATATGCTGGCAACGTTTTCCGCCTTCTGACCAAAAACGTTCTTGTTGTTGTTTTTTGGATAAAAGAAAACTCAAAAGATCAAACTTCAAATTATAAAGAAATTCACCTGTATAAAACAATACTGGTCCATGCTATTGGTTTGACGATATGAATATCACGACGTGCCCTCTGCATCATTAAAGATTGTTCTCTCTTACGAGAATCTAGGGTGTGGTCATTTGCTATATTTATTCCTGACCGATTCCTGTGCCAATAGTATCGTATGAATGATATATAGAGGATATCACCTGTTTCTTGACGAATACCATAAATATTTCATCGAGTGGGGTGAGAAAATGCCAATTTTCTCACCCCACGAGATGAAATATGTATGGTATTCGTCAAGAAACAGGTGATTTTCTTTTTATTATATACTTCTGTTGTACTACTCTGTCCTGATTTTTTTAAAACATTAAAATAATTCAGATTTTGTTGGCTTTTACGACTGAAGATGCACTGAAACACTGGTTATTTTCACTGTGACGTCACTCGCGGACTACTTTGCTGTCAACAAATCGCACGTGCTGCAAGCGAATTTCTTTCAGTCGGGTATCCTGCACTTTAGTATCGATGACATCCAGCAGATCTCAAGAATTTTATTAGCTTTATATCTCAAATAAACGATTTTCATGCCGACCCGTCAGCCAAATCCCCCCCCCCCCCTCCATCCCCTTCGGCAGAAAAGCACGGTCGATCCTGTGTAGAGGTCTGGCTTGTCTCGCTGTCTGCACTCGGGCAGGACTGGCACACTGGTTTCTCGTTGACCTCCCTGGTTCCACACGTTGTTTGTCTTTGCACAGAATATTCTCATTTCAAATAAAATCGGCATTCGCCCTTGATTTCGTTCATGTCTACCCAAATAGCACTATTTTGATTTAGCAAAATCGAATGATTACGGTAAGTTACAGCCAGATTTAGATTTACCGGTCGTGCGTGGTTGTTGTTGTGTGGAGCTTCGACGGTGGTGAGAGCCTGCGGAGTTGTCATTGTGATTTTGCCGATTCTTAATGAATACTCACTGACAAGAGTTCCCTGTCGTTGAATTAAGTTGTTTTTCATGTTTTCTCTTCAACTTTGGTGCGACATTTTCATGATATGACCCCAATTTCGAGCCTTAAACTGAGGAATGTGTTCTATTTTCCGCGCTGAGTTTGTGTTGGCACTCTGCACTGCGCTGGCCAAACTGCAGTCACGGCGCGCATGTTCAGGTGCACGCATACGTGACGAGTCGGTCCCATTATCGCCATTGCCGGTTTTTCTTATTCATTTTGTGCCTATTTGTGTTTTATTTCCTGTAAAATCTGGTCATCATAAGGCATAATAATATACAAATCTTCTCAAATATTTAGCTTGTTTTTCTTTGGCGCACAAACCTTGCGGAGGTTTGGTCAATTGCCTCATCACTGTGACCACGGTGACATGTATTTGTGCGCTGTGACGTCATTTTCCATATCATCACAGTGATGATATATTTGATATCATCACTCCGTGAAAATATCGCTTTTATTTGATTGATAATTTTCACTATCTCATCGCCAAGTATATAATAAATGTAGTTATTTGTTATGACCAAATTTAAAATGATAAAGTAATTCACCTGCATGAAACAATACTGGTCCGTGCTATTGGTTTGACGATATGAACATCACGACGTCCTCTGCATCATTAAAGATTCTCTCTTACGAGAATCTAGGGTGTGGTCATTTGTTATTTTTATAACTGACCGATTTCTGTGCCAATAGTATCGTATGAATGAGATATGTCGTCATTTGTTATGGACGACGACTACTGAATGCAGGATGTGGTTGTGGAGTATATATACACGAGCTTGAGGAAAAAAACCCAGCCAGAAACAAACCTTGACTGAGATATACCCGCGTACGTCATAATTTATATCATGCATGAAGGCGCACTATTCAAGTTGCGAGAACTTGTAGTCCATCCAATACTTTATGTAATATATCCAATTTAAGCCAGTGCAAGTGTGAAAGGAAGGTATGTCCCAGGAAATAATTTCCCCTTTTCAAAGCCTTTTCTTAAGAAACAATATCTCACTGGAGTTGAAAATTTAGAAAAAAAATGTCCTAGCTAGGCTGTTACATACGAGACAGACATATTGTCCCACTGGATATTCTTTCCCTTTACATCGGCATTACAAAGAAAGGACTTGCAAACTGTAATCGAATAAACGAGTTATTGTCAGGGATAAGGATTCGAACACATATAGCAGGTTAGGGAACACTGCCGCTCTAATATGAAGGTAAAAAGGTCGCTTTTGCTCAACAAAGTCACGAATATATTAAATAAGAAAAATCATCCATAGACGACAACGGACATATATATCTGAATCGGGTCGTATTGAAAAACAAATTGTCGCGTAAATCTAATTTGTATCCTAATACACAAGATAATTTGCTGCATATTAATAAACAGACCGGTTACTTTCGCAGAAAAATTGCCGTTACGGAATGTGACAATATATAAGATTTGTTGCTGGAAAATTTGGAGGGTGATGATGGATCGATCAAGATTAGGAAGCAAAACGACATTCTTTACTTTCATTTCAAAGAGGCGGTTCTCCCTAACCTGTTTAGAGACAAAACACTTTTGCCAAGCAGAAAAAATCAGTTCGTTTGTTTGCTTGGATTGTGATAACTACGATCGGATTGAGCCATTAGAATGGGTGGGTGAGTGAGTAGGATTTAACGTCGTTTTCAACATTTTGTCAGTCATATCACGACGGTGCCTTCATGTACCAGAACACCAGAGTGTGCACAGTTCCTATTATCCTGGACACTGATCAGCCCAGCCAGTACAGCACCCGGTCACCCATCCAAGTATTGACCGAGCTCAACGTTGCTTAGTTTCGGTGATCTGACGAGAACCGGTGTTTCCAAGGTGATACGCCATACCTTAGAATTCTGTATCCGGAGTTAACATGTACACCATCAATGACAAACAGGTTGACTCAAGATTGTCCGTGCACGTACTCAGTTGGATTCAGTTAGATGTGAATCAATATTCTTGTAAAAACATGATGCCGCTTTCTGTCAGGTCCAATTGGTTCCATTTTCCGAAGCGTGCTCGTATTCACCATACGATACCATTTACAATACTCAGTTATATTTGTGATCACTGATGAGTCTGTCTGAAGGGGTCGTCACCAACCCTTATAATGGCAGATATCCTGATCTTTGGTTTGCTGATAGCAGTGGAGTGTTTTTGATATGCCATGTGAGGCGGCTAGCACATTGGAAAATCTCCCGAGAGAGTTAGTGGTTGAGTTCCTCTCAAGCAATGTCTGTTCCCATCATCATATGTACACTATTTACATGCAGTCACTATTTTGTAAAGAGTGAGTGAGTCAATAGGATTTAATGTCGCTTTCAACAGTATTTCAGTCATATCGCGACGAACCAAGTGAGCATCACCAAGTCAAGTTGCGCTCCTGTTGCTTGAAACAAGCAAATCTTTGAAGCAACGTGAAGCCAAACACCTGCCAACCACCCTATATAAGACGGAGTACATTTCGAATTCCGCTGAGGACCAATTTATTCTTTCTCTTTCAAAAATCATTTCATATGTATATATGCTCAGTGGCGGGCTATACGCCATACCAAATATCATTTCTTCATTATAAAGCCAGTTGCGCACATTACAACACCGAGGGAGAAGGTTGGTCATCACAGGGACAATCCACGGTTGTAATACTTAAGGGCCATCATAGCTCAGTAGGTAGAGCATCGGCGCGATAAGCCGGGTCGTGGGTTCGAATCCCGCCGACGACCAATTTATTCTTTCTCTCAAAAATCACTTCATAGATACAGACAGGACGCTTACATTGATGCAATAAGGACAAGTAATACTACAGTGCTAGACATCACATTATCAAGTTCCTTTTGTGACGAAAATGCCCGTGACCTGGAGAATGTCATTATCGTTCTACGCTGACATTCTAAATAGCATTGTGAATGGACCGATAATGGTGGATATTCGACTTACCTGTATTAACTGTGCGCTGAAACTTTCAGCGAGGGACGTGTAAATATCCCTGACACGCCTATTGCATCGAAACCGGGCGAGAGAAGTCGAACTCTGTTGATCTGACACGAAATCCAACACCGCCTGAGTCTATACTTTCGCTTTATGGGGGCTGCCATGTTTGGGCCCGCAATGGATTCTGGGAGCCGGAGCCTATATAAGACGCAGAGAATGGACGTGCGGCATTCTGTCTCAGACAATCGGTGGGTGAACATCGTGCGGGAGAGCACAGAGACAGGATCGCCGCAAATGCGCCGAATGTGCCGAAAGTGCCGAATTGACTGCCGAAACAGCGCCGAACCATCCGCTGAAGGGTTGGAAAGCCGAGAGCTTAGCCATAGCTTGGGGATAATTGATACTAACACGCACAGTATCTGATGACGAGACGAACCGACAGACGGGGATACGATACTAACACGCACAGTATCTGAAGACGAGATGTCCATCAACGGGGAATACAGAGCACCAAATATCCCACACTGCAGCCCATCACACAAATACCATTTTACCTGATTACATATACTTACTCACATACAAGATCGTCGGCCTTAGGGACGGAATAGATCTAATCACACTCACCTACACTAGTTACTCACAGACCTCGGCTAGGAGTAACTGACAACACAAGCTTACATCCACTGTACATATTTACACTGCCGCAGGGCTAGAATTATGCTTTGTCGCAAGTCTTGAATACTATTACAAATCATTGATATTAATTGACATTACACTGTAAGGTAATAATACGCCCCCGAGACCAGGGCATTATTATCACATATATATGCAGACAATCTGAGCCTATTAACTCGTCCTTGGGTCAACGCCGTGAGGGCCGAAGTCGGGTCGCCGAAGACGTGAAGTCTGCCGAGCCGAAGTCGGATCGCCGAAGACGTGAGGTCTGCCGAGCCGAAGACGGGTCGCCGAAGACGGGCCGCCGAAGACGTGAAGTCTGCCGAGCCGAAAGGGAGCGCCGCCGAAGACGTGAGGTCTGCCGAGCCGAAAGGGGCTGCCGCCGAAGACGCTGTGGTGTGCCGTACGGGCCGACGCCGCCGAAGGGCTACTGCTAGGAGAGGCAGTGATACGGAGAGGATTCCAGAGACGATTAATAACGCTTAGATGAACTGGGCCGTGTAACCTTTGACACGGTAGACGTTCCATAGAGTCCGGGGCTGTGTACATTGCAGAATACAATATTATTACTTTATTATTGCCTTGGTTGTTTCTACAGGTCCCTCCCATCCTACCTCCTCGATCCAGACAAGGTGACAGGTTGAATCGGACCTTCCTCGTTGGCCAATTCCAGTCATACGAGACTGCGTTCACATCAGCCTGACAATTTGTCACAGGGGCCTGAGACCAGGCCGCCTCAAATCTCGTGTACACCGCAAAAATAAACGTTTTCTGACCGCTCGAACGTCACAACTGGTGGCAGCGGTGGGATGGCCAACACCCGGAAACCGAGGGAGAAGGGACCACGCTGGGAAGAAACAATGAAAACAAGCAAGACGACTATTGGAGACGTCGGCGCCGAACTACGTCCAGCGTACAGCGACACACAATCAGGGAGGACGAGAAGCCAGCGGCGGCTGTCCACAACGCCAACTCCGACGGATCAGAGAAGAGTCACGACGAGGAGTGGGGACCGGGCGATCAGCGACTGAGGCGCCGAAAAGAGTGGATATGCTGGACCTGTCTACAGTAGAGCTAGGCACGGTGCAATTAGCTCCTCCGTCTGACCTGACGGCGATTCCTTCGGCGTGAGATGTTATCCAGCCTGAATGGGAGTTATCGAGCCCCTAAAGACTCTGGTTCTGAAAACCACGGTCTCGGGGGCCGATACGAACACCGTGACGACGATTCGACCGTACAGATGATGGAAGAGATTGCCGAGCTACGACAAACCATGGGGTCTATGGCCAGGACGTTCCAGTCGAGTGTATCGATGCTAACGAGCCAGATGTCCAAAATCACCGACAGCCAGATGCGGGAAAGAGAGGCAATCAGACGACCGGACACTGAAAACGACGCCACAGAGCGGAATGCGAGTTGTGGAACTGCTGAAATGGTTGGTGATTACCGCCGAACCGAATGTATGTCCGGGTCGCAGCAGGGTTGCGATCAGACGCCGCCGCCGCCGAGGAGAGGACGAGATGATCCCATGAGCTGGAGGCAGCCATTACAAACCTCAACCCCTGCTATTGAGGTGAGGCGACCGATGTTGACGGCGGCAAAGGCAGCTACCTATGATGGGACAACGCCATTACGGGATTATCTCTCCCATTTCGATCACTGTGCTGCTATCAACGGATGGACATACTCTCAACGGGGTCAATATCTGGCCGTCGCTCTTCGAGGATCTGCTCAGCAACTTTTAGCCAGCTTGAAATCAGAACCTGGGAGCGCTGACTATGGACGATTGAGGGATGCCTTGGAGAAGCGGTTTGCTCCGCCGAATCAATTGGATTTGTATAAAAGGCAGTTGAAAGCCAGATACCGAGAGAAGTCAGAAGATCTTCCGGGTCTAGCCCAGGCTTTATTTCGGCTCGCACAACAGGCTTATCCCGATGCCGGAGAGGACGTACAGGATACCTTGGCAAAGGATCAGTTTTTGGAGGCTATTGGGGACGAGCTTAGATTTCTTGTATGGCAGACGCGGCCGAAGACCTTAGATGCAGCTGTACACTCTGCTGTAGAAGTAGAAGCATTCAAGTCCTCGCAACGCCGTAAGACTTGGGCAACCGCGAAGTCCACGGTTCCTAGTAAAGGTGAGGGATTAGCTGCAACCTCCGAGGATGACGAAGAATCTGAAGCTCGGCTGAGAAAACAGATCAAAGAATTGATGGAAGAAATAATGCGAAAGTCTCAGCCTCAACCACGGCGACAACCACAAAGATACACCAGAGGTCAACAACGGACGTATGGAGATCGGGAACGAAGTAATGCTTGCTGGTCGTGCGGCAGAAAGGGTCTTTACCGGGCGGACTGTCCAGATTTGTCCAGAACAGAGGACTCTAAACCGCCGAGATCGCCCAAGAATCCTCCCAAAGTTAATACTTCCGGGGAAGCTGGACTCTATTTGCCTGCCAAGATCGGGCCAGTGAAGATGTGGTGTTGTGCCACAGGGTCAAGTACGGTGGCCGCTACATCCAATGCGAGGTCGTGGGGAGCACAGGCTGTTACCGTGTAGCCGTGACGGAGACTGTGACTATTCCTGTTGGAGCCGAAGCCGTTGTGACAGGAAAAGTTCGTGGGGGCCTACCAGGCGAGGTAGGGATGATCGAAAACGAACCGCAGTTTACCCAGAAGACAGGAGCCATGGTGGCCAGGGTGGACCGTGACTGCGAAGTCACCCTGAGGTTTCTCAACTTGTCCTCCGATCCGACTGTAGTCCAGGCCGGGACGCTCTGCGGGCGTATGGGTGAAGTAGAAGTAGTGGACGATCAAGTTTCGAGTGCGGCCGAAGCGTCGACGCCGAGCCGTGCGAAACCTAGTAGGCAGAGGCCCGCCGTGCCGACCAGCGCATGTGCAGACCACCTTACAGATCTGGTTCGACGATCCAGCGAAGGCCTGGAGACAGACCAAGCCCTGGCTGTAGAAGATTTGGTCATCCGATATACTGACCTGTTCGCTAAGGACGATACTGATCTAGGTCGAACGACGAAGGTACAACATCACACAAAGACTGGAAGTGCACCACCCATCCGCATTCCGCCGAGGCGACCGCCGATTCATGCCCGTGAAATGATCGATGAGCAAGTTGAAGACATGTTACAGCGTGGAGTGGTCGAGCCATCCAGTGGACCGTGGTCAGCGCCGGTAGTTCTGGTGAAAAACAAGGACGGGAAAGTGCGCTTCTGCGTTGATTACCGTGCTTTGAACAAGATCACAGAGAAGGATGTTTACCCGTTGCTGAGGATCGACGACTCTCTGGATTCTTTAGCAGGTGCAAGTTGGTGGAGTACCCTTGACTTAATGTCAGGGTACTGGCAAGTTTAAGTGCCCCCCGAAGATAGATGCAAGACAGCCTTTGCAACCAGGAAAGGTCTGTACCAGTTCCGCGTTATGCCGTTCGGGCTGTGCAATGCGCCCGGGACCTTTGAGCGGCTAATGGAAGCCATCCTAGCAGGACTCCATTATGATACGTGTCTCGTCTACCTTGACGACATCATCGTTTTTGGACGGACGTTTGACGAGATGATCCGGCGTCTTGACGGGGTCTTCGACAGGTTAAAACAGCATGGTCTTAAGCTCAAGCCGTCCAAGTGCGTCATCTGGGCCACGTAGTATCACAGAATGGGATTGGAACAGACCCACAGAAGATCCGTGCTGTGCGAGACTGGCCTCCACCCGTTTCGCAGACCGAGGTTCGGAGCTTCCTGGGCCTCTGCAGCTACTATCGACGTTTCATCCGGGACTTTGCCACCATTGCAGCGCCGCTGCATACGTTAACTGAAAAGAAGACAGTCTTCATATGGGACAACACAGCGCAGCAAGCCTTCGACACCCTGAAAGACAAGCTGACAACCGCCCCTGTGCTTGCTATGCCAGACTTTAAACTCCCTTTCATTTTGGATACGGACGCGAGTAACTATGGCATCGGGTCCGTGTTGTCACAGGTGATCGATGGAGAAGAGAAGGTCGTGGCATACGCCAGTCGTGTGTTGTCGAAGGCCGAACGAGCCTACTGTGTGACGAGAAGAGAACTACTGGCTGTGGTGCATTTCGTCAAATGCTTTCGACACTACTTGTTTGAGCGGAAGTTCCTGCTTCGCACCGATCACGGCTCGCTGAGATGGCTCATGCGGTTCAAGGAACCGGAAGGACAGCTGGCCCGTTGGATTCAGGCCCTGGGCGTCTACGATTTCAACATCGAGCATCGTCCGGGTAGAAAACATGGTAACGCCGACGCACTGAGTCGTATCCCATGCAAACAGTGTGGTCGATAAAGCGGCGATGACATTCAGGCAGCCGCCCGTGTGATTGAGATGCTGTCGCCAACCGAAGGGTTCAGCCGAGCCCAGGCCGAAGATCCCGACCTACAACCTGTTCTCGACTGCGTGCGTCAAGGTAGCCGACCAAACCGAGAAGACGTCAGTCCGTCCGGACTCGTCACGAAGAGCCTGTGGGGTGCCTTCGATATGTTGGAGATTTGCGATTCGCTGCTGGTTAGACGTTGGGTGGATGACCGTGGTAATGTCAAGCGACGACTGCTGGTTGTACCTCGTTCCTTGCGCCGTAAAGTGTTAAGAGAGTGCCACGACGGTCCCACCGGTGGACATCTCGGAGTAAAGAAGACTTTAGCGAAGGTGAGGCAGGCCTATACCTGGCCTGGCCTGCAGACGGACATACGCCAATGGTGCCGAAGCTGCGATGTATGTAACAGAAGAAAGCAGGCTGGACGCAAACCGCGAGGACCACACAGTGGACAGATGACTGGTTGTCCGGGAGAGAGGATCGCAGTTGACATCCTTGGGCCAATGACAGAGACGGGCAGTTGAAACCAGTATATTGCGGTCATCGGAGACTATTTTACCCGTTGGGTCGAAGCCGTTGCCATGCCCAACCAAGAAGCACCTACTGTTGCACAGGCTGTGGTGGAACACTATGTGACCAAGTTCGGTGTTCCAATGGCGATCCATTCGGACCAAGGCCGCCAGTTTGAGAGCCGAGTTTTCAAAGGGATGTGCCGAATTTTGGGGATGAGGAAGACAAGGACGACGCCATACCACCCTCAATCAAATGGCATGATTGAGCAGTTCAACAGAACATTAGCCCAAATGCTACATGCCAGTGTCGACCGTCATCCAAGCGACTGGGACTTGCATATACCGCTTGTAGTGATGTCCTATGGTGCTACAGGCCATGAGACGACAGGATTCTCGCCGAATATGATGGTTTTCGGGAGAGAAGTCTCTCTGCCGTCTCACTTGGTACTGGGAGCTCCTCCGCGTCAGCAAGTGGAACCTACAGAGTGGGTAGAAGAACTACGGGACGAGATGGACGAGATTCATCGTAACGCCCGGGAAGTGACTGGGAAGAGCCTGCGGCGCCAGAAGAGGGTATATGATAGCAAGGCCTTTCCGCAAAAGTATAAACCTGGAGATCAGGTTTACCTGTACATTTCTGCTCCAAGACGTGGAGAGAATCGGAAACTACGAGACCGCTGGGCAGGACCATACGTGATAAAGGAAGCTCTCACGGACGTGACCTACCGCATTGCAGATGCGGACGGAGGTCTCCGGGTTGTTCACCATGACAAGCTGAAGCCTTTCTATGCTCGTGACATGTCCACCAGTGAGTCAGAAGAAACGTCTGGCGACGACGGAGATGTAGAATCAGATGATAGCGTCGGACATGGGGCTATCTTTCCTTACCCCATGGAACCATCGACTGTCGTCAGAACGCCGACTGTTGACCGGCGACCTCGATTGACCCGGGGCGGGCGTGAGATACGGCGACCACGGAGATTTGCCGATTTCGAGGTTGATTTGCAGTCTGCATCACCATTGGATCTCGAGATGGAAGCTTTACCCCCGGCCGAGGCCGAGACGGAACCGCGGCGGACGACCCGAGGTCGAGTGATTAGACGCCCCGCGCGTTATCGGGATTAATGTAATTCGGCAGTGTTTGGTCAGTGCCGTGAAGCAGGGACCTGATGTCTCCTCCTTTAGTGACGACCCAGCAGACCGCTGGGAGGAACGTCTGATGTAATTCTACCGTGTTGAAGCCTTTGTTATTATACTGTGGATTATCTACACTTTCGGAGAAAGGACTGCGTGTTCATTCTACTCACCTGTGATTGGTAGCTGTGCCGAGCTCCACGACGAGGGCGTCGTGTTTTCGAAGGCGTGGGTAGTGTGACGAAAATGCCCGTGACCTGGAGAATGTCATTATCGTTCTACGCTGACATTCTAAAGAGCATTGTGAATGGACCGATAATGGTGGATATTCGACTTACCTGTATTAACTGTGCGCTGAAACTTTCAGCGAGGGACGTGTAAATATCCCTGACACGCATCTTGCATCGAAACCGGGCGAGAGAAGCCGAACTCTGTTGATCTGACACGAAATCCAACACCGCCTGAGTCTATGTTTGGGCCCGCAATGGATTCTGGGAGCCGGAGCCTATATAAGACGCAGAGAATGGACGTTCGGCATTCTGTCTCAGACAATCGGCGGGTGAACATCGTGCGGGAGAGCACAGAGACAGGATCGCCGCAAATGCGCCGAATGTGCCGAAAGTGCCGAATTGACTGCCGAAACAGCGCCGAACCATCCGCTGAAGGGTTGGAAAGCCGAGAGCTTAGCCATAGCTTGGGGATAATTGATACTAACACGCACAGTATCTGATGACGAGACGAACCGACAGACGGGGATACGATACTAACACGCAGAGTATCTGAAGACGAGATGTCCATCAACGGGGAATACAGAGCACCAAATATCCCACACTGCAGCCCATCACACAAATACCATTTTACCTGATTACATATACTTACTCACATACAAGATCGTCGGCCTTAGGGACGGAATAGATCTAATCACACTCACCTACACTAGTTACTCACAGACCTCGGCTAGGAGTAACTGATAACACAAGCTTACATCCACTGTACATATTTACACTGCCACAGGGCTAGAATTATGCTTTGTCGCAAGTCTTGAATACTATTACAAATCATTGATATTAATTGACATTACACTGTAAGGTAATAATACGCCCCCGAGACCAGGGCATTATTACCACATATATATGCAGACAATCTGAGCCTATTAACTCGTCCTTGGGTCAACGCCGTGAGGGCCGAAGTCGGGTCGCCGAAGACGTGAAGTCTGCCGAGCCGAAGTCGGATCGCCGAAGACGTGAGGTCTGCCGAGCCGAAAGGGGCTGCCGCCGAAGACGCTGTGGTGTGCCGTACGGGCCGACGCCGCCGAAGGGCTACTGCTAGGAGAGGCAGTGATACGGAGAGGATTCCAGAGACGATTAATAACGCTTAGATGAACTGGGCCGTGTAACCTTTGACACGGTAGACGGGGCTACGGCTACAACTGGAGAGGAACCAGAGACGCCGTACCATACCACGACGAGAGCCAGTCTGGACGAGACTGGGCCGTGACGCGTCATAGATAGGGTCTCTTGTATAGACCGCTCGAACGTCACACTTTTGATTCTCGGCAAGCTGCATTAAACCAAGAGGAGGCCGTGCCCACCAGACACCCACCAACCACCCGTCACTATTTTGTAGCTGGATTGTAGTTGCCTTTCTATCCCTCCCCCTTCTGATCATGAGATAAGTCCACCAGGTCCTTCCTGGTTTCTTAGTTCCTGTCTAATGAGGTAGAGCCCCCCCCCTCTCTCTCTCTCTCCCTCTCTCTCTCTCTCTGTTTGATCAGACTTCTCTCCCTTCTCGAGTTAAGCACTTTCATGCACTTGACTACTATAAGGACTTTTCATTTGGCGTCATAATTTTTGAAGGAGATGCAAAGTGGTCTGGGTTTGCCATTTTGGAGCTCTGGAAACCGGTGTCGGTCGACGATTTCATCTAATAATCTTACCGAGCTAAGGAAATATATTTTATCACATACCCTTGGCGTATTGACTTTATTCAGCTTGTATTTGGTCCAAACTCGGCTCACAAAGCATTACGTCACATGAGAAAACGAGCCAATGAAATAATTTGTTTTTAAATATTTGAGTTGTGGAAATTAGCTACATTATTTTTCACAATCCTGATGCACATTTGTTTGTTCTCTCATAAGAAGACAGTCTTTTTGAAAGGTCTAAAATGTACGGAAGAAATAAAATCGGCAATAGTTCACATATATAATAGTGTCCTCACGGAGCTAATCGGCTGTGACGTTTCGGACACGCGCTAATATACCCAGATAACACCTGTTACGCATGACTATGAACACACGCTAATATACCCAGATAACACCTGTTACGCATGACTATGAACACACGCTAATATACCCAGATGACACCTGTTACGCTGGGACACACGCTAATATACCCAGATAACACCTGTTACGCATGAATATGAACACACGCTAATATACCCAGATGACACCTGTTACGCTGGGACACACGCTAATATACCCAGATAACACCTGTTACGCATGAATATGAACACACGCTAATATACCCAGATGACACCTGTTATGCTGGGACACACGCTAATATACCCAGATAACACCTGTTACGCATGAATATGAACACACGCTAATATACCCAGATGACACCTGTTACGCTGGGACACACGCTAATATACCCAGATAACACCTGTTACGCATGAATATGAACACAAGCTAATATACCCAGATGACACCTGTTACGCTGGGACACACGCTAATATACCCAGATAACACCTGTTACGCATGACTGAACAGAAGTATCTATGATCGTACCATGCGTTCGTATGATGCATTTAATAAGCCTCTGTTTAGGATGTCTCCCAAAATGGTCTGTCATCTGCTGATCGAATTCCTGCTTGATTGTACTGTCATTGTCTCTGCTTGCATCCCATTCTCGAATGTCCCTTATCATAATATTATTGTTTTCTCTCTCTCTCTCTCTCTCTCTCTCTCTCTCTCTCTTTACATACTTTCGAGTACTTCACCAGAAATAGTTTTCTTTATCGCAGTTTCATCAAATTTGTCAACTTATTCTTTGATTATTTCCACATCTTTTCTCAGGAACTTGCACCTTCTTTTCAGTGTCTTCCATGGCTGCGAGACTACTGACATTTTTGTATATTTTAGAAACTGCATCATTACGGTTGTTACATAACCACTGTTGATTGGATCATGTGTCATCTGAGTTCGAATTCACAAAGGTGTTTTGCCAGATCGCGCGTGAAAACGAGATATTTCACAGGACAGGGATTTGTACTCAACTTTTACCACCCTTCCACGACTACTACACATATCGTCTGCCAATTCCTCGATTCCTTAGGCGCTTTACGTGAGTAGGACGTATGTGGAAACCCGAGGGCTTGTGACTTGATAGGGCTATTACATCATCTCTCTGAAATATTTGTACCTAATACCGTTAAAGCTGGTGCTAGGATGAACAGCTGCAATAAAAGCGTGGCTGGGATATAAATCATCACAGGGATCACTTTTGGTTCTTGTGATGTTTTTGCAAATATGTAGTCGGTATATTTGTGTGTGAGGTCATATAACTTCTTGTCAGTACACCGGCATCGTTTAATGTAGCGTTTAATTATAGCTATTATCCAGAAATACTTTATAGTTTGTTTCATCATTTCATTCTGCAATTTGGGGATGAGTAGATGACGTCTAGCATGGACACGATGAGATCAATAATAAAGCAAAACCGATCCTTTTCATCAAGAATTGGTAAACTGTCATCGTATTCGATAAACATGGGCCTTGTGATTTCAATGATTTTTAAGCCTACGTGAATGGTGTACAGAGCGAACTGGCCAAGCCGCCATTGAGCATTATCAATTCCATTATATAATTTTTTCTACCCTAACGTGCAATGTCGAATGAATATTACAGTGGTGTATGATTACACAGATACAGCAAATAAAATATGTCAACAACTATATGTATACGGGCGATTGGTGCGTTTGAATTGTTTATCGTCTCGCGATATCAGATTCTGAATATTAATCACTTTTTGAGCTGTTTGATGGCAACTATGAATTAAACCAGACATATTTATGTTGATTTAGGCAAGTTGATTTAGGCAAGTCATTGGATTGCCTTTGAATTATTACTGTTGGACATAGCTACTACTGCTAAGAGTGTGTGAATGAGGTATACATTATATCGACAAAGAGTACTGGCTTAGCATAGACCTGAACACGCAATGTTCTGGCAGAAATATTTACTTGAAAACAATTCCTGCTTCTTCCACTAAAATGCCTATTTCAAACGGCCTCTATGTTCGTTAAAGTTATCCATGAGTATTTGCAACATAGAAAAAGAGTTTATTCTCTGCCGTTATTTAGAACACCATTGCCCGCTTCCCGCTATGTCCGGAATCAGATTGAGATAATATATATCATGTGATTTCCCACCCAGATGAAAAAGGCTCTCAATCACCAGAAAACGTTTTTGCCCAGGTTAACACCTTCTCACACAGGTCAAACAAATATTAATTGCAACTGTATAGACATATTGGTTTGACGATAGGAACCTCAAGATTTGGCCTTGGCATCATTGAACATTGTTCTATGTTACTACAAACTAAGGTGTGGTCCCTATACCAATGAATGAGATGGTATCTCTCGATTATGGACGACGGCTGATCACTGAATGTAGGATCCGGTTCCTATGTTGATGAGTGATACGATGAAATGTGTGTACGAGATCTCCACAACCTTCAGTCATGAACAAACCTTGACTGAGCTATATCCGTATATATAATACATGGCTAAGATTGCGAGCATTGCGACATTTCAATTCCTTTCATAGAATTTGATGTATCCAATCTAAGTCGGTAATGCAGAAAAGACTTATACGGATAACCGAAGACTTATTAAACGAAGACTTTTCTCGGGCAAAAAGCCAAATGTATGTAAGGTTCGAAGCTTTACTGTCTCTTTGGGTTTTTGGTTCTTTGAAGCTAGAAATTGTAATATACAACGATATCAATTCACTTCCACAACAGTAATAGTAGAGCGGATACGTGAATTATATGGATGAAATGTGTGTTTAATGCTAAAAGCATGAAACTTGGCACAGAGTTGGATCATGAATGTATAACCATTTCTGGATAGGGTCATCGCAGATATTTTCTATGTAGATCATGGTGACTATTTTACAAAATGACCGCCACCAGTTTCTGTTTCTTTGCATATACGGTATCGACACAACAAAGATGAATTAGGAAAAAACCAAAAACACCTATTTCTGAGAACCCTTCATGACCAGCATTTTGAATCTTCACCCGATCATTGAGACCAAGATTACGCAAAATAGTTCAAAATGATTGTCATATGAAATTCTATCAAATCTGAAAGTTGGAGCTCCTAAGTCATCTTCGTTCTGTGATACCGTCCATTATATATGCAGAAAACTAAAGTGATGAATGCCATTTTGTAAAACGGTCACCATGACCTACATAGGTAATATATGCGATGGCCTTCTCCAGAAATGCTGATACATTCATGATCTAACCCTGTGCCAATTCTGATGCTTTTAGCATTTTAAACGGACATTTCATCAATACAATTCACGTCCCTGCTCTGCTATTACTGCTGTGGAAGTGAATTGATATCGTTGTATATTATACAGATAGTGCATGCTGCGGGGTGTGATATCACGATTGTCAGCTCGAGACAGGTGATGTTCAACGAGTGCGAAATCTGACGAGTGCGAAATCTGACAAATTGTGATATCACACCCCGTAGCATGCACTATCTGTTTTATTATACCTAAAAAGTAGATATACAGTGTAGCAGGAATATGTTTTATGAGATTGATGTCAAAGGGATTTAGCGGCTCGAATTCAGTAAATTCACACCATTACATGTGCGCATACGGATTTTGTTTGACTGATTTTTGCTCCATTGGATTCACGAATGTTTGTTAGCGGAGAAATGAGCTATAACAGAGATGGTGCGCTATTGCCTCGAGACCGTGCGCTATCTCCTCGAGACCGTGCGCTATCACAAATTACAGAACGTCATGTGAACGAGTTCCAACCAATCAGGATGAACAAATCTGGTATGATCGAGGTATAATAATACAATTTATGTCTCGTTAAATGACTTTCATTTCCGAAGCTAAACCTCGTGTTCACGATATGATACCATTTCCAAATAATTATTACATAATTAATGACTAATCTGTCTGTAGTTTTAATTTATCTATATCAAATGTTCTATAATCTGTACTATTAGTGCCACCGTTCCTTGTCTTCTGGGAAATACTGTCGGTGAAATACGATCCTACTATGGTGTGCAATGTCTGGTTACTGGGAAGTCTGCAAAGAATTCCCACGAACCGTAGTGGCACAAACTTCAGACAGACCTTGCCGAAACGCAATATCAATAAACATATTGTCGCACGGAATGCATATGAAGAATTTCGGAGAAATCCGACAAAGCGTTTCAAAAGGTTTGCTTGCGAAGTATTTGCAAGGACACGAGCGGACATGAATAGACACGAACAGACATTCACAGAAGGTTGGAAGAAAACCCAGTGGCGCCACTTTCAGGCGGATCTTGCTGAAACGCAATACCAATCGACGTCTTGCTGCATGGAATGCATTTGCCAAATTTCGGAGGAATCCGACAATGTCATCGCTTGCGAATAATTCGCACGGACAATGTTAACGAACAATGTTGGGCGTCATCCAATAACATTGATGGCCTTATTAACATCATTTAAATACTGGCTAGAAATATATTCGTTAGTGGTGAAAGCCTGTTAGCTGATGCATATGCACTGTCTTGTGATTTGCATAAGAAGCATATGAACTCCTGGGTCCTGAATATGGAAATATTGTTAGAAACATTAAATTCCAGTCATCTTTCCCCTTAACTCAACTAAAGCTTTGGAACAACAGTTCTACAGTTAAGATATTTGAAAGAATGATGTTCTATACAAGAAATGGTTTGAAAGGGCAAGTAAACACGTGTGATACAAATAAATTGATGAACAGAATTCACAATGCTTACTCTGAAAAAAAAGTAAGAACCTATCAACTATTTAAAACAAACCTTACTGCAGAAACGTACCAAAGTTTGGCGTATTTGACTACCAGTGGTTAGACATAGGTAAGAGTGTGGCAAAGAAAATGTTCGTTACTTCAGGTACGGCGTTTAATAAAATACTAATTGCCATTAAAATGAGAAAATATATACACATGTAACTCTGCACATTGTTGCTGTTGGCAGTCAGGAACGGATCCTCGTCTGACTGATATCTCTACATTCAGTAATTTCAAGTTTAAGCTGATGACGGCTTTCAACCCAGTACCAGGAACCATCAACCGAAGCTGATCATCCTGATGCGGCTTGCGGAGTAGCAAGGCTGTACACGTTAAAGGTTATGTCGATACAAGCCAAATAATGCGCCCGGCAACTATAAGAACTATCATGAGAAAAGCGTTCATATGTGATAGACCGAGACATCGATTTTTGTTTAGCTTATATGGTACACAGCTGGGGATATGATTTCCCTGAGATACATCACAATACGAGTCTTCTTAGTGAGTGGGGAGGGGGCGGGAGACGTATTGTTGCTGTACATGTACCATCATGTAGTCGAATCTATAGTCTTGTGAAAACATAATTTTAGTGGGGCGTGTTTGAAATGTTGACGAAAGGCATTCAGTTTAACTTAGAAACAGAGAATATTTGCACTGGGTTACTAGTGAGTTGTGAGTAAAGATCTCATTCAAAGAATCAATATATGTATTACATATATGTTCGTCATGACTACATATATGTTCGTCATGACATTTGGAAACAATAGCCTACATATATAGACATTCGGTTTTGTCAACCCTGTCTCCGTTTGTAAGTTATCAATATTTTCAGATGAACGAGTCGCGTTGATCGGATTTATGAATTACTGAACTTCCCATGAGCAAGAAAATTTGAAGACTAAATGTTAACAAACCGTTCAGTTTAAATAAAAGTCAAGAGTTGTGGCAATCTGAAGAACAAAATTATCATAGAATTCCGATTCCCGGAATGAATAGCTTCGGACAATTGTATAACTGGTTTTGTTGAGTGTATTTATTGCAATAATATTGAGCAAAAACTTACACAGTATCCAGAATTTAATCGCGAGGCATCTTGGAGCACTAAATCGACTTACAGACTATTTTGCCAGTATGTTGAATAATGTAGTAAATACAATTTCGAAAATATAGTACATGCCATATACACATAAATCCATATCAGTGGCAACGGCAATTAAAGCTGCATGTAATCACGACTTCGGTTGATCAGCAATCCATCGATTCGGAGCTATGTAGACGAGGTCATCGTGGTCACGGACAGTCAGGCAAGTTCTCTTTGATCCAAATAGGAAACATAATATATCCCTCAAAACTGTCGACAGCTTCTAGAACTCAAATTTATACTTGGTTTTGAGTCGACCTACGGTAGTTTATTTTTTTCCCTGTCTTTCAACAATTTTTTGTGTGACTGATTTCAATCAGTAATGCATGCGCCGAATTGAATGTTCGTCCTGCTATTTGGCAATCGGACAGGGGCGGTCAATCAGTTGACGCCAGCGTGAGTTCAATAATAAGATTAGAGATACGTTAGACGAGGAAACGCTATGGTTACCTGTCAACGTACGGAATAAGCATGGATCAGCATGTGTTTATTAACATCAGATCAGTTATTTGTTTGAGCTGATCTGTCATCACAGCTCCCGAGTGATCACAAAATCAGTCTGTAAGTGCGTTATCCATTAATCAATTAATTAGCTAGGACGTATTTAGAAAACCTGATGGAGTAATTTATGCTACTGATTTCGCATATAATTCTGCGATTTGGGGCACTACTAAACAGTTGATGTCGATCGTGAGCTCAATAATAGAACAAGTAGATCATTGTGACCAAGAAACGTTGTTGTCAACTGTTATGGTATTAGATAGGCATGATCCTTGATTGGTATATAGGGCGAAATGGTCATGCTGCCATGGTCACTGTGTGTCAAGTCAATTTCAATAATTCACCTTAGCCCTGGTGCAATGTGCACTGACTATCGCAATGGCATATGCATGATTACAGAGATAAAACAATAAATATAATGTCAAATTTAATGATATAGTGGATAACATGGGATGGATGTAAATTGATTGTATATTAGGGATTTATCAAAATACTAAATGCTGAGAGCTGAACAATCCACTGTCGACACCTCAGCAATATAATGAATTCAATGAACTGCCCTTCAGCACAGCTCGGATAAATGTTTATCAAGTCATATGTAGCACAACTCTAGCTGTTGTACCGGCCACAATTATATTGCTATTGTATACGGGTGATTGGCACGGTTGAATCAATTGATGGACTCGATAACACATTTGGATCATTATCCGTTTTTCTTTAATTCAAGCCTGACACATTATATTATAGGAATGTGTTGATTTAGGCAAGTCACTCTGTGTATTGAATTGCTGTTGAACCGTTTAACCCTATCTGGCCTGGGCGATTGGGGTGTACCGCAGCCTGGGGGTGGGGGCGGAAAGTGACCCCCGATATATTTTCGCTATCGCAAAGGCTAGAGGGCTGAAACTTACCACACTATATCTTTGGGTCAATCTCTACAAGAATATGTAAAAAAAAATCGAAGATGGCTGCCATGATGACGTCACAGCGACGCCATTTTCAAAAAGAGCATTTTTGGACGATTTTTCGGTCAGAATTTTCGAATATTTTATTTTTGGTTTTTCTCCGAAAAAACTGCATGATAAATTAGAAAATAATAATTTGATATGAAATAAAATATGTTTTACCCACTTTTCCATGCAGACAAGCAAAAAATTGAAGAAATCTGACGAAAACATAATGGCCGCCATTTTGAATCTAACGATGATCCTCTGTTCGGAGGGGCATGCAAATATTCTCAAAATGACCCTAATATGATAATTCACAATGTCATGGAGTTTCAGCTGTTAAATTTTTGTCGTTCCGGAGATAGGAACAATAAGAACACAACAGGGCGTGAGGGGGGGGGGGGGGGGGGTGGAAAGTGCCCCCCCGGCCAGGTAAGGTTAATACTGTGTATAGCCACACCTAATGCTATGGCCGTGTGGGTAAGGACTGTTTCAACTTAGAACCTATGATCATCAATATATGCTTAAAATGTTCCGGGAGAAATATTCAATAAAACCATCCGTCATTCAATATTTAGTCGTCGTCCAATTCCCCACTTGCACAAAATTTGAAGTTAATCCTTGGACAATAGATCTTCCCCGATAGCCAGCGGTTCCGTCTTCTATCTGTTCGACATAAGAAATATATATTTTAATCAATCATAACAGGACTAATTTCGATATGAATTGTCATAAATGTAAGTATAATAGCCTTTTTGGATTAGTAGGATAATTTGATCCACATTTGCCATATTTATATCAGTTTTCAATATTAAATATCGTCCCATGCTGAAAAGATTGGTAAGAGACCAGGAGAACGAATCGCCGGGAGCCACGCGTTAATTCACCTGTCGAGGTTATTGGGGTGGAGTCATTGTCAACGGATTAACTTGAATTTAGTGCAAGAGACGGATCGAAAACAGTCTCTTCATTTTCTACAAAAACGCCAATTTAAAACGGCCGTCTATGCTCGTTGAAGTTACACATGAGTATTTGCAAAATAGAAAAAAAAGTTTACCATGCAGAAATGAAGAAATAAATAAATATATCATCTGTTGACTATACGTATACTATTTTCTGCTAATATTATTTTTTATCTTTACATGTATAACGAACATACTATTCAATCAATATTTTTTGTTATAGTTCATATTCAGATTAGATATTTTGGCTTGTGTTCTACTAAATTTATTTATCTCGTATAAGGTATATGAAAATGTTTTCATCCGGGTTTAAACTAGTTTTTACCAAAGCGATATGTTATTCAGTCAGACGAGAAGGTTTTCGACCAGGTGAAAAGCATAATGTCCGAAAACTAATTATTTAAACTTGACGGTTGTGACACCTAGAATTCACCATAGTATCGTCATTATACCACGTCTACGATATGTGTTTCGTCAGGTTGGCGATGATAATCATGGTGTTAATGTCTAATGACACGATCCACGGAATTTGATGTTTAAATATAAAGAAAGATGGCTGAAATAAATATAACAAAACGGTCTAATTCATCACTTAGGTCATCAATCATGTAGAGTAGTCATTAGGTCTTCCAGTTTCCAATGTAATGACCAAGGAGTTCGATACATAATTTCAGAAGGGGTTTTTATGGAGAACAACTTCTTTTCCAATGCGGTCGACGTTTCATTGCACATAGTAGCACCTTCTATCGAGATAACAACCGAAACTAGCATTGTATATACATATTCCATTGTTAAGTTTCATTTAATAGTATTAGCTCACTTATATAGCGTTAACGAACTAACATTTTAAGTTCTTTGGCAGCGCGGATTAGGACAAAACAATTCAAAAACCTGGTTTCTGAGCAGATAAATGCGTTAGAAAAGCTTGTATATCCTGATAACAAGCAAATTGGAAAACGTGTCTACATGGTCAACGCGATATGCCAGGTTGACTAATGTGGAGGACGGCTGTCTGTTGAATGTCGAATATGACATGACGCCCAATTAGAGTCCTATATCGACTCGTTTAAAGACAGAATGGAAACACTTTGGATTACGAGCGCGGGAATTCTTTAGTGGACGACGGCTAAATATTTAATGACGGACTAGGTGCTTGTATTATGTACTGACAATGTCGTTATGCTTCATGTTTCTTCATAATTACATAACTAAATAATTGAATAATTAATTTCCCTTACCTGTGTATCCACTATAATGAGCTTCAGTCTATATCCAGGTAATAGGTCCGTCCTATTATATAGCTCATCGAATACGTGGTTTAATAACACGGGAATCAATTTGGCGTATTTAGACCACCAATGGTTAGACATGGGTAAGAGAGCGGCTACGTAAATGTCCGATAAAGCATCTTCAGTCCGGCCAAATACCGTGCTTGATAAAATGATAATTGCTATTAAACTGAAAAAATATATAACTCTGCGCATAGTTGCTGTTGGTAATTAGGAGCAACACCTCGTCTGACCGGTATCTCTTAGCTCAATAGTTTCGAGTTTAAGGTGTGCATGGCTTCCAACCCATTACAAGGAATCTAGCGATCAGGGGAATGGAGGCTGACAATGCAGATGCGACTTGCTGAGTAACAAGGCGTATAAACGTTAAAGGTTATGTCGCTAGAAGGCAAATAATGCTTTAGACAACTGTCAGTAGAACCGCCGTAATATATGTTACAGACAAAATGATATTGTAAAAGCTATCTCATATGGCCTCCAAGGATTCTATAATGAAAAGTTTCCGATTTCCCTGACAAGCATCACATATGCGAATTTTCCCTTTTGACGTTTTACTGTTATTCGTCACTTCTATAGCTTGGTGAAACTAGAGGTGAATGTGTCCACAGGAACGAACATGTCCCGCCCATCGCATCCACCATGTGCACAGTATGAGCTGGACCGTTTTTATGACCATCGTGATGTTCACCGTTGACCAAAGATAATTTGACCACATTGCAGTCACAAGGTCAATGTGCCGTGGGCTATCAAGATCAATAGCGCATGCCTCAAAATAATTTTTTTTTTGTACAGTGACCTTGACCTTTGATTTATTGTCCCATTAGATTTATTCTCGTCAACACGGAAAACATGCCTGTGAATTATCAAGAGGTTCGGAGGAGCGTAACTCGTATCATCCCGACAAGCATCGGGAAGTTGACCGTAGAGCTATGAACACTAATTGAGCATATCTCAAAATATGATTTTTCGTCTACTGTGACCTTGATATTTGACCCCAAAACCAGTAGGCGTCTGCAGGTCAAATTGTCAGTGAACTATCGAGATCAATAGAGCATACCTCAAAATATGATTTTTCGTTGACTTTTTCCCAGTAATCAATAGGCTTCTTCGGGTCAACACAGACAGCACGCATGGGCAAGCTTAAGCGTTACTGAGGGGCGAACGAAAGAACAACGCAAAAACACTTCGACTAAAGTCGGCGTGGCCAAAAAATAATTCTGAAAAAATATTTTATCAGAAATCTTGGCGCGATCTTGCCTTAGAGCGCTGAAGTGTCAAAATGTTCGTAGAACGGATTCGTTTTAACTACAGCGCTTAACAAATACAGCGTTGGAAAAATAAAGAAAATTAAGAAGATTTGCACTGCGTTGCTAGTCGGTTATACACAAACCTGTTATATATCTGATTAAAAGAAATAAACTGAAGGCTCGTTTTTTACGTTAAATAATCCACCACCACGTTTTTCAGATAGTGTTTCAAAGTAACGTGTTTGTTCATTGGCTCAACCATGTGAAAGCATGACACTCGGACACAATAGTCTTCATATATTGAACATGTGTCACCAAATCAATTTGAGGACGAAGAAACAAAATTAGATAAGCCCTGTTTTGTTTGAAAAGTATATAAGAATATGAAAATTAAAATACTTTTGATGTGACGTTTAGAATATATTATCAAGTAATTGAGCTTGAGTAATCAGAAGAACAATATTATAACAGCATTCAGATTTCCAAAATGAACAGCTATTAGAGGATTATTTGCAATTTAATTCGAGAAAGAATGAGGTATCCGAAATCTTATCGCGAGGGATCGTTAAACCTTAAATCGTTTTACCGATTATATCAGCAGTATTGTAAAATTTGTACGAAACTTATTTGAATATATGGTACACGTGAATTAATACTGATAACAACGGCAGTTACATCTATATTTAATCACGACTTTGGTTGATCAGCATTCTGTCGATTCCGCGCTACTTTACGTAGAAGTGGTGAACATTTGGTGAGTATTCGGACCACAGTATAACGTTTGTGAACGCTTATGCGCTTGACAATATACACTACAGAAAAATTTATATTTGTCATATATTTAATATATTTGTAAATGTTTGCGAATACCATCCAAATGTATTGTAAACATGGTTTATGCATGGCAAATGCTTTCGGCCACATTTGCCATACATAAACCATACATTTACATTTGGGTGGTATTCGCAAACATTTACAAATATACTAAATGTATAGTAAATATCACATTTTTACGTTGTGATATAAACTTTTCGGAGACTTTAAATGTACTTCGATGATAGAAACACAATGTATTATGGCTGACATCTTTAACCCTATCTGGCCTGGGCTTTTTGGGACCTGTCCAGGCCTGGGGTGGGGGGGCATTTCGCCCCAAATTATTTTTCTTACCCCTTGAGCTAGGGAGCTGAAACTTGCCACACTATACCCTTGGATCAAGCTCTACCAAAAGATGTAAACAAAATCCAAGATGGCCGCGTTGATGACGTCACAGTGACGTCATTTTCAAAAGCGCCATTTTTGGCTCGATTTTTTGGTCAGATTTTCTTATTTATGCAATTTCTCTGCAAAAAATATGACAAATTAGTAAATATTAATGTGATGCGAAATAAAATAGTTTTTGCCAACTTTTCATCGCAGAAAAGCAGAAATTTTGAAGAAAAATGACGAAAACATCACTTTTCTAGTACCCCACATGGTCGCCATCTTGAATTTACCCATGATCCCCTGCTTGAAGGTTTATGCAAATAGACTCAAAATGACTCCAATATGATAAGCTATAAAGTCACGGAGTGTCGGCTCTCAATATTTTGTCGTTCCGGAAATAGCGCCGACCGTTTGGTAGGGGGGCTATCCCCAGGGCTGGTAGGGTTCTCTCAGGAAACAAATTTTGAACGAAAAATCAGTCATGACAGACTCAATCACTGTTCTTTCTACATTGTTCTAGCACAATCAACTCAACATAGACTAAATGTCAAGTTTGTGGAAATGTTGTTTGCTTCAGCACAGCATGTTTATCTACTTCTTATTTATTTCAAATTCAGAATCCAACAAGCCAATGGCCCACTTACAGGTCTGATAAGATATATAAAACAATGGACCTAGTTTAAAAAATGTATCAGTAAAAAAATACACATCGTGAATAAATAGAATGGAATTACACACTACTCAAAATGTAAACATACACAAATACCACACAAAAAATTAAATATGAGAGAAGATTATTATCACAGTTGTTTATCACAGCGCTGGTTACTTTATAAGGTGAAATCATGAAATCATTTATAATAGAGCACTGATTTAAATTTCTAGAAAAGGAATCTTTATCGCTAAAAATATCTAGTGAAGAAGTTCCCTGGGTCAGGCTGTTATACATCGCCATAGCGCGAGGAAAAAATAAATTTTCCTTGTTTTCAGCCTGGAGCCACAGGGTCTAAATACATCGATATGACGATATGTCCTTGATGGAAAATGGTAGTTGATTTGTTCGACTAGGTACGGTAAATCGACTGTAAAAAAATACGTAATTCAGCAGCTTTGTGACGTTCTGATAGCTGCTGAAGATTTATGAATTTCTTTTGTACGTTTTCAACCTTGTCTACAAGATACTTCTGATGAGGTGACCATATTATAGATGCATATTCTGTGTTTGAACGAAGTAAGGAGATGTATAATGATCTTAGCGCTTCAGTACTCTTGAAGGATCTACATGAACGCTTGAGAAAGCCAAGCATTTGAAATAACTAACTATCGAGTATACATGTTCTTTGAAGTTCAGATCGCTAGCTAGTGTGACACCAAGATCTTTAACGCGGTCAACCCGATCTAATCTGGATCCACCAATATCATAGTTAAAACATATCTTGTTCCTTTTGTTCGTAAAAAGAAATAACAGAACACTTAATTTTGAGTGTCAGTTGCCACGCGTATACCACACTGTGAGTCGATGCAAATCTTCTTGCAGAAAGCAACAATGTTCTACAGAAATTTATGTTTTTTTTCTAAAGTTTACTGTCGTCAGCGTACAGAGATATCACGGAATATAGGATACAAGAAGAGATGCATTGATAAACAAAACAAAAGACTAGTGGTTCAATAATGACCCTTGGGGAACACCGGAGACTACTGGTTTCCAAGAAGACTCCTTCCCACTCAGAACTACACGTTGGAGTCTTCCTGCGAGACAAGAGTGGAGTCATTTTAATAACGGACCGGAAAACTCGTAGTGTTTCAGCTTGTGTATGTTCAGCTTGTGTCAGCTTGTGTATGTTCATGTGACATGGTATCAAACGCTTTACTCAAGTCCAAGTAGATGGCGTTTGTTTGCTGTTTTCCGTCAGATTTCTTTGTAAGTTGATCTATGTGGCAAGTCAAACTTGGTTGGGTATCCCTATTGTTGACGAACATGCTGCATTGAAATAAGGATACTTCGAACATGGTTAAGAAGTTTGTCATAAATTGCCTTTTCAAATATTTTGCTAAAATGAGGAGAAGAGATATGGGTCGGTAGGTCGTGACGTCATGTCGATTCCCTTTTTTGAATATAGGTATGACATCGGCTCTTTGAAACTGGGATGATCATGCACGATGGAATGGCTAATTCGTTAGCATGCTCTCGTAACAGCAGGCCAGAAATATTATCATACCCACTTGCTTTATTGACATTGATAGATTTCAATAACAGTACAATGTCACTGACTGTAGCGGATATATCTGAAAGTGTATTTTCTTGAAAAGAATCCAACGGCGGAAACTCTTATGGGGGCTGAGATCTGGCAAATACGCTATGAAAGTAGTCACTGAAGAATGAGGCTAAACAGAATTAAATTACACGATGCGCCCAGGGCTGATTCTATTAAAACGTCAGGGCATTGACGCTGACTGATTCTGTGCATACTCCATAATTTGCAATGAGAGTATATAACCAAATACCCGGGAGCCGAAGTTGAAGAGTACTAAATTTTGGACAGGTATATTCTGTTTTCGGAATCCCTGTGTACCGGTAATTAGTTTCTTACCTGGGTTGGTGAGCAATATAACTTCATAGCCATGCAAACAGTAGGAGGAAATATTGAATTTCAGACCTAAATTATCTGACCTTAATAAAAGTGGATTACGAATGCTGATCAGCGATATGGATTTGATATTTTTTTGGAACATCGTCATTGAAAAGTGTTGACCGCTTTTCTCTTGTAGGAAGCTAGCCTATGGTTATGTATACTATGATATGTTGCTATTTTTTTTGTTATATGAAACAAGTCTTTGGATTATGGACGCAGATTCTTTAATGCACGACAGCTGAATATTGAATAACGGACCAGACGCTTGTACTGCATAATCTGGTCGGTTCCCATATGTAACAGGTTTTGTTTCGTCAAAGCGATAATGTCCTTCTTACCGCAACACTCTAAGAAAAGTATTGTTTAACACCTCATTCGAATCTGAAGCTGAAAGGGCGGCTTTGGGTGAGATCTCATATGACCATGGTAGTTTTTTCATGGACGACGGTTGAATACTGAATGTAACGTATGGCTTTTGCATTGTCCGATTATTGCGTTGTCCGATTCTTCTTATACCGTGACGAGCGGGTATATGTTCCAGATATCCACAAATGAACAGTCATAAACAAACCGTGATTGGGATTTACCCGTATTCGTCATAATTTATATCATGCACGAACTCTGTTCATCCAGGTTGTGGGAATTGGTATTCAAATTCCATTTGAAGCGGTACTTGGAAATTTATTCAAATGAACGAATACTGGTCTGGGGGAAAGGAATAGAAACCATTTAGGGACAACTTACTTTCCATTCAAGGCTTGAAGGCGTGATCTAATGCCCGATTGGATTTCCGGTGCCGGTGCTGGGGGAACAAATCATCACGGGAATTAATTTAGGTTCTTGTGAAATTTTCAGAAATATGCAGTCTGTATAGTTGCTTACGGGGTTATATTACTTCTTGTCAGTACTCTGGCATCTTTTTCCACCACCCTTAATTGTTTTTTTTTGCATTTAATGTTCGCATTTCTGCGTTAATATGTGATATTCACCATCCGAAATGAAGGAACTCTGTTTAAAGGTGTTTGATGTTATAACCTAGTGGAACCAGTTCCCGCAATATTAATCCGTGGCATAATTAGATTCGATGAGCCCTACGCTTTGTCTTTGATGTTCCACACGAAGGAGATTCCGTATCCGAAGTCGATATATACACTAATAATGAAAAACATGTTGACTTCAGTAGTTCCGTGCACGCGCTCTGATATTCACAAGCATTCATAATTGTTGTCGACGGTAATCAATATCTTTGCATAGGCTTGCTGCCGCTTTCTGTCTCGTTAAATTAGTTTTAGTTTTTGAAACTAATACTCCTATACTCGTATCCACCATATGATAGCATAAGCAAATTAATCATTAATGATTGTAATCAATGGTCAATCTGTCTGGATGGGCTGTTTTGATTGAGACTGCTCTGATTTGTACGATTGCATGATCCAATAAGGCTCTTTGGTTATTTAATGAGTACGATATTATGCTCAATTCTATTCGTGCAACCTTTGCTACCACGATATCACTACTTGTCTTCTAGGAGACATCGATGACGAATTACCATCACAGTATGCAATAACTCTGGCGCTATACATCTCCTGCACAGACATTTGGCCTCAAATGTTTGCCGTTGTTGTTTTTGTCAAAATAAAATAAAAATATTTGTTAAAAAAATACGATTATTTCCCACCATTTTAGATACCACCATATCAATGTATTTCACAAAAAACGTATTTAACCATGAATTAGCGATATGTACTCACCACTCCTATATCAGTCACCAGACCATATAGAATAAGATCGGAGCGCTGAGATATATCTCGCTCTAGTATACGTAAAAATTATCTTTGTGACATCCTCTGATAGTATGGGTTCTAAAGTGGGGAGAAATAATTATATTTTTGTAAAACTATTTTATTTTATATGTTTCGACAACCACAACTATTTGAAGTCAAATATCTCGGCCTCCCTTGCTGTACAGGGGCTGCGATGCGATTGATCGTTGTATGATTAGTATTGCCAAGATTCTCAAATGAACAGAGATACATCAAACACCAGTAGAACGAGAGCCAAGTTTTAACATGGTGTCATTCCTCCAGGCTATGCCGTGTGCCTATATTCGGAAATGCGAGTCTGCTCTCACCGGCGCCTAAAACTGACTAACACCCATAATAGTGAACTAAATATAACATGACAATTCCACTCACCTGTGTAGTCAGTGCCAAAATATCCGTCGAATCATTTCCACAGGAGAAGGTTCTGATAGTTCTAAACTCACGACGCCATACTGGCTATTTCTATTCAACTATTTCCCAGCTTCTACACCTGTATAAGGCAGGAAGTCTTCTTGGGACTCCCGCAATTTAGGATTCCGCACATCTCAAACTGGCCAATTCGAATACATATACCCTCGAATTATACCAAACATGATATAAAACTTGCCAAAGTAAAAACAATGATATACCCATTACTTAATCCATGAAAAGCATATCATAGAGTGACATTCATCAAGTTCCGTGGGCGCAAAGCCGTAAACATGTCATACACTATGATGGCTGATATCTGCCATGTCGTATCATCGTACTACCGCCTTATTTTTACTGGAGCGATGGTACGATGCGATGGCACGATGATACGATGGTACGATGCGATGGTACGATGGAAGAATTTCCATCGTACCATCGCATCGTGCCATCGTATCATCGCATCGTGCCATCGTACCATCGCATCGTCCTATCGTACCATCGCATTGTGCCATGGTACCATCATATCGTGCCATCGTATCGTACCATCGTTCCAGTAAAAATAGGGCGATAGTACGATGATACGACATGGCAGATATTAGCCACCATACCATTCCAACTAAACGTCTCACATTGGGGTCAATATATCACGCACGCGTTTGCCATCGTTATTCCTATAGTTCATTTTGGCAGTGAAACATGATATTGTAATACAGCATAAACATCCTGTGATTTGTATGCCTGTATCCAGACTATCGATTTCTACATAGATTTTTCAGTTCACGGCTAATAGTTTGACCTCCATGTAAGCCGCATAGTTGGGACAGTGTGCATGGCATGAACTCGCTAAATAGGCTCTGCGCTCGCTGAACTGGGATGTCTACCACGTATTCCATACCTTCATGGTTTGAGTGATGTCATATGAAATTGATGGCTTTGTGAATATTTTAGAGTTTTTTTTATGACAAGTTCGATATCGTGGTATCTATCAGTGTGTTTGGTATAATTCGTGAGTATATATTCCAAACGGCCATTTTCAACCATACAGAACCCTATATCATGTACAACTGCCAGATCGTGTATGTGACTCTTGGATCTAGACTGTGATCGTCCGATTGATTGAAATTGTAGATTTAAGGGCGGTTCCCATACGGACTTTGCGGCCTATCAACACAATGCTTTATTTATATTTCGTTAAACTTCTTTTGTCAAATCCTAATTTTACAAACACTATGGTTTACAACAACTGACAAAAGATAGTGAAGTCGAAATTTAAAAAAAATGACTATATAGAAGTTCAGCTCATAGAGAGTACACAAGGTGTAATAGTTATTTGTTTTAATGGATCACGTGGTTGTTTTCTTTGTTCCGTTCCCTTTCACACAGAGTCGTCGAGAAAAAAGCACAGCAGAACTGTGGTCTGTAGAAATCTGTGCCTGTAACATTGCTCGCAGAAATATGTATCAGTGAACAGGATGGCCGGCAGAAGAGACCGTCCGACGACCACATTGAGCCTATAGGGGAATGAAAAAATAAATATGGCGTCCTGAGTTGAAAATGAACAGAACCTCATCACATGAAATGATCCGACGAGTATTTTGTAATTGATTACAAGCGTCTGGTCCGTCTTTCGTTATTCAGCCGTCATCCATTGAAGAATCTCCGCGCCCATAATCCAAAGACCTATTTCATATAACAGTATTAGCACAAAAAAAACAATCAGAGTATACAAAACATAGGCTAGTTTCCTTGAAGAGAGAAGCGGTCAACAGTTTTCAATGTTGCCTGCAAGACATTATGATGTTCCAAAAATATCCAATCCGTATCGCTGATGAGTATTCCTAATCCATATGATATTCGTTGTAAAGTCATCTAGACTATGATGTATCTCATTCACACTTTGTGTCTGTTCATATGAACGCCATGAAGATCTTGAAGTACATGAGTTCATACGGCCCCTAGCCCCGGGTCAAGCGGAATTAGACAAGTTACAAAACATAACGCCATGGATCTTGCACGCTACATTAGTATTTTGCTATCAGCATGTGATATGTATCGCCAAATTCGAGAAACTTTGAATGGAGGCGCTTGATGATTTAGCTCTGTTTTATAAGTTTCAGCAATAATGGTTTGTGGAGTTGATTAAAATCGTGACATTTAACACAGGGTCTAGCAAATGCTACTAGGCGAGATATGTATACGTCATATGCAGGTCTCACTGGAATACTGCTGTCCAGAAAATGTCAAAATTGTAATCATCTCTTTTGTCGTAAAGTTGACGAGAGAGAAGGCTCGCTTCATTTTTATAGAGGTATAGGTCCAAACATGATGTGCCGTTAGAAAGATCTGTAGTTTCCTTCAAATTCTGTGAAGGTGGATATATATCCTTCACTGCGTCATTTATATAGCAATTATCCACAGCGAGAAGATCGTCTATGTTACGTTTGGTGAATAAATGGGAACGGGCTTTGAACTGAGCTGTTTTTCAAAGCGCCTGCAAACAGTCGTGTTCATAAGAGAACAGATATATGTCAGCTATACTATAAATATAAATATACGTTGAAAAAATATTCATCTCATCAACTGGAAGGAATATTATCACACAGAGAAGTTACTAATTACCTGAAACAAATGAAGAGTGATAAAAGCACATGATCGAATGGTTTATTCATATAACTTTTCATTTTTATCTGGGTTGATATTGGCGACTTTGTAGTGAGATCCTTGAATTACGATTATCTCAAAGGACTGCTCTCTATAACTCAACGACAGGGAATAATGTCTCTAAGCCGGACAAACAGAAACATTTTCTAAAAGATTGGCGGTCGATATCTCTACTAAATATTGTATACAAAATTGCTTCCGGCTGCATTGCCAACAGATTGAAATTACTATTGAATGGAATGATATCCCTCTGTCAATGTGGCTTCATACCTGAACATAGGCGACAATATTCGACTCATTTACTATCTCATAATAAAATATTCCCGGTTTACTTCTTCTTGTGGATTTTGAAAAAGCCTCTGACTTCATTTCTTGGTCTTTCGTACATTACGTTCTCAAAACTTTCAATTTCGAACCCTCAATTATATCTTGATTTAATCTGTTTAGTAGCTGTGATACATAACGGATATTTATCAGATATTTCCTTTTGTTGTATCTGGAGGCTGTAGACAGGGTGATTGATCCATTATACCCGTACGTCTTTCTCGTCCGTTGTGAAATACTGGCATTGCTCGTAAACAACAACAAAGGTGCCTATACGGAATATAAGATCTCTCAATATGCTGATGATACGATATTTTTTGTCAACGGATCGCTCTCTTCTTTTTCCGCCACGCCGAGTCTTCTTGTACGTTTTGCTCATGTATCTGGTCTAAAAATGAACACGAGAATAACGAAGTCAATATAGATAGGAAGCGAAAAATTTCGCAAGGACATATTCCGTCATAGATGGAACCTAGATTGGAACTCAGATAACTTTAATCTCCTTGGCGTTATATTCTCCCCCAACCTGACCAACACGATAGAGCTTAATTATGCGCAAAAGGTAAAATGTTGTTAAATCAACATTGAAACAATTGTCTAAACGTGTCCTTGCCCTTTCGACTGAATCACTGTCCTAAAATTTCTATGTATATCTAAACTAAACCACTTAATTTTGTCCCCTTCCAATCCTAGTCAGAATACATTACAAGACTTCAACAAAACTTTTCAACATTTTATTTGGCAGAATGAAAAAGGCAAAAAAAGAAACGTCTTAAACCAGGGTGGACCGTTTATGGACAGTCTTCATACTTCATCGACCGTCTTAACGACAAGGAGGTTAAAGTTATCTGAGTTCAATCTAGTTTCGATTTGAGATGCCAAGGGAAACTTTACTGTGGAGTCATATGGTTGCTTTTTAGTCGCCAGACGTCGTCAATTTTCTCACCTCTTGCATTTCGCTCCAGTTTATTACCGGTATCTGTATATGGTAGGATTCTGCTGTTGGACTGTTAGTCCCCGAGGTCCACCCTCTGTACATGTCAAGCGAAAAATGTATGAAGGTTTATTGTTTTGATGGGCGTCGGGCATTACAGGTTTGTCATTCTGGGTATTCTTGCATTTACCAGGTATACCTAATGTTGAGGCGTTTACTCAATCTGACATCCTATATGCCCATCCATTAACATCAGAGGATTTATTTGTTTGAACTGATCTGTCATCACAGCTCCCGTGTATCTTTTCCCGCTGAAGGCGGTGCTAGGGGCCGCGTGGATACTTCATAGTCTCCACATGAGCAGTTGCAATAAAGCCCTTACAAACCAATAAGCTGGGGAATTTGTGGGGTTTATGTCGGGCAAGCTATGTAGGGGTCACGTGGGGAATGTGTAGGACAGCCATGGAAAAGGAGTTTCTTAATGCTGCTTAGCTGAATTAAATCCCCGCACTATCCCAACCTCAACCCCACGTGTTCCCTACATGTGGGGATGATGCGGGGAACTATATTTAAAGCTGGTATGGAATCGACCCACAATATTCCTGCAGTCAGTCCAGCATGGTACAGAAAACCCCACAATATCCCCACGTGGGGAATCTGCGGGGTAGAAATGCCCACAATATCCCCATGTGGGGAATCTGCGGGGCAGTACTTCCAGCATGGGACAGAAGACCCCACAACATCCCAACGTGGAGAATCTGCGGGGCAGTAATTCCAGCATGGACAGAAAACCCCACAATACTCCCAAGTGGGGAATCTGCGGGGCAGAAACCCCAATAATATCCCCACGTGGGGAATCTGCGGGGCAGTAATTCCAGCATGGGACAGAAAACCCCACAATATCCCCAGGTGGGGAATCTGCAGGGCAGTAATTCCAGCATGAGACAGAAAACCCTACAACATCCCCACGTGGGGAATCTGCGGGGCAGTACTTCCAGCATGGAGCAGAAAACCCCACAACATCCCCACGTGGGGAATCTGCGGGGCAGTAATTCCAGCATGGGACAGAACCCCCACAATATCCCCAAATGGGGAATCTGCGGGGCAGTACTTCCAGCATGGGACAGAAAACCCCACAATATCCCCACGTGGGGAATCTGCGGGGGAGTAATTCCAATATGGAGCAGAAAACCCCCAAGGAGGTATGGCAAACATCCCCACAGTAACCCTACAACATCCCCACGTGTGGGGATGGTGTGGGGTTGTCGTCCCCGAATGTACCAACAAAGGGTTATTTTCAGGGTAGTTATTTGGGAGTGCGGAATCAATTAGGCAGAGCACTCTGCAGCATCCCCACAAATGGGAAAATTACGGGGCAGGGTGCACAAAACACCATCTGTATGGAATTCCTGGGGTGTGGGGGAGGGGGCATCTTCTATCTGAAAGGGCGTGTCATTTGTACAGACTGTCTAGTATGTCCGGATTCCTCCTGCAATATCATCCATCCCTTAAAATAACCACCAGCAGAAGCAAAATCCACGCGTATTTCACCTTTTATTCTTTATCAGCATAAAATATACATTGTACCATGTCTTAAAACACCCGAGCACAAAATAGGAAGCACATTGAAAGTCTGTGTCAAGTAGAATGGTTTTTCATTCCTCAAAGGTTTAAAAATATCTGTCTTAGTCTTTTCCCACCTGTTGTGGGATGGCCTTTAGCATTCCTTAGAGGACTGTCGTTGTCATCGTCAGAGGATGACAAATCCACGGCAGATGAGAATGAAGCTGAAGAAGAGTCCACCAGTTCTTCTGACATGTGGAGATCATGCTTCTTCATTGGTGTTTTCTGGCGTACTCTACCTGACCTTGCTGCATCATGGCATTTCTGAGTGATGCCTCTCCTTACTTTGGACCACAGTGTGCCCTTGAACTGGTTGCAAACATAAGCTGGAAGTCAAACCATGAAAAACGGTTAGTATATTCTGAATGCCCGAGCTATCATAATAAATTAATACAAGAAACAAATATGGTTGAGCATACAGAAAACGTCGACTCAGCTCAAAACCATTTGTGCACATCTACACATGGTACCGACCATATGTACCAAATTTCAAAAGAATCCATCAAAAAGTCTTAGACGAGTTGCATTCACGAGGACAGTATGTGGCAAGTAAAAGATTTCAGACCAAAATCAAGGGGAGTAACTCAAGAAACTGTTGAATCAACTCGAAAAAAGTTCGTGCACATGTGCATTCGGCACCAATCATGTGCACCTAATTTCAAAAGAATGCAATGAAACCCCTAGGACGAGTTTCGTTGACGAGGACTAGGTGCCAAATAAAAGTATTGCAGACTAAAATCAAGGGCGGATAACTCAAGAAAGCGTTGAATTGGTTCGAAAAAAGGTTTTGCACATCTACACATGATACAGATTATGTGTACCAAATTTCAGAAGAATCCATTGAAAACTCTGGGACGAGTTGCGTTGACGAGGACAGTAGGTGCCAAATACAAGGATTTCAGACCAAAATCAAGGGGAGTAACTCAAGAAAACATCGAATCGGGCCGGAAAAAGTTTGTGCACAATTACACATGGTACCGATCATGCATACCAAATTTCAGAAGTATCCATTGAAAACTCTGAGACGAGTTGTGTTGACGAAGACAGTAGGTTCCAAATACAAGGATTTCAGACCAAAATCAAGGGGCGTAACTCAAGAAAACGTTGAACCGGACCGAAAAACGTTTGTGCACATCTACACATGGTACCGATCATGTGTACCAAATTTCAGAAGACTCCATTGAAAACTCTGAGACGAGTTGCGTTGATGAAGACAGTAGGTGCCAAATACAAGGATTTCAGACCAAAATCAAGGGGAGTAACTCAAGAAAACGTCGAATCGGGCTGAAAAAAGTGTGTGCACATCTACACATGGTACCGATCATGTGTACCAAATTTCAGAAGAATCCATTGAAAACTCTGGGACGAGTTGCGTTGATGAAGACAGTAGGTGCCAAATACAAGGATTTCAGACCAAAATCAAGGGGAGTAACTCAAGAAAACGTCGAATCGGGCCGAAAAAAGTTTGTGCACATATACACATGGTACCGATTAGGTGTACCAAATTTCAGAAGAATCCACTGAAAACTCTAGGACAAGTTGCATTGATGAGAAAAAGTTAACGGACGGACGGACGGACGACGCCATACCATAATACGTCACGTCAAATTTGACGGGCGTATAAAAAGTGTTATAAAACATTTCATCAGAAGGCAATATGGATCTGTTACTGGGAACATATTTGAAACAACTTTGAAACTCTTAACCCCTAATGTACAGTAAGTCAAAGGGCTGACCCTGAAACATGCCCGGTAAATAACAACAAAAAAATTGTGGGGACATCACTTTAGACGTTTTGGATTTTTTTCAAAATAAGCTACAAATAACTGGTTTGGCACCCCTTTCCCCACAACTGGTGGGACATACCACCTCTTAGAAATGAACAGGATATCACAGTTTTTTCTCAGACATGCAGTGATTATAAGATTTCCTCACCTCCAGGTGTAACTTCCTTTCTTTGTATGAGAGGATAACTGGTATTCACATGAGATCCACAAGCCAATCTAATCCATTATCCTGTTACCAATGCACACAATGAGTGGGGCCCAGTATTTGCCTGCTCCTATAGATCATTGAAACACAAACACAATTATTTATATTCGCTAAAACTCAATCAGGGCAGTATACATTCTGTAGCAAATTATTGTTACTGCATGAACTGGTTAGGGATACTACCAAAATAGAGTACTCTCGCTGAACAAGAAAGACAATAACCAATAAGCTGTTCCATCAACTTTTAATGACCCGCACAACTGGGATGAAAATTCAATGCTACATGGTCTGGTGCCAATTTTATTTAATAAATTGATTATGTATGTCAAAAAGTTCTTAAATTTTAGTACAGTGTATTTTGTGAACTAACTGTCCTCCGATAAGGTGAGTGAGTGAGTAGGATTTAACGTCGTTTTCAACATTGTTTCAGTTAATCTTATGAAAGTCAGTTACGGGTGGGAACAGCTCGCTGTGAAGCTGGGTTGTCTGAGACAGCAATATCACATATTCACCTATAATCGTCCTTGAATTATCTTAATCGACAAATTAAACATATTTAACTCCATGTACATTGCAAATGTATCTCACAGTCATAACAGACCTGTTTGTATCTATATAATCAATAAAATCTAATTAAATTCAGCCCTAGTACAGCGATAGGACGAATAACATAAACATGCGCAACTTAGTTTACAATTGTTTTGTGACCAGGTGGAATAATTTGTCAAAACTTGACTAGTTCATATCAGTATACATCATGTATCAAATAATCTTTTATGTTCATTCAACTATCTATTGTTGGATTATCTCCCATGTATGATCGCTGTGGGCATTTTATGCAATACATTGCACTGGACATGTAGGATAACAGTCCCTGATAAAAAAAAGTGTTTGAAAGCTTTGCATATAACTCTTGAAACTTACACAGGTTGATCAGGTTGGGGAAAATACCTTGATCGAGGTATAGACCGGTGGGCATGTGAGGTACCAGAAAAGTGTTATTTTCGTAAATTTTCTTCAAAACTGCTTTTTTTGCGAGGAAAGGTGGGCAAAATCTATTTTATTTCACATCACACTATTGTTTACTGATTTATCATGCAGTTTTGGGAAGAAATGACATAAAAAAAAGTAGAAAAAATCGACCAAAAAATGTCTTTTGTTGAAAATAACGTCATTGTTACGGCGTCACATCGGCCATCTTGGATTTGTTTTACATTTTCTGTTAAAAAATCATCAGCTCTTTGCAACTGCCATGCATTCCACAGATAATTTTGCCACACACGTTTTGCTATCGCAGAAGCGATCTGTATACTTCTTGCCGTGACCAAGCATAAAGCATTCAGCATTTGTTCTGGGACGGTCGACACTTGAGGGTTTTAGGGACACATATTGCCGTGTGACTATTTAATAAAGAAAACTTTCTTTTAAAATTTGATGCTAAAACTAATTTTTGGAATAGAAAATTCGAGTAAGCATGTTACGGTGACATACTTGTTACTTCTGGTAGCGAAACAATATATGTATATATACAGATCAAAACTAAAAGAAGAAAATCCGCATTTTTTTAAATATCCACATGCATTAAACGCAAGAGAAATATTGCCGCAATACTTTCCCAAAATGCCTTTACCTCCTGAAGGGCCCTCGTCATCAGACGTTTGATGGTACACCTTCTAGATCCAGCCATGAATCTTAGTTTGTATGGTGATTTATGCATTTTGAGAGTCCGGTACACTTTTGGTATGTCGTTACGAGTGGTTGAAAGGCAAATATCTCTTTTATTGAGAAACGTTTTGTGATTGTTAAATAAATCTTTCACAATCGTGTGGAATGGTCATGTTATATTCAGTTCACGTTTTGTAGGTGGCGTTCAGATTTAATGCGAGATTCTTTGCTATTCAAATGGGTTAAACCCCATCCTTACCCTCCAGTGCAAATCATCCGTCAGACGAAAAATCCCCTCACTGAACTGTGGTATCTCAAATCATTTCATTGGTTAGTTCATGAGGACAGCTTTTTGGTTAATTTCATTTTTGGTTAATTTCATTGTGTAAAACTTTACTCATTTTGCAGTATGACTGGTTGATTAGGTTTTAGTGTTCTTTAAAAAACTGTTCTAAACCACCATACCTGATGATGATACGAATACATATATGTCGAAATGTTTATCTCGCTTTCGGGGTCACCCTCTATCTGTACTTATTTTCCAGATTACTGTTAAGGTCCTCCAATTGAGAAAATATCTAAACCTTCCTATCCATTTGGTTCGAAATTGTTTCGTAGTTTTGCACTCAATGATATAAGGCGGATTTCTCTTTCGGAGTTTGACTAGGGCTTCGCAAGGGAATCTGGGTTTACACCTGCGCATTAGGATAAGTTTAATGAAATTTGAAGATAGCAAATCGTTGTGGTGAAGCTCGGGGGAAATGCATCCTTTTGCGATATGCGAGCGTATGGGTTGCCGCCATAGCGTTGAGGAACGAGGCACACTGTCAAAGTTAAATTGATCGAACGGAAATCACACGTAAGTTTATGGCGATGCAGGGGGAGACAGCCGGACAGCTTGTTCACGCTAGCGAGATTACTAAAATTGTACTATCCCCGCCAATAATAGGGTAAAACTTAAAATAAAAGGACTTATTTCCCGAGATTTGAACACTTGTTTGAGGTAAAATTCTTCATAATAAATCGGCATTTCAACTCCTCCGAAAAGTTCAAAAAAGACGAAAATTATTTGTTGGAAGCTGCTCATTTCAACTTAATCCGCATCCTAATGGTGGTATATCTTTCACCAGATAACTTAATCGGGCTATCCCACCATCGCTCTTAAATATTTGCATTTAATATCGCTTAAGCCGGTACCAGTGGTCGTGTGTTCATGTCACAACATTTACAGCGTGGCTGAGATACAAATCATCACAAGGATCAATTTTGGTTATTGTGATGTTTTTAGATTTGAGAGTGGGGGCGCCGTTACGCCCCCTCCCCCACCCCCACGCCCACCCCGATTCCTGCGTCCCTATGGTGCAGAGTAAGGATGTCTTGTCGCTTTCAAACAATGTTTAGCTCAATCTTTGCCTATAAAGTTCACACTAAGCGGTCTTTATTAAAATTAAATATCTTTCATTTCAAAGAATAAACACATCTCAATAACGTCACATTTGTTCCTGTTCCCCTGTTTAATAGTTCTGTCACATGTTTATTATTCGTATTGTCCGTATGATATTAACAAGCGTCAGATCCGACTTTTAATATTCGAAACAAATCCGATGACCACATTAAACTATATAGATGTGCAAGTATCCTATCCTGCCTTTATATAGTAGTATACTAAACAGGAGGCTGGTAGCATTTGCAGAAAACAACGGCCTTTTATCTGAGGAGCAAAATTGTTTCCGCTCAGAAAGATCTTGTATAGATCACATATTTGGTTTGAATAATATATTTAAAAATAGAATATTTGCGGAGGAGGACACGTTTGCTTGTTTTATCGATTGAAGAAAAGCTTTTGACTCCATCAACAGGAAACTATTATTTTATAAACTTGTAAATTATCGTGTTCGCGGGCAAGTTAATAATGCTCTTAAGAGATTGTATGGAAATTCTATGTCGGTGGTAAAGTTAAATGATTACTTAACTGATTGGTTTGACACGAAATCTGGTGTAAGACAAGAGGACACATTGTCGCCCATACTGTTCGCAAAATATATAAACGATTTTATTGAAGATTTAATAAGTAGCAATATTGGAATTAAGGTTACGGAGAACTTAACAATAAATGGTTTAGCAAACGCTGACGATCTGGTAATTTTGACAGATAGTGAAACGGATCTTCAACTCTTAAGTGGTATTGTAAAACCGTGGTGTTGTTTATGGAGACTTACAGTGTTAATATTGGTATAATTTTAGCGTAGGTAGACGGAACAAAAGTAACTTTGAAATTAAAATTTTTGAAAGTGATAATGCTATTGATTATGTTAATAATTATAGATATTTAGGTGTGATATTCGGCGAGTTTATGAAATTCGACTTGTGCGCTAGAACCTGACTGAGTCTGCCGACAGAGCATTAGGTTCTGTTATCGGTAAGTGTAAAATATCTGCTGATTTTGGTTTTCAATCATTCACTAACCCTGTTTAATAAGTGTGTGCCTCCGCTATTGAATTACGGCGTTAGCATATGGAGTTTTTATCACGATACAGTACAACCCTGTGATAAAGTAGTGAATAGAGCTCTCTATGGAAGACGGTAGCGGCCACTCGCCTTCTCGCGTACTCGCCCTGTATTTTGCTGACACGAAAAGACGAGAAGTCGAGAACGCGAGGCGAGAAGTCGAGAACGCGAGGCGAGAAATCGAGAAGTCGAGGTGAGAAGTCGAGATTGCGAGTCGAAAAGTCGAGAACGCGAGGCGAGAAGTCGAGATCTTTCTGGACTTCTCGCCTTATCATCTTTGCTTCGTGGCAAAAAGGCGAGAAGTCGAGAAGGCCAGCATGCGAGAATGGACGCATTCTCGCGTTCGCGACTTCTCGCCTTCTCGCTGTTTTAAACAAAAGGCGCAGTCGAGAAGGCGAGTATGCGAGAATGGACGGATTCTCACGTTCGCGACTTCTCGCCTTCTCGAATTCCTCCATCCTGCCTTCGCATCCTGACTTCGCGCTTCGCATCCTGGCTTCGCATCCTGCCTTCGTCCTTCGCATCCAGTGGGACCTGCATATGGCGTATACATATCATGCCTAGTAGCATTTGCTAGATCCTGTGTTAAATGTGACGATTTTAATCAATGTCACAAACATTGTTGCAGAAACTTATAAAACAGGGCTACACCGCCAAGTGCCTCCACTCAAAGTTTCTCAAATTAGGCGATACATATCGCATGCTGATAGCAAAATACGAGCGTAGAGTGCAAGATCTATGGCGTTACGTTTCGTAACTTGTGTCTAATTCCGCTTAACCTGGGGCTAGGGGCCGTATGAACCCATGTACTTCAAGATCCTCATGGTGCTCATATGAACAGTCACAATCAAAGCGTGACTGAGATACATCATTCTTTAGATGACGACTTTGTAACGAATATTATGGATTCAGAATACTGATCAGCGATACGGATTTGATATTTTTGAAACATCATGATGTCTTGCCGGCATCACTGAAAACTGTTGACCGCTTCTATCTTGCAGGAAACAAGCCTATGTTCATGTATACTATGATTGTCTTTCCGAATTTGGCGCTAATACTGTTATATGGAATATGGAATAGGTCTTTGGTTTATGGACGCAGGTATTCTCTAATGGACGACGGCTGAATTATGAATGACCCACCAGACGGTTGTAATTCCTCCATTCTCGCGTGCTCGACTTCTCGCCTTTTTGGCACAAAGCAAGGACGAGAAGGCGAGAGGTCGAGAAAGATCTCGAAAAAATATATTGTGCGGAAAGCCCTGAAATTTCACCAAGATAGCTGGAACAATGGTATAAAGCCAAAACTATATTTAATAGGCACTGTTATAACATGTGCTGGCATTACCACTGAACGGCCACAGATATGGTATAAAGGTCATGGAACATTTCTCGTGATAGATGAGGGATCATGGGGATGATAGCAAAAACAGAATTCAAAAAGGGCAGCTGACTACCAATGGCCAAATTAGACCTGGAACTTTTTGGCCTGAAGGCCGTGACGGTGAAACTAAGAATACATTGGGGAGAGTGACTTGAGAAAGCAAAACGTCGGAACAGCATTTTCGGTTATGGACGCGGAGGTTCTTTAATGGACGACGGCTGAATATTGAATGACGGACTAGACGCTTCAATTTAACGCCCATTAGCGTCCAGGACATGATATGAACATTACCGTAACACGTGTACGTCTATCCATATCCATTACATGGAGCTGATGGTGATTTTCAGAAATTGCATTTAACGACCACTAGTTGCCGAGAACAGTGCATGTACTTGTGCATACTTTCTCGCAATACTGCACATCTATCGGTATATACATATACATGACTACCCGCCAGGGGGAAACATCCTTAGCAGATATATGACAGATATATGCCAGTCAAGTAATTCGCTAAAGAGGAACAGACTCGCTGCTTAATTATTGCACAGACTTAACCCTACCTGGCCTGGGGGGGGCAAAATGTCTCCCCTACCAAACTTTCTGCGCTATCTCCGGAACGACAATAAATGGAGAGCTGAGACTCCGTGACTTTATAGTTTAACATATTGAATTAATTTTTAGCATATTTACATAACCCGCCGAGCAGAGGATCATGGGCAAATTCAAGATGGCGGCCATGCGGGGTACCCGAAAAGTGATGTTTTCGTCATATTTCTTCCAAATTTCTGCTTTTCCGCGATGAAAAGTGGACAAAAACTATTTTATTTGACATTATTTTAATATTTACTAATTTCTCTTGCAGTTTTTGCTGAGAAATTGCATAAATAAAAAAAATCGGAAAATCTGACTGAAAAATCGATAAAAAAAATGTCGTTTTTGAAAATGACGTCACTGTGACGTCATCACTGCGGCCATCTTAGATTTTATTACATTTTCTGGTAAAGCTTGACCCAAGGGTATAGTGTGGCTATAGTTTCAGTCCCCTAGCTCAAGAGGTAAGAAAAATAATTAGAGGGGCCGAAATGCCCCCCCCCCCAAAGGCCAGGACAGGCTCCAAAAAGCCCAGGCCAGATAGGGTTAATGCACGGAAAAGTTGAGCGAATAACACGAACATCAGCCCACATGTATACAAATGTTAACAACTCTCACGCTTCAACAACTAGCTAAACCGGATTGAGTGTGAAAGATGGCAGAATTGACTGAAAAAGCTGCCCCGCTCCATTGTTCAGTTTACCGTCAGCAGATGACCGCATCTATTTTTAGACATTACATACGTCCTCCCTCAGAGCAGATTTGCGAACATAGTATTGCAATTTCTACATAGAGGGATAACAGCCATAGTGTAGCTGAATAATTGAGATGAATCAGAACTGTCAACATGGAGAACAGTAAAACTGTAGTTTTATATTCAATCGTGATTAAGATGCAGAGGCTGATCTCATTATTGGGTATAGGTCTAAACTCGAAAAAATACTCAAAAGTCCTCGCTGTGTCTATAAAGTGATTGACTGGGAACCATTCTCACCGTTCTGCGTTTACACTCCGTTTGACCGGAGAGTTTGGATTAATTGGCCAAAATATACAGGCGTACATCCACCTGACAGAATGAAGATCCCCGGCGCGTCGATTGTCAACTGCGATGCACGTGCGTCTTTGAATCAATGAAAATCGGCCCCTTGACGTAAACGCGCGTGCAATCATGACGTATACTAGCTGAGATTCATAGCGTCTTCCTTCCCTCACCGCTATGCCGACGACAAATACATTTCCCTGGTGGTAACTCGAACATCTCCATGGCGCACTTATTATTACCGTTGCGCCCTATTGGACATTCATTAACTTGAGAAAAAGGGCCGCCATGAATAAAAATACCATAATCGATGTTGTGATCATCATCCCCTGTATACACGGGGTCTATTATGACGAAAATGCCCATCTTCTTGACCCTCGATTTCAGGTGATTTTGAGGCTCCATAGGGATAATTTTAACGTCTGTAATTAATTTTTGACCGACGAATGGCCATTTGGTCTGCCATTTCTGTATTTTTAGCCCACCATCACCAGATGGTGGGCTGTTCAAATCACTTTTCGTCCGTGGTCCGTCCGTCCGTCCGTCAGTCCGTCCGTCAGTCAGTCAGTCCGTCCGTAAACAATTCTTGTTATCGCGATTTCTCAGGAACTACCGCATGGATCTTTCTCAAATTTGGTACACAGGTTCCCCTTGGGGTCTAGTTGTGCAAGATACCTTTTATGATCTGATTCGAAAATCCAATATGGCCACAAGGCGGCCATCTTGGATTTCCCCATGAAACCTTGTTATCACGATTTCTCAGGAACTACAGAATGGATCTTTCTCAAATTTGGTACACAGGTTCCCCTTGGGGTCTAGTTGTGCAAAATACCTTTTCTGGTCCGATTCGAAAATCCAATATGGCCACAAGGCGGCCATCTTGGATTTCCCCATGAAACCTTGTTATCGCGATTTCTCGGTAAACACTGCATGGATCTTTCTCAAATTCGGTACACAGGTTCCCCTTGGGGTCTAGTTGTGCAAGATACCTTTTCTGGTCCGATTCGAAAATACAATATGGCCACCAGGCAGCCATCTTGGATTTCCCCATGAAACCTTGTTATCGCGATTTCTAAGGAACTACTTCATGGATCTTTCTCAAATTTGGTACACAGGTTCCCCTTGGGGTCTAGTTGTGCAAGATACCTATCCGGTTCCGATTCAAAAATCCAATATGGCCACAAGGTGGCCATCTTGGATTTCCCCATGAAACCTTGTTATCGCGATTTCTCAGTAAATACTGCATGGATCTTTCTCAAATTCGGTACACAGGTTCCCCTTAGGGTCTAGTTGTGCAAGATACCTTTTCTGGTCCGATTCGAAAATCCAGTATGGCCACAAGGCAGCCATCTTGGATTTTCCCATGAAACCTAGTTATCGCGATTTCTCAGGAACTACTGCATGGATCTTTCTCAAATTTGGTACACAGGTTCCCCTTGGGGTCTTGATGTGCAAGATATCTTTTCTGGTCCGATTCGAAAATCCAGTATGGCCACAAGGAGGCCATCTTGGAGTTCCACATGAAACCTTGTTATCACCATTTCCCAGGAACTACTGCATGGATCTTTCTCAAATTTGGTACACAGGTTCCCCTTGGGGCCTACAAATGTAGTTGTGCAAGATACCTTTTCCGGTCCGATTTCGAAAATCCAATATGGCCACCAGGCAGCCATCTTGGATTTCCCCATGAAACTTTGTTATTGTCATTTCTCAGGATCTATTGCATGGATCTTTCTCAAATTTGGTACACAGGTTCCCCTTAGGGTCTAGTTGTGCAAGATACCTTTTACGGTCCGAATCGAAAATCCAATATGGTCACCAGGCAGCCAACTTAGATTTCCCCATGAAACTTTATCATATCTCAGGAAGTGCAAGATAACTTTTTGGACACGATTCGAAAATCCAATATGGCCACCAGGCCGCCATCTTGGATTCCCCATGAAACTTTGTGATCATGAATTCTCAGGCCATCCTGAATTTTCGTATTAATCTTTATTCTCGTATTTGGTAAAGGTCCCCCTTGTAGTATAGTTGTGCAAATACCCTTTTTTTGGTCAGATTTGAAAATTCAACATGCTCTCCAGGCGACCATCTTCAATTTCCTGATAAAAATTTCCTCTTGAACCCTTGTTACCGGGTATCTTTAAATCTCCATAACTACGGAATGGGTCTTCCTCACATTCTGTACAGATGTTATAACCCCTTGTATCCTAGTTGTGCATTCATCGTTGTTTAGGTCCCATTCGAGACTTCAATAGCCAACAGGTGGCCATGTTAAGATCTTTTTTTTCTATGATTGAACAAAAATATAATACACTAGTTGGCAATATGCCTTAAGACCCACACCCTTAAGGGCCTTAAGAATCACTTTTTGGTCATAATTTTAATTTGCAATTATATTCAAAAGCTCTTTTACTTTTCATTACATGAAAGGAAACAAGTTTTCAGAAGTTCCTACAGAGGAGGCTGTTACAAGGGTGGGTGGCAGGGGGTGGACCGGGGTGCAATCCCGGTAAAATTGCAACAGGCATCCAGACGTCCAGAACAGTGTTCTCAACGTCCCAACAGGCAAAAATCCTGAATTCCCAGACGTGTGTTATTTCTGTGCCACATTTCCAGTAAATCAGTGTCCTCTTTCGGTTGAATTTTTTGTCATGAAATAGCATAAATATATCAATTTATATATTTCTGGAACGAGTATTTCTTGAGGAAATATATTATTATTATATATTAATATATTATTATTATTAATAATATATTATTAAAATTAAAATCGGATAATTAGTGAGTACACTATCAGCTATTGACGGCCAATGAGCTATACTTCCGATGACTGCCGAAGATTTTCCGGAGGTAAAATAATCTTGTTTTCTGTCGAAATAACGACAGTCGCTGTTCAGTCTTTCATTGTGAACTGATCAGATTGATAAATTGTTCAATTATTGTATATTATTCCTTCTAAAACTACTTAAATCATTTTTTTAAATGCATGAACAATGATATTTATGTTGTAGAGATAGCTTAATCCCTGGTATAGTGAAATAGATCGTACATGCCAGTCGATTGCCTCATCCGGGTTACTTCCGAGGCAACTGCTCTAAACCGATTTTGGCCCGAGGCTAGAACTTCGGAAATCTCCGGTGCATGCTCTGAGATCGTCAGACTGGGTTGAGATTTAGAACGAACAAGACGCATATATAGAATTCGGGCTGGTTGGAGGGAAGATTTTAATGGGGGATATATTAGGCCTATATCGTGCTAGGTGTTGCTAGGCGGGGCACACCTATTTCTACGACATCTGGCGTCAGATTATAAAATTAATTTGTAACGGTTGAAAAAATCTCGGTAAACAAACGCGGTGTGGAAGTCGGCCATTTGTCCTCTCACTTCGCGTTCCCCACCTTCACTGTTTTCTTGGCCGGCTTTGCACAGGTTGAGTGTATGTAGAATTGTTTTACCGGGAGTCGGTCATCCTGATATTGGGCTATTCTGGTCGCGATAATTCTGTATAAATCCTTTCACGGCTGGCAGGCTGTGTATTGTGTTAGACAGGTTTTTTTGTCTCGGCCGATAGGCTAGCTACGCGATAGTGAAATTTGACAATATGATCACACTGGTCTGTGTGATATACATGTAGGGGCTGGTTAGCCGTTTTCCCCGTCTTTCGTTATGAAACTAGTCGTGTGTTCAGTTCAGTCCATGCTATATTTTTCTGGTATATAGCCGGCTGAGCTCGCTAACATTTCTTGTAAATAGTGTAGGCCTATCGGTCTTGTGCATTCAATAAACTTGGTGTCGCTGTATATACAGTACCGGTATTGTTACCCTGTGATAGGCGCGCTGTGTTATTAGGAAGGCCAAGTTGGTATAATTTGGCACTGTCGACAGCATATATAGATCTGTGTGATGTGGTAATTAATCGTTTCGCCTCTTTGAGAGACTCGATATGCTCAATTCGGTCCGTGTTATTAAATATATTCCTGGTATTTAGTCAGTTGAACTAGTCAACAGTTCTTGAGTGGATTTACTCTATTCATTTATTGCATTTGGTGTCGTCGTGTATACAGCATTATTGTCCTGTGATAAACGCGAAGTGTTCTTAGTAGTGGCATTTTGGCCGTTCGTGGTCAATAGATTGGTAACAACCGGATAAATTGACTCAGTGATATTGAATAATTTGAGCCTGGCAGGGTTATACAATTTTCAAATATTTTTACTGGGTTATTATATAGAGCTTGTATATCGGGGAGAATCAAATTTTTATGGAAGTTTTTGTCCATTGTCACTCCAGGTGTTACTGTGTGGTGTTGTCTATGTGTTTCTGTACGATTGAATTGTATTGTTTCTGAGATTGACTTTTGTGTGTGATTTCTGCTACATGTATGTGTTAATATTGATGGGTCTTTGGATTGGGATTGAAGATTTTGCCGACCTTTATGAGAAATCTTTAGTTGGAATGCAATTGTGCGTTGGAATACAATAGTAAGAACGGTTGTCCCTAATTTGCATAGTTCCATTTATGTCGTGGTATTCGTGATATTCCAATTTGTCGGCTGTCAACTGGTCGGCTAAATAATACAGATATATATTGCTTACATTTTGGTTGTCCAATACAGGATTTTGATTGCTCAGTTGATAGTTTGGAGCATTGTCAGTTATGCGAGCCACATTCATGGCGATACCATGGTGTTGTCGCTGCCATATATTATAGTATTCATGGCGAAGCCATGGTGTTGTCACTGCGACAATAGTAATCCGACTTCCTTCAATCCTTTTGAATTGAGTTAATGATTTGTATATCCTGTCTCTTTTCTGCATTCTCTTGGATCAGTTCAGGAAATTATGCTTTTGTTTGAAATTTAATTAAATGGTAACTTGCCTATGTTCATCCTTGAGGGGTCTGAATGATAGACTGAAGGATGTTCATGATGTTGAGCTCGAGACAGACTATTTCCTGTTTGTATTTGAACAAATACAATTATCATTTGGCTCCTCGATGTGGTCGAGTTTAAAATCTAGTTTGTATTCTGTGTGTATTCCTCCAGGCACGGGAAACTGTGTTAATTTAAGATTTATTTATGTTGAACACACGCCTTATTCATGATTAGCCGTAAATTGAAATAGTGCAAGATTAACAGAGAAGTTGTAACAACGTGTTGACTGTGTGGTAACAAGTGTTGCACTTGTTCTGGAGATGGGTCTTGTTCTCTTTCTTTTTCGCTAATAGATATGGCTGATTATTCAAACTAGAACACGTTGACTGCGGTAACGCGCGTGCATTAGATTCAATTAAGTGTTTCATTATTTTGAGCATGCATATGTTTAACTATTTTTTCATTCACTGAGTAGTTGGCACTGCTATTTATTTTGGTGTAAGATTTGGTGTTTTGTAGTGGACATACCAATGTGGGCTGTCTTTCATTTGCTTCAGTGGGTTTCTAGGAGGAAACTCGCTGAAAGTCTTTGATATATTTGAATTTATTTGACTAGATTTTGATTGGGTATTCCTTATTTTTTTTTTTTTTTTTACTTGTTTGCATATACCGTATATCGTTCCACTTTTGTTAACATGGCAGATTTAGGGCCCATTGATGTGTCAGTGGCTACAGAGGAAGCACTGCAAAAATTGAAAGGGGTGGGAAGTAGTCGAAGGGCACGTGTGGTAGCCTTGCAGGAAGAGTGCAGGTTGCTTAGTTTTAAGCATTTTATGCAGGCGACTCAGTTTAGTGCCGGGCATATAGCCGATCTGGTGCTAGAGGGGCAGATTATAGGTTTAGACTTGTCGGGAAGTCCGGAATACATTAATGCTTTAGTTGACCGTCGTTTTGAAGAAATCATTGGATCATGGAAAGTTGAAATAACGGCTCAAGTAAATGCATTGGATGTAGAAATGGGCCAGTTGCATGACGATGTCAAGCTATATGAGCTTCAGTTAGGCCAGTTGGATGAGAAAATTGTGGTACAATGTCAACAACTAGGTCAACAAGTAGGACAAGTGGAAACTAAGATAGGTCAAGTTGATGGTAAGGTGAAGCAAGTTGTTGGTAAGGTGGAGCAAGTTGATGGTAAGATGGAACAAGTGGGTTTAGATATGAGGACTGTTGTTACATTGCTTAGTGCTCCAAGCAAGATTTCATCACATGCTACGTCTGGACAGACAACGGGGGACGCTGGTCAGGCGGACCCAACTTATGTTGTTGTAAATAATAAACCTGAACAATTGATTGAGGGGCGGGGAGAGAGTGCAAATCAACTGAATGCAGCCCCTGTTCATCAAAATGAACCACATGTTCAAGTAAATGCACCAGCTGCACTTCCCGGCCCCCTATGTCCAATAGATCTAAATGGAACAACAGGACTGGACACTGGTCTGGCGTTTCCAGACGACACTAGGGATGTAGATAATATATTCAATCAGTTACCGCCCAGTGGCCACACTTCAGCTCCGAACTTCCAATGCCCAGTAAATCGGAATGAATTGTTTTTAGACAATGCTATGGTAGGGGGACAACATCTTCAAGGGGATATAGATAATGGGAATCTGGCCGATGTGTCCGCTACTGATACCGAGGGGGAGGTTGGGGCCTCTCCTAGTAAATGTAGCGAATGCTCGTCCAGATCGAGATCAACCGAACGACATGTATCCCGGGAACGCTACCGTAGCCAAAGTCCCCGGCTTCCCAAGACTTTAGTGTTTTCAGGGACCAGAGGGGACTGGGTTCCATTTAGGGTTAAATTTAAGTTGGAAGCTGAAAGTAGACAGTGGAATAACGACCAGTGTCTTAAGAAATTAACGGACTGTATTCATGGCGATGCCATGGTGTTTTACAGCTATCAATCAGAGGCAGTCAAAACCTCATTTGATATGCTCCTCAAAGCAATGGAATGCCATCATGATAGTAGGGAACCCCCGCGTGTAGTTAGGCAGCGGTTGCAGGCGGAAGTGCAGGGTTCCGAGGATACTTTAGAGGAGTTTGCTTTCAGATGCGCTAGGTTGGCAAGGGACGGGTATCCGAATGCACCGGAAAAGATTATTGAGTCAGTAGCGGTGGAACATTTTCTCAAGGGATGCAGGGAAATACAGGCTGTGAGATTTGCTATGGAAAAGAGCCCCACAACAATCTCGGAAGCCTTGCATTATGTGAACTCCTCACGATATAATCTGAGGGAGTTGGATTTTCAGACGGTTACATGTAGAACTGTTAATGTGGATTCAGTGGGGGAGGATTTTCCTGATGCTTGTAAGGCAGAAGGGGAAGGGATAAATAAGAGGTCCCCTCGCCGTCGGTCATCGCGACCCTTCCGTCCACCGCGACTCTGTTACTCGTGCCGTAAACCCGGCCACATAAGCCGTTTTTGTCCTACTAGACATGATTTAGATGGGTGGGCTGAATTAGCAACTGCAAATGACGGGGTGGGGTCGTCCACGGGAGACGCGGCAGGTGTTACTGAACTTACTGCAGCAGTCAGAGATGTTAATCTGTCTCGTTCCCAGGGGTGGGCGATGTCCATTCCAGTTAAGGTTGGGTCTGTGCCGGTGACTGCTGTGGTAGACACAGCCGCCCAAGTCACCGTCATGAGTGAACATCTATTTGCTAGGTTGGGTCTTCAGGGGTTGTCGTCTTCGCCTATTCGGTTGACTGGTGCCTTTCGAGGAATGACCAGTATGGGAATGCTAGTTCGGCATGTCCCGTTATCCATTTCCGATTTTCACTGTACTGGAAATATAGTGGTGGCACCCTTGGTTGACGACATGTTGCTAGGCTTCGATTTCCTATCAGCCTATGGATGTGTTGTGGATTTTAGGGATAAAACCTTGGTTACTGGAGACACCAAGGTTTTTGCAGTTTGAATTTTTATGGAATGGTGACTTGTTCCATATGGACTCCATTTCGCTCTGCCAGTAACTAATAAATGGTGAAGTTAGTTGATGGGCCATTGGTGACGCAGTTTGTGTATGCGTCTGAAGCGATGTAGTATAGTGTCAGCTTGGTGGAGATATATGGATGTGTACCATCACGTGTATGCAGTGATGGATATATTGTACTTGTTTTGATTTTCTGTGTGAAATTATCCTATTTGGGGGTTGATTTGGTTTTGTTGTACAGAATGTTTTTTGAGGCATTGTGGAATTCAAGAAAAAAATACATAAAATTCTAGACCCAAATCGTTCGTAGTGTGTTCTGTAATGTAATGTGTATTTTGGAACTATTGGTGTGTGTTGGAGAACTCTGGTGTGTAGTCGGAAGTTGGATGTTTGGAAATTGTGATGTTTGCTGCGGCGTTATACGTGTAGTGTGATATGGGAGTATATGATGCGTTGTGATGAACTAGGTGTTGATGTAATCTGTGTGAGGGAACCGGGTGCTGGACGCCTGGGTTCGATGGTTGCTGTGTGATTAGATAATTTCTGTGTGTGAAGAATCTGTGTGGTATATATATACGCGTCACTCGCGTTTCTATGTGACTTCTATTGAGATTGTATAACTGTGTGTTCTTTGTGGGGTTTTCTCTGTGTGATAAGCTATGTGACACGTTTATGTGATGAAGTTAATATATGGAGTGACATGGGGAAGATATGGTACGATAATAGTTAGTGTGGTTAGCCATGTCGGAGGCTTGGGGTTAAAGGAGAAGAGTACCGGTCCTTCTCTCCCCCCATGTCTTCGCCATGGACCCATGGTGAGAGTTGTCTATCCGCCATCTTGCTCTGTGTGTTATGATTTATTGTGAATCCGGTGGGGCAGGATAGCTACCACTCGGAGTGAATACATGCGTCATTATTTGATTATAGTCTCAACCCTGTTCTAGTTATGAGCTCAACGATTTTGTGAGTGTGAGCTTGATATCTGTGGAGGTGTAGCAATTATGTTTCCTCTGCAAACATTCTCTCTGGTGGGTAGCCGTTTGCGAGAGCGTATGTACATTGGGATCAGTGGCGTGTAGCGCGCACACACGTTTCTGACTCTTCGTGCGTGCGCCCTGGAAGGGCCCTTCCACTCGAAATTGTTGGCTGCTGACGAATGCGAGCCTTGAAATTATTAGGGGAGGGAGAATGGGGAGCTCAATATAGTCTGGACAGCTAGTAGAGGCTTGTTCCAGTAGTGGATTGTATGACGGATTGGTGCTTATTGCGGCCATGTAGCTGGTAGGCTGGCCTGCCAATTTATAGTCTAGATACCAGTCCTAGTTTGGATAATGTTCTCGTATTTATTGCGGCCATGTAGCTGGTAGGCTGGCCTGCAGAGTATATTTTTAAGAATTAAAGTGAGCAGTCCCATGCGGCCGATTGTATTTATTTGGGCCGTAAAGCTGGTAGGCTGGCCCGCCGATTATATTTTTGAGAAATAAAGTGATCGGTCCCATGAGACTGACCATTTGAACGAGATTTTTAGTGGGTTTGGGTGCAATTATAGACAGTCTGGTAATAAGACTGCACTAGTGGGATGGTTACCATTTTATTGAAGATGGGTATTTTTAGAGCGCAGTGTACTTTTGTACACTGCATGTTACGGATTTTGACACATGTGATATAACATGGAGAATTCACGTCTTTGTCTCGCGTTTTAGTAATTATTGGCAGCGCTGGAACAGTGGTTGCTTGCGACAGGAAGGGTTCTAGCTAGGCGAAGTAAGACTCTCGCCAAAAAGAAAACGGGGAGGGGTGTTGTAGAGATAGCTTTATACGCTCGTTAATGTTAATCCCTGGTATAGTGAAATAGATCGTACATGCCAGTCGATTGCCTCATCCGGGTTACTTCCGAGGCAACTGCTCTAAACCGGTTTTGGCCCGAGGCTAGTACTTCGGAAATCTCCGGTGCATGCTCTGAGATCGTCAGACTGGGTTGAGATTTAGAACGAACAAGACGCATATATAGAATTCGGGCTGGTTGGAGGGAAGATTTTAATGGGGGATATTTTAGGCCTATATCGTGCTAGGTGTTGCTAGGCGGGGCACACCTATTTCTACGACATTTACAACAATTCAGCATAAAACTGCGACTTTCATCTGCTGTATGAGAATTTCTCTCTTATGGATTAGAGGTACCTACTTGAAAACTCATGTTAATAACTGCTGTCACGTAACTCACGAAACGCCTCCGAGTGAAGGGTCTTGAACCCTTCATTAGCCATGCCAGTTTTTGTGTCTCTCAAGAAATTACTTTCATATGAAATTAAAATAAACTGTAAAAAGCGTACGAGAACTAATCCCAAGCCCGTAGTGAAGCTTGCCCCACTCTCCCCTACAGATTGGTAGAGACTGTCACTGGTTTAGGAATATTAATATGTTGTTTCTTATTTTTCTGGTCGTTGCCAATTTGTTTAGAATTGGACATGCGGCCGAAAATATATCATTAGCAATATAAACTCAGCAAGATTACCAAAGTGAACACAATGCGATTATAACAGATTGTAAACTAATAGACGTTTTTACTGAGCAGACAGCTGTGCCCATCTTAATATTGGCAGGATTTCAACTTGGGGCGTGAGGGATTTCTAATAGTCATCCAACGACAGCTTTGATTGGCTGACTTGAGAGTACCGTATTATTATTATGGGTTGGACGTTTTATGCCAAAACGGCAGCCATTTTAACAAAGTGAGTTTGCGGATCTGTTCTCTCGTGTTTATTTATAATTGGCATAAAATAAATAGTCCCAATCATTTTAGCGGACAACACTGAACTACATAACGGATAATTTCAATGATAACACTGATAAAACACGGAAGTACGGTACCGTAGTTTGGAATATTGATTTTTTGTGTGGAGGGCAGGCGCGTGTGTCGCAGTGTTCAACTGTTCATGTGTTCATGCCCGACCTGCACATGCGGCGACCTGTGCTTTTTAGGCCTCACAGAAATGAAACTTGCAACGTGATTAAAACTTAACAGGGCAAGCAGAATGTAATTTTTTATGAAAATTCGTGTAATATTTACAAAAAATTCTCTGTACAGAACATTATTTATGGCGAGGTCACGGTTTCCTTGCGATATCAGTGTCATGTTGTGACGGCACAACAACAACAAGATCTGTTTGTCCCAGACAATATATTCCGAGACGTTTTCGGCGATATTTCGGAGACAATTTATCGTACAGCATTGAAAATTCACACAGTATATGAGATAAAAAATACTAATTTTCCCGCCATATTTCATTGAAATCTGTTGGGAGTTGACGAAAATCACCAATACCTAACATGTTATTCGGGGCTATGATGTTGATCTGCCAATGTTATAACATGCAGACTTAACCTACAAATCTCCCATCTAATTCTTCTTTTCGCGATTTGTTGAGGATTTTATTGATACTTTGGAATAAAATTGGTACTTTTTATATGCCCGTCAATTATGATGGGACGTATTATGGTATGGCGTCGTCCATCCGTAAAATTTTTCTCGTCAACCCAACTCGTCCTAGAATTTTCAGTGGATTCTTTTGATATTTGGTGCACGTGATCGGTACCATGTGTAGATGCGAACATACTTTTCTTGGCTCGATTCGACGTTTTCTTGACTTACTCCCCCTTTGATTTTCTTCGAAATCCTTGTATTTGGAACCTACTGTTTTCGTCACCGCAACTCGTCTCAGAGTTTTCAATGGATTCTTCTGAAATTTGGTACACATGATTGGTACCATGGGTAGATGTGCACAAACTTTTTTCGGCTCGATTCAACGTTTTTTTTAGTTATTCCCCTTGATTTTGGTCTGAAATCCTTGTATTTGGCATCTACTGTCTTCATCAATTCAACTCGTCCCAGAGTTTTCAATGGATTCTTCTGCATTTTGGTACACATGATCGGTACCATGTGTACATGTGCACGAACTTTTTTTCGGCCCGATTAGACGTTTTCTTCATGCAGTCCAGGTAGATTCATTGCATTGTTAACCTTTGTCTGTAAAAATATTCAGGAGATAAAATTGTTGTTTATCAACAATGTTTTTTACGGGCGTATTTTGGGTTCAATAGAAAACTTATTAGTTTATCTCCTGTGTGAAGTTTCAATATCGTCCAATAAATTGCCTCCAAAATATCGCCGAAAACATCTCGGATATATTATCTGGGACAGACAGTAAATTTGTCACCATCATACGTTGACATTAGCCATACAAGTTTTTGTGGATGTATATATTTCACAGCATGGGAGGGAAACACAAATCCTCACGTCGACAGGCTGAGCAACAGAAATCACGGATGAGACAGAGGAGGGCGGAGAATTCTCATTCGTCATTCCATGGTCTGGAAGAACCATCCCTTCTGGAGGGAAAATCTTCAAATGCCCAGAGGTTGACAACTCCTCCGGGAAGTCTGTCCATCCCACACGGGGATGTCCCACCGAGGTCTGATTCGCATCCGTGCGTCTGTACACCATCGAGTGTGCCATCATCAGCTACACCGGATAGTAGAATTGATGGTGCATGGCAGACGACCGCCACTGACTCGGAACCTTCGGTTTGCACCTCACCGAGGGTGCCATTGCCACCGTGCAATGCAGTGGTGTCGAAATTATGTACAAAAGTTGCAAGAACTGAGAACAAACGAACAAATCAAACCACTTTAAGAACTATGAACAAGCTATTGAATAAATCTATTACAACCACTGAAAATACAAAACCATGCCAACCATGCTTACCTGAACTTCCTGTTGATAAACAAATGGACAGAATATTTGTTTCAACGCATGACACTCATCATGATGATGTTGTAGATGCATGAGAACATGAATCAGCAAAAATGTGTCCGGGTATCATTTCACAACATAGATTTGAAGGAAACACAGATGTTTTGAGTTTGCCAGTACCAATACAGGGTCATTTCGACCAAAGCCATCCAAGATTTCAGGACAATGCTGGTAAACAGTGTGTAATGAATAGTTTGTCGCTGTCATATACAGTCAAGAGAAACCAACAACAATTTGGACATCAAATGACGTAGACAAGATACTTATAAATGGAAACGAAATGTATGAATTTTTGCAGCGAAGTAGCACAATCCATCATGAGCTCCTAGCCATTAATGACATTCGTGGGTCAGTGGAATATACAAATGGTAATCTGTACAATTTTGCATTTCAAGAATCACTGATGGGAACACTGGGCAAAACGAGAGAAAACCTAGATGAACTGCACTTTTTAACACTGGCTGAAGCATTACATGCTGCTTTACTTCAAAACAGTAGTGATGCTGCTATTGTAACATTCAAAGGAAGTACATTCATCGTAATTAAGCAGAATAACATTTACTGTGTTAGCGACTCTCACTGTAGAAACTTGACTGGTTCTGTTGATCCAAATGGATCAAGTATTGTGCTGCATTACAGTGACATACAGGATGTATTTGAACATTGTCTTCGTCTAGCACAATCAATGGCTTATCGGACAGATGATCTTTTCGAAGTAACAGCTCTCAAGATATTGAGGATAAGTTCAGACAATTGTACTGATCAGACACCAACGAGTTCTGAGAAGACTACAGGATTGACTGAAGAAACGACAAATGATAGACTTCTGTTATATTTTGAAGATCAGAAAAAAGACAAATATTAAAGAAGAAAAGTTCTTCAACTGACCATAAAAGTGACAAAACAATACATTCTTGTACAAGGCGAGAGTACATGCGTACGTACAATGAAGAGAATGAGACAAAGGAGTTCAAAGAAAAAAATATTGAAAGAATCTGACAAAAGAAAGACGCAAATCAAGTGCTAGAGAAAAATATCCAGAAAAGCAAAGAGTAATAGATGTCCAAAGTAAACGGAAATCTAGAGAAAATGATCCGGAAAAGCACAGAGTAATGAATGTTCACAGTCAACGGAAATCTAGGGAAAATGAACCGGTAAAGCACAGAGTAATAGATGTCCAAAGTAAACGGAAATCTAGGGAAAATGAACCAGAAAAGCAAAGAGTAATAGATGTCCAAAGTAAACGGAAATCTAGAGAAAATGATCCGGAAAAGCACAGGGTAATGAATGTTCACAGTAAACGGAAATCTAGGGAAAATGAACCGGAAAAGCACAGAGTAATAGATGTCCAAAGTAAACGGAAATCTAGAGAAAATGATTCGGAAAAGCACAGAGTAATGAATGTTCACAGTCAACGGAAATCTAGGGAAAATGAACCGGTAAAGCACAGAGTAATAGATGTCCAAAGTAAACGGAAATCTAGGGAAAATGAATCAGAAAAGCAAAGAGTAATAGATGTCCAAAGTAAACGGAAATATAGAGAAAATGATCCGCAAAAGCACAGGGTAATGAATGTTCACAGTAAACGGAAATCTAGGGAAAATGAACCCGAAAAGCACAGAGTAATAGGTGTCCAAAGTAAACGGAAATCTAGGGAAAATGAACCAGAAAAGCAAAGAGTAATAGATGTCCAAAGTAAACGGAAATCTAGAGAAAATGATCCGGAAAAGCACAGGGTAATGAATGTTCACAGTAAACGAAAATCTAGGGAAAATGAACCAGAAAAGCAAAGAGTAATAGATGTCCGAAGTAAACGGAAATCTAGAGAAAATGATCCGGAAAAGCACAGGGTAATAGATGTCCAAAGTAAACGGAAAGCAAGGAATGATCCAACCTTCTTAGTGATTCAAAAACAAAGAATGAAGACAGCCAGAGAAAAAGATCCGGAAAAGCACAGGGTTATAGATCTGAAATGTAAGCGGAAATGTAGAGAAGATTCACAGTTTTTAGAACAAGAAAGATTGCTGAAGAAAAAAGCTAGACTTGATCCATTGTTTTCACAAGCGGAGTCAAAGGCAGATTTGACCAGAAAGAGACAACTGCGACAGGATAGAACTTTCCTCACGATTGAAAGAATGAAACAATCTGAAAGAAGAAGGCATGTTACACAAGAAGAAAAAGCCTTGGACAGAAAACGAAAATCAGAAGATCGAAAAAGCCAAGAGTATTTTCAGCATGAAAAAGAACAATGTAAAAAAAGACGTTTCGGGCATGATATAGACGGATGTATCAATGTTTTCTATAAAAAAACAGAAAAAGGACCAGAATATGTATGTACCTGTTGTCATCAAACATGGTTTAGAGAAAGCGTAACTGAGAGTTGTCCTGTTCCTATATTTCCAACATATAGAGATTTCTATACAGGATACAAATCTGTAGATGAAAAGGAATGGATTTGTCACACATGCTTATCCACATTAAAGAAATGTAAAATTCCAAAACTCTCTTTTGCCAATGGGATGACCTGGCCTGATAAACCCTTCGAGTTGAACTTGCACCCTCTCGAAGAACGACTTGTAGCGCTTAGAATACCCTTTATGCAGATAAGAGAATTACCACGAGGTGGACAGTATTCAACAAAAGGCAATGTAGTCAATGTCCCGATTGACATTCAACCGACATTGAATGCATTACCAAGACAAATGGATGAACATTTCACAGTGTCTGTAAAACTGAAAAAAAGACTTTCATACAAATCGTGTGTGTTTCTGAAAATGTACGACCAACTGTTGTACTCACAGCTTTACACTGGCTTATGAACAATAGTGAGCTGTATAAGAATTCTGGTCTGGCAATTGATGAGAATTGGGTTAACGAGACTACCAATAGTGCTCAAAAAATTGTTCAAGAATTTACCAGATCACAAAACTTGAACGGCGGACTTGCACATAGTTGTTCAGGCACTGCAGATGGTAAACAATCTGAAATTGTTTATTCAGAAGCATTTACTGATCCTGAAAACGAGTTAGAAAACCAAGATACATTTATCGAAATCCATGAAGATGATCGCATTCAAGGCAATTCCGACACACTCATAGGCCGAACAAATCTTGATACCAACAAAGGCCTAGTTTTAGCACCTGGCGAAGGACAACAACCACTTAGCATTTATCATGATAAAGATGCCGAAGTACTCTCTTTTCCAACAATATATTGTGGACAGAAAAGATTAGAGAACGACCGGCAGGTACCTGTATCTTACAGTGATGTTTCAAAATGGGAACTGCGAAGTGTTGATCGAAGAGCCGCAACATGTGTTCCAAATCTCTTTTTCACACTGAACAAAATACAAAGGATAAAGTCAACTTAGCTGTTCGAAGGAAGAAAAGTGAAGGAAAGAAAATTACAGCAAAAGAAGCGCGAAACCCTGAAATTGTTGACAAGATAGTTAACTTGAATGAAGGTTACTACATTTTTAGAACACTTCGTAATTCTCCAGCATACCTTTCCTCAAGAAAAAAGGATGTATTTGCTATGATTAGACAATTAGGACTCCCAACATGGTTTATGTCATTATCTTCAGCTGATACTCGTTGGACAGAGTTACTTAAAACTTTAGCTGTGTTAGCTGGTATGCCGTGTTCCGATAAAGACATAGAAAATATGACATGGTCTGACAAAGTCAAACTTGTTCAAAAAGACCCTGTAACAACGTCCAGGTATTTCGACCACAGAGTGCAAGTATTTGTAAACACTGTACTTAAAAGTGAACACTCTCCAATTGGAACTGTTACAGATACATTTCAACGCATTGAATTTCAAAATCGAGGCTCGCCACACACTCACATGATAGTATGGACAGAGAATGCACCAAAGTATAATGTGGATTCTGAGAACGATATTGTTCAGTATGTTGACAAATATGTGACTTGTTTCCTAGATGTCGAGGAAGACCTACGAGACTTAGTTCAACTGCAAATTCATAAGCATTCGAAAACATGCAAGAAAGGTGGTAGATCTGTCTGTAGATTTGGCTTTCCTCTTCCACCCCTTCAAAAGACAATGGTCTTAGAACCACTAGAAAATGATGTCGAAGAGTACAGGAAAAAATACTCAGAAATACATGCTAGAATGAACGAGTTCAAGGACGGATGTGATATGTCGTACGAACAATTTCTAAAAGATGTTGTGCAAATGGCAGAATCAGAATATATTAAATGCATACGAAGCTCTCTCAAAGGGCCCAAGGTGTTTTTGAAAAGAAAACCATCAGAGATGCGTGTGAATTATTACAATAAAGTTGTGCTTCGCGCATGGAGAGCAAACCTGGACATACAATTTGTACTTGACCCCTATGCCTGTGCGATGTACATTGTTTCCTGTATCAGCAAATCACAGCGAGGTATGAGTACTATGCTAGAACAGGCGTCTAAAGAAGCAAGAGAAGGAAACATGGATCTCAAGAGGCAGGTTCGACATATTGGAAACCAGTTCCTTAATTTCGTTGAAATAAGTGCCCAAGAAGCAACATATCTCGTGTTACAGATGCCACTGACACGAGCATCTCGTGAAGTAGTATTCATCAATACATGTCCTCCAGACCAGAGAGTCTTTCTCTTAAAAAATGAAGAACAGCTAGAGCAGCTTCCAGATGACTCGACAGACATCGAGTCTGAAAACATCATCAAGAGGTATGCAAAAAGACCCCAAAAAATCGAAAAATACTGTCTCGCTGATTATGTTTCCGAGTTAGAAGTGAAGCATAGACAAAAGAAACCTGCTTTTGAAGTTGAATGCAATGATGATGATAAAAGTCATTTACCGGCATCTGACAACGTAGAGACAGACAGTGATACAGAGTTCGGTGGTACAAATATTGTGATGAAATTGCGAGGTGGCATAACAATCAGAAAAAGGAGGAACCCAAAGGTAATACGATATGTAAGATACAGCAAGAGCACAAATTCTGAGAACTTCTACAGAGAAAAACTTCTTCTATTTATGCCATGGAGAGACAAAAACAAAGATCTTAAGGGTGGATACGACACATATGAAAGTCATTATCAAAATAAAAGTGCAGAGATTTTACCATTGCTGCAAAAATACGAACACCATGTCGAAGAATTAGATCTAGCGAGGCAACAAGCTGAACAAGACCTTTCCACAGAGTTTGACATTTTAGCACCCAACACTGAACAAGTGCAAGCAGAAGATGCTGAGCAATCTACCAGCCAGTCAGAGGACTTTATCCACTTTATTCCCCCTACACAATCCCAGAGCACGGCAGATATTGGCCAAGATCTTGATTTACCTGGTACCTCTGTATCCGTTGAAACAAATTCAGTACTGCTTCCAGATGATGAATACCGGGCTTTGCTCCGATCTCTTAACATTAAACAACGAGAATTTTTCAATCACGTTATACAATGGATTTCTACAAAGACTGACCCTCTGTACGCATTCCTCTCGGGAGGAGCGGGTGTTGGAAAATCTGTAGTAGTACAAGCTCTCTACCAAACACTACATAGACTTCTAAATTCCAAAGATGGAGATGAACCGGATACTATAAAGACCTTACGAACTGCATTCACAGGAAAGGCAGCTTACAACATAAATGGGGTAACAATAGCCTCTGCTTTCCACAAGAAAATGTTCCAAACACAACAGCATATGTACAGTGATGAGCTAAATACATTTCGAACAACTTCAAAGACCTTGCTGTTATCATTATCGATGAAATATCCATGGTTGGTAACAAGCTCTTCGCTTTCATGCATGACCGACTACAAGAACTAACAGGTACAAAACGAGATTTCGGAGGGATGAGTATAATAGCTGTCACATCTCACACGATTTCTACAACGTCTGTAGACTATCCAAGGAAAGCTCTGCATTTATTTACAGAGAACAAGAAAGTCGGCTACTGTGTCACTGGATACATTTCTATTAGCAACCACAATGAGATACTGGCACAATAGCAACCACAATGAGATACTGGCACAATAGGGCCAGAAGATAAACCCGAAATGATGTCAGTTGTGTGGTTAACTGGACCTAATCGACAAGCAGGAAATGACGCTGACATAATTCGATTGGATAGTTGCATTGTGCATTTCCACCATTAAATAACAGGTGATCATGTAATGTGGCAAAGTCTCTAGTGGAGAATAAACGGCGAGTAAGTGGTGATGGATAATCAGGATGTTATAGGTTTGGAGGTCCGTCTTTCCCTTCTCTCTCTTACATATTTGGCATGCAATACAGATGCCAGTAAATGCCGCATAAAACGGTATATTAAAGAATTATTTGTAAAAGTAACTGATCCTATAGATAACATATGTTCAACGTGCGGAACACGTTAATTGGATTTTAGGGTTCAGTCGGAAATGTACAGTTAACATGCAATCTCAGAAAAAAATACAGTTGAGGAGTAATCCCATTTATACATTGAGTAAAGAAATATTTATGAAATATTAATCCCTATCAACATATCGTGACAAGGTATCCACATATATAAGTTACCGGAACACAATGTTTTGCCAAGATACCGATATACCAAATATGGAAACAATCCATTAATGTTGTCTCGAGTCCAAAAACGAAATAATAAATTGAGCCCAGTTGGCGTCACCTATGGGCATACATAGCAAGCTTCAGATTCAACATTCAATATCCAGCCGTTTGTGTATGAAATAATAATAATAGAAACACAAGGTGATTTCTTACAAGAGAGAAGCGGTCAATAGTTTTCAATGATGTCAGTAAGACAATGTTGATGAGGTTCTTTTTATAAAATCCTAATCACTGACCTTCATCCTTCCAAATGAATTTCCAATTTGTTTTCCAGGTTATGTATCTCAATCACGCATTGATTTTGCATAGCATGGGGATGTAATACAGATGATATTCAAACGATCCCTCGTCCCGGGTTTAGGGGAATTAGACACAAGTCTTATGAGATCTTTTGATTATGGACCTGGCAATACTTCATGGACGACAGCTGACCACTGAATGTAGGATCTGTCTTTTTTGTTGCCAAACTCGTCTAAAAACCTGACGATGGGATATGTGTTCGATTTATCCATGAACTTCAAATGAGCAGTCACATACAAACGTGATATTTATCCGTACGTTCGCCATAATTTATATCATGCCTGAGAAAGTCATCCAAGTTGTGAGAACTTGTACTTGTGAGAATGTAATATAACCAATCTAAACCGGAAATATACAAATAAAAATCACTAGGAAATGTATTCGGATAAACGGATAAGGAATCAACTAAATTTAGAGACCTCATGATTTCTAGTTCAGTATTGGGAACATTCTCAAATGAGAACAATATCACAGTATGAAATCTTTGCTGAGGTCTCCGGGTCACATGAGCTTGAGACTGGTCAGTTAATAATTATGATACGATATTTAATAATCCGTCTAGATTGCCCCAAAACGTTTTTCTTCGCTAATTTTCTACAACGACGTTTCTTTAATTAAACGTCAAAACAATTCGCCTCTAGATCTCTTTAATTTAAGTAGTTCAACTTTCAAAAACACCCTCTCGATTGTTTTAAAGCCACTCGCATAGTAGGGGGAACGGAAGTCCGTTTTTTCTGCAAGGATTTAGGCAGTTTGTCAGGGTGGCTTTTCTTCACTCTAGTGACAATCGAAATGGCATAGAATTGACGATAATGATACACCTCTGTTCCCCTTTTTCTGCGAGCGGCGTTGAAACAACCGAGGGGTGTGTAATTTTGAAACATGACTTTACATAATGAAAATAGCTCGAGAGGCAAGTGGAGATGTTTAGACGTTTGAATTCAATTACAAAGAGGACATCGAGGTAGGAAAGTAGGGCAGAAATTTTGTATTGATGCAGTCAATGACGGGGATTTTGGTGCCAAAACATTGTCGCGTATGTTTCCTTTCAGTATAAGAGCTGACGAAGGGTATATTTATTAATTATCGTATCATAACTAATAGCCTGTGATTCGGTCAATTTATTTTAACTGATATTGACCGTTTTGGTAAGATCAAAGACTTGTGCTAGTTGAAAAAAAACAAATAAAAATTAGCTCGGTTTTACTCAATTCACCAACATAATTACATGTATGTGGCTACTGCAGTATATACCCTCCTCTCCTCTTTCATAGTACTGTACCTGGAGAGCGGGGCATGAAGCATTTAACTTGGCGTGTAGAATGAATTAGAAAACAGCGAGTAAATTTTCATGGTGAGAATCGCGCTCTCGGTGAGATGTTTTCAGAAATGATCACCATTCAAGTGGTTACTGTATCACTGAGAAGTTTTTAGATCTGCGTATCATTTTTCAGATAATAAAAATAAAAAATGGAAGTTTAAATTTTGGTTGCTGCATGTGAAAAGAGAAACTGAAAATTGAATGTACAAATGTTACGTGATTCTTTTTTAGAGTATCATGTTTCATGTGTGTAGCGAAAGTGACGGAGCTAGCTCGCACGGTCACGGTCGGCCAGTGTTATCAAGGTCTGCCAATGTTATCAGCCGATGTTGACTACAATATATCATTATATCAGATAACGACTTTTTCACGAAAATCATATGGATTAAGAATACAGCGAGACGGATTTGATATTTTTGGAAGATGTTATACAAATTATGTCTTTAGATTATGGACGTGGAAATTCTCTAATGGACGACTGAACATTGAATGTCGGTCTGGACGCCTGCATTATAAAGACGTTTCATTCTGATGGAACATCTTGATCAATTGAATATTTTTATGTAGCTTATTATAATTTTAGTCACCCTTCCGTTTTGTTTGTCCGGTCCGTAAGGCCACAGTGTCTGTCGAAATATCCTGAAACGTCGTCAGGCTGATATTGGGTGAACGTTTCGTCCCGAAGGCTTGCCCTCTGTACAAACCATTGTAACTTTAATTTTGTGCCTACTAAACACGCTAGAGAATGAAGCACTTGGTCGGCGTCGGGCCTCGCAGGTATTTCGTCTGAATACGAAGATGCATCCAATAAATACTCCATCGTTTGGGCCGTTTTTAACAATCTGGCGGTCACAAAGTTCATCCTATTCCAACAGATGCCTTGATAGGGCTATTACATCATCGCTCTGAACTATTTATATCTAATACCGCTCAAGCTGGTGACAGGGACCGTGTGGTCATGTCATTCAATATGTTCACACGAACAGCCACAATAAAAGCGTGACTGGGATACAAATCATCACTTTTGGTTATTGTGATGTTTTTAGAAATATGCAGTCAGTATATTTGTCTGTGGGTCATAGGATTTCTTGTCAATGCACCGGCATCGTTTTCCTCCATCATTTTAATGTTTCGTTAAAATAGACTTCAAAAGGGGCATTATTGGTTTTTGTCGGAAGGTTGTGCAACTACATCAGGATAACTTTGACGTTGAGCAAATGACTTAGAACCAAAAGAAATTAATAAAAAGGGACAATATCCACTGTGGGCCAGGAACATGACATCTATATTTACCTACTATTACTTATGCGAATCTATTTGCTACCATTAAATGGCCATAGTTTTTTTTAGGCCATAGTGATTTGCTCGAAATATGCGCGGTCCCTGGAAAGACCTAACAAAAAGCAGCAGAAAAAGGCACCCAAAGCCAAATCGGGGGTCTGGAAAAATTTTCACTCGCAAGACAATGAAACTTAGACGGGATAGCTATTGGATCGTGGCTATTGGATCGTGGCTATTGACTCAAGCCAAAAGAAAAAAATATAAGGGCATCCAACAGAAATATAAAATAAACAATAGCATAACATATGTAAGCCTATCTGTCGTCTTGAAAAGGGCCTTTGATTAGTTCAGATGAGAGAAGGGTGACGGAGAGAAAGGTTTTGGAGGAGTAGCTACGGGGCTGGAACGAGGTTCTGTAAAATGTGTCCTACGATAGAAGCAAATTACATCAATTTTTGTGGTTTTACATGATTAATATTAGAACAATACTATTGAAAAGGGAAGTGGATAGTACATAGATAAAGGGAAGTGATATATTGATACAAAACACCCTCCCAAATATTCCGACATTCCTCAGTCCATTTGCTCATATTTGCGCCCCCCCCCCCTCCGTCTGTGGAACGGGTTTTACGCTAGTATTTTGTAATTTCGCTGCACAGTGAACAGATATAACACAATCAGTACATGTAGTGTATCGCCGATTGTCATCGCCCACGACTGAATAATTTGGCGTGGAGATTTGCGACAGTTAACATTTCCATCCGTATCTTATTCCTTATTTGGAGCGGTTACAAATTATGGACTTAGATGTTGAAACCGGATATGTCGAGTTTGATAATTGTAGAATCCGAGATTCCTTTCTCATTGTTAAGTTCTATTTATGAATCGATTTATTCTCTGATCATTTTCTAGTACAGCTCGTGGACAGAAATAAGGAGGAAATCATCGATAGCGAGATTATCTATGAGAATAAATAGGTACGGTACTTGTCCTTTCATCCACATAATTACGTCTTTATTAACATCTCAATATATATTTATCTATATGGCTCTCTCGCACGAACAGAATAAAAACATATATTGTATCGTATGGCATGGAATGTATCGAAATTATAGAGCAGCAGGATCGATCTAAAATTACAGGAAATACGAACATAATATGTTCTTGATTATACGACCAATTGTTGCCTGAAAATAAATATTATCAGAAGCTGATGAGATGTTGCGTGATACGTCTCCATCAACAACCACAATGGGTGGCTTGCACAATGAGACCAGAAGATAAGGCAGAATGCTAGTGCTGTTAGTTGACTGGGTCTAATCGACAAGTAGGAAGTGGCAACCACAGCATAGATAGTTGGAACTGTAGAATCGAGGTCGCCGGAGATCCAAATTGGCGAATAAGCAGCGGGTAAGTGGTGGCGGGTGAGTAGGTGGTTATAAAGGCAGAGGAAATGTTTATTCTTCTCTCCCTTATACTGACACCTTTGGCAAGCAATAAATTCACCGGTTAACTCACAAATAACCGTCGTTATATTAAATACTATTTGTAAAATTCACCGTGTGGAACATGACTGTCAATGGGTTAAGTACAAAAGGAACATGCGAGCTCAGACAAACATCACACGGTGAACATTTAGAGTTATCCATAGAAAAGGCCTCTTCAACGTGTCGGTTCTTGGCAATAGACATTAGTGGAAAATTGCATGTTAAAAGTAGGAGAAAATCCCAAATTCTAATGTACAAACATAACCTCGAACACAAAATGTGGATTTGAGTTTTTCCCTTGGAGAACTGAAAATTATCGGTTAATGGTATCATATCTGTGGACCATCGGATCTGTCACATCCGGGTCTATCAGCCATGTAAGCAGTGCATTAATTTTATCTTATCACCGACCTGTTCGTATGAATATCCACGCAAGCATTGAATAATGCTGAACTGGACAAGGTAGAATCAATGAACGACCTTGGTGTTATTGTTAGTTCTCGCCTTACTTGTTCCCAACACACAAATGTTATTGTGGCTAAAGCCAATCGTATGTTGGGTCTTGTCAAGAGCACCTGTTGCCAGATATCTCTACCAGGACAAAACTTCGATTATATAAGTCTCTTGTTCGTAGCACGTTGGAGTATTCCACAGTGTCGTGGCGTACTCCCAACAGAAATCTATTATTGCGACTTGAAGATGTCCAGAGACGTGCTACCAAATACATTTTAGACTATAGGCAATGCTGTGATTTGTCTTATAAAGAACGTTTAGAATCTTTATTTTTACTCCCTTTATCATACAGGAGAGACATTAACGATGTCATCTTTTTAGCCAAATGCCATACTGGAGTTTATGATATTAGTACTTTTTTATCTTATTTACGTCATGACAATCTTAAGATCAAAATGCCTTGTTTTAAAAGAGAAACATTCAGACACTCTTTTTTAATAGAATATACTACACCTGGAATTCTATTCCTGTTGAAGTTTTAACCTGTTATACAAATAAGTCTTTTAAAAGACCTTTGACCAGGTATTATACAAGCCTATTTAAACATAAATTCTTATCGGATGATCCATGTTCATGGGTCTTCCATTGTCACTGCATAAGATGCCGTTTAATTTAACTTACACTTTCTCTTTTATTTTTGTTTTATTATTCATCTTACTTGCATGGCATATTATCCTTTTATCTGAGCGTGAAAATTTTATCCCGAAAATTTAATATATATATCTCGCAATGCATGTGCCAATGACTTTTTCATATTTACAGATTAGTTGTTTTATATTTGTTGTAAATGTTTGTATATATTGTTAGCGGGGGCCACGTTTATAGGCGTTCCAGTGGGACCTGCATATGGCGTATACATATCACGCCTAGTAGCATTTGCTAGATCCTGTGTTAAATGTGACGATTTTAATCAACGTCACGAAACGTTGTTGCAGAACCTTATAAAACAGGGCTACACCACCAAACGCCTCCACTCAAAGTTTCTCAAATTTGGCGATACATATCGCATGCTGATAGCAAAATACGAGCGTAGCGTGCAAGATCTATGGCGCTACGTTTCGTAACTTGTGTCTAATTCCGCTTAACCCGGGGCTAGGGGTCGTATGAACCCATGTACTTCAAGATCCTCATGGTACTCATATGGACAGTCACAATGAAAGCGTGACTGAGATACATCATTTTTTAGATGACGACTTTACAACGAATATTATGGATTAAGAATACTGATCAGGGATACGGATTTGCTATTTTTGGAACATCATGATGTCTTGCCAGCATCACTGAAAACTGTTGACCGCTTCTCTCTTGCAGGAAACAAGCCTATGTTTATGTATACATGATTGTCTTTTTGAATTTGGTGCTAATACTGTTATATGGAATATGAAATAGGTCTTTGGATCATGGACGCGGATATTCTCTAATGGACGACGGCTAAATTATGAATGACGGACCAGACGCTTGTAACTTCACCAGTGTGGCCTTCCTGACGTTTTTCAAAATGAAATAAAAAATAAATAAATAAAAGAAAAAACAATATTTTGTTGGACCGAATGGTGTTTTAGAGAAAGAACAAATTATGTATCACGGGATGTCTTCCAGTTTTAAAGCACCCGATTGGACAATTGAAATATTCCAAAAATAGTCCAGTATTCTGTATTTTCATTTTCTAAAGGATAAAATTGGAACATTAAGCCAACCATATAGTTTCTGTAATCGTTCATTGACATTTAATTTGACTAAGTCTAAATACAAGGAGAACGATGGAGATCTTGAAGATAGCTATGTGATCAGGATCTCTTCTCAATGTGGTGGACACTGTTTATCGTTTCTGTATACTACCTTGCTATTACACTGAGTGGTTATGGTTTGCAATTCAGGTTTAAGCACTGATATGTCTTTAAGAAAGAGGTCCTGTCCTTGAGCGAGCCAATAAGAGACTTCAGTTCCACAACTGTTACCTTTTTTGCGGCGTGAGAGCGTGCTTTTCAGTTTATGAATTCTATCTTCTGGCAATGATGCTTGCATAGCTCTGGAGTCCAATTGAATCCCATGCATAACCATAGTAGTTGATGGGTAGCAGGTCTCAGAATAGATAGCATTCCAACATTGTACAGATGTGAGTCAATGTACGTCGCAACATCGATCCATTGTTATAAGCTTCGCCCAGTCCATGCAAAATTGGTCTATTTGAACCAACCGATGTCGTCCTGTCATAGAATGATCCTATCTTGGTCTAACTTTTGATAATACTATTTCTGTGTTGGTCCTACGTTAGGCATGTGTCGAGGAAATACGATTTAGTACGATTTAACGGCGAGAAGCGCGGTCTGCCTGGGCTATTACGTCGCTATGCCTTGCTTTAGCCCACGCGGTAGTTGTCAGGGACCGCCGCAAAGGCTGCTGGGATACCCCCGTCTAACAGAATGTGCAGCCGTTAAATCTTCCGAAACTTCGTGGTATGGAATGTAAAGGGAAGGAACTACAGCTGTGTAAGGAAGAACAGCCACGCCCACCTACGCAGCAAAGGTTCTATAGCTAGGTTGTATGAAGGGAATCCCAATTTCCAACACCTCGTCCAAGCTATTGCAGACTGTCGTAGATGAGTAGCAACTCACGGGATTCAAAGATACACGACAAATAACTATTATCAATTAACAGATCTACCTTCGTGACTTCCACTGGCGCTAGACGACGACATATCCGGCGTCTCGCCAACATGAACTTGATCTTCAATGTCGTTCGTTTCGCAGAGAGCCGAAGATGGATCGTATGGTACCTTCTCTTCATTTTTGGCCTTTCGTCGGAGTAGAGGATGTGACCGCTTTAGTCTCCTTTTACCTTTACCGGTGTAATGGTTCACGGAACTGAAAATTTTTCTCCTTTGAATCAACGGCATTCTGCTAAACAATGGCGCCCGTCTTCCGAATTCAAGTCTCGAAAATTCACGTGAACCGGGTCGAGATCTCGCGTTTACGGTTGCGTGTTCTCGCATGTTAGCTTCAACGCTGACACATGTGAGTGTACAGCCAGATAAACAGCCGTTGTTAGTGCTGCCGTGGTAATAACTAGCCTGTACGGGATTACGGGCGGACGGTGTTTGTCCTGCTAGTGGACTAACATCTCTAATAAATTTCCACTACCAGTGGCAAACAGTGCAGGAACGGGTGATCAGTGTCATGTCGAAATTATGCACACCCAGAAAGAAGATGGATTCAACTTTTCTGGTGATATCAACGAGAGAACCAGGCCTTCACAATCTACCATGATGACGTCGTCTTTCGTCATGATATATTTATCTTCACATTATGGGCTAGGTCTCACCAATGTTTCGATACTTAATTAGAGAAAACCAGTCAATTTGCCAGATGAAATGAATGAATGTTACATTAAATGAAAAGAATGAATTTAGGTGAGAAAGTATTGAGAGAAGACGAAAGGCAGACCCCATCAATTTTATTCATTGTGTCTACAAACTATTATCAAATATGATGCATGAAGTGAGACAAAATGCAATGAGGCAACAGAAACCCGTGCCCACCCAACCACCCGCCCATGGATATTGTATAACACTATAGTCTATTTTATGGATAACATCTTCTTTATTGTTATGGAACTAACGTTTCCATGGAGATTTTTCTAACTTTTTAATACAGGCGCATAATCCCTCACTCAATATTCAGCCGTAATTTATTAAAGAATTTCCGTTTGTATAATCCAAAGACATAATTCGTATAACATCTACATCAAAGCTAATGGGGATGGTGGATATTGAAAATATGTACCTCAGATCATATAAATTAATTCGATAAATATATCCCTTGTTGGGTTCTTTTGATTTCATTCTTGAAGCTAGATATACATTATGAGAACATTCTATTACACTGTGACGCTTAATTGATATTGACAAACAAAAACAAAACATTCGAATGCCTTTTGTACAAAAGCTAATTGAAAAAAGAAAATACGAAAAGTAAGATATAATATATATGAATTTGTCAATACAATAGTTATATTACTAGTGTCCGATCTTGATCCGATATCAAGATTCAATAATCAGCCGTCGTTCGTAAAGAAATTCCGCTTCAATAATCGCAAGATCTATTTCGTATGGCAGTTAGCCCCAATTCCATTGTGTATGAAATAAATACAAGAAAAACACATTTTTCAATAATATCAGCAAGACATAATAATGTGCTATACATAACCTCCTGATCACTGATCATTATTCTTTATCCATACGAATTCCAAGTCGTGTCCAGAGTATCAGTCACGCTTTGAATGTGATATTCATTTGAACACTACATGTATGTGAAAACACATGGTATCAAAACAACTCCAATCTTAATGTATTAATATCCTATCAATGCTCCCCAATTGTACATGTCGCTATATAGATTCTGAAGTATTTCAATTGAATTTGGTGTTCTGAGCGCTCATACCATGAATATTTAATCACATATTACGACACATATTACGACATCAGGGCCGCATCTGGACTAATCCACTTGCAGTCGGGGAGGGGAGATAGAGTCACCGTATCCGTTTACCCTAATGTTTACATCAATGACCAGTCCATATATCTACCCCGTATTATAGTGCGACAATCTCGGGACCGCGGAAACATGAAAAGCCACCCCGCCGTCTAAGTCGACTGAGCCATCCAAAAATTCTCTATCATTAATGTTCCCTTCAAAGCACTATGAAGCGTTCTCAGGATTGGTTGACACTCGAGTTACTGCAAGCCTGTTACATCCTTCATGCTATATATCCAAATGGGGGGGGGGGCGGATAGGATTTAATTTTAATTAGATTGAACAGCTTCACACGCTGTAGCCAAAATCAAAAGTCTTCTCTCCATTTTTGTAAAAAATCTCCACAAGTGAAGATATACAGCAGAGCTGCCTTTGTATGTGGTAAAGCTATATAAATAAATAACTATACAAAGATAGCATGATGGAGTTTCTGATACTGTATTATACTTGAAACGTTTTCACATCTTTGGGTGTTCTTCTACAAGTAAATATTACATTCAAACGAGCATATATAGTCGCGGTTACCAGGCCAAAAATGGTCTGGTAACATAGCACGTGACCACAACATGTTACAACTTAGCACAGTTTAGCCTTTGGCTTTGTTTTATAATTCATACAAATAATCCAACCCCTGTGGGGCATTAGTGTTCATATATATAGATATAAGTAAAAAACTGGATATTATATTGTCATAACCGGTTTCGCTCTTTTAGAGCTTTTCAAATGACGAAGTTAACATGCTGTTGGATGCAATTTATACAGTGCAGCATGTTTACAATTATTGTTGCATGGTTACATAAAGTCATAATAACAGGACAAGTATAGTCACATACAAAACAATGATTACAGAGAGACGACTGCTGGGTGGTCATTTGTGAGCGTTTCCATGTACTCAGACATGCGTACTTTACAGTTCTTGGTCTCCATGCACCTAAAGACATTTTCTGGAACCAGTCTGCGAATACTGAAATAATGTTTTAATGACTCTGAATCGATCAAATAATTAAGTGATATATATTCGGTATTAGCAATTGAGGGATTCCCCGTATTTTTCAATGAACATTTTTTCTTTTTCCAACCGGATGCTTACATCGTCCGTGTTAAATTTAAAAAACGGAAAAATGGAAAATTTAATCTCAAGGTGGCTAGCACAATCTGCCACATGTTTACTCACTTTGGGATGACGTAATCTAGGTGTTTCTATTTGTTGTCGGTGTACGCGAGTCCGTGATTTCAGACGGTCCCCTGTTTGACCTATATATGGAGCGCCACATCCATTACAAGTCAGAACATACAGAAGATTTCTAGAATCACAGTTCATATTATGTTTAATTTTGAACTGTTTGTTAGTTTTCCGAAAGAGATATGAACTGCCAATAGTGAGATTTAGACAACATTTACATCGTACGTCTCCGCATTTTGATGTTGTATATACTTGATCGGGATTTAGCTCATGCTTAGCTTTTGTAAGCAATTTCTTTAAGTTGGGGCCTTGTCGTTTTGCATTTATGAATTTAACTCCATTAAAGGCTTACTTCAGTCGGTCATTCGACCCAAGAATGGTTAAGTTATTTCTAACAATGGGGGAAAAATTGTCGTTATTAGGATTGTGCGTATTAATGAAAGTCAGCACCTTTGTTGTTGATTGATTCTTTCTTGGATTTCTTAACGTGTCGATATCTATTGAGAGGGCTTTAGAAAATCCATTCTCAATGACTCCATCAGGATAAGCTCTTTCAAGTAGGAACTGTTTCAACTCGCCCAACCGCTTAATACGCAAGTCTGGTTTTGTTACTATTGTGCAAATTCTTCTGGCAAGATTGAACGGCACTTGGTTCTTAACATGCCGCGGATGACATGATTTGTATGACAGATATTGTTTCGTGTCTGTTGGTTTACAAAAAATATCAGTAACAATGTGATCATTTTCTCTTTTACGCAGAATGTCTAGAAAAGAAATTTCATCCTTATTTGTTTCTAAAGTAAATTGAATATTAGGATCCAGACTGTTTAGGAGATTATGAAACTCCATGATGGTGCCATATTTGCTTTCGAATATTAGAAAACAGTCATCTAAAAATCTTTTGAAGGACGTTTTAATTTCTTCTCTGACATCCACTCCGTATTTCCGCTCAATTTCACTGTATAACTGTGTTTCCAGATAGCTCAACACTAAAGTCGCGTAGGTGGGGGCAAATTTTGTACCCATCGCCGTGCCTAAAATTTGTCGATAATTTTGATTGCCAAATTCAAAAGAATTGTTTTCCAATATAATTTTGATCCCTGACAAAATGAATTCTTTTTGAAAGCGATGTTCGTTTTGATTGGGACAAGTATCAAGCCAGTACCGAATGGCTCTATATCCTAACTCATGGGAAATACTACCATACAGGTTTGTAACATCCAGAGTACAAAATACCTCTTCATCTCTAATATTGGAAGGTACATAATTTAGGAAATCTATATCATCTCTGACGTAGGATGGAACAAATTTAATATATGGTTTTAGCAACTTATCAATTAGCTCGCTTAACCTACTGGTTGGGCATATCGGGCCTGCTACTATAGGTCGAAAGCATAAATCTTCTGGATTTGATGGTCGCACATATTCTGATTTTTGTGATTGAACCGCAGTTATGATTTCCTTTGATTTATGAACTTTTGGTAAGCCGTAAAGTTGGCTGGTTTTAGATTCAAATGTAGTTAAAAATGATTTTTCTGATTTAGTTAGGGTGTCTCCACTGTTTTCTATAAGTTTGCCAATTTTTGTTCTGGTCAGACTATCAATGTTGATTCCTAACTTTTAATTTTTCTCCTCATAAAAGCTTTTGTCCATAATAACTATGGCTGAACCCTTGTCTGCTCCTTTTATGACCAAATTCTTATTGTCGCGTAGACTTTTCACCGACAGTTTTTCTTCCTTGGTTAGATTGGACCGGAGTTTCTTCTTGTTATGTTTACCAACAGGTTGGTGATTTAGAAAATCGATAAAAAGATCTAAATCTGTATCCCTACCTCTCGGGGGATTGAAAGTTCCTTTGTTTTTAACTAAGGACCCATCAGTTTCATCATTCTCACAGTAATATTCACACAACCTGAGTTTTCTGGTGAAACGGTTAATATCACTTTTCAGTTCACTCGTGTTGGACTCAGGAGTTGGCGTGAATTTTAGTCCTTTACACAGAAGATTCTTTTCATTTTCTGAGAGTTCCACTGAAGACAAATTGATAATTTTTGGATCCTTCTTCGTTTCTTCTGAACCAGTTATCGATGTCCGTTGTCCGTGCGGCCTCCGTCTAAAAAATTCGTCCTCGGGGTGTTGGACGGACGCTCGTCGCGATCATCCCATCGCTGGTAACGTGGTCTACGGTGTGGCGGTCTATACCGTTGTTGCTGGTTTTGATGTCCCTGTTGTGTCTGTTGTTGCTGCTGTCGTTCTGGTTGTCGGTGTCTATTCTGTTGTGGTTTCTGGCGTTGTTGGTGTTGTTCTGGTGGTATATTCTGTGTATTCGAGACTGCCCCAGCGTAGGACTGTCTCTCGTTTTCAGTGTTGGTATTTTCGCATTGTTGGTTTGGTCTAGAACGGGTCTGTCGTCTAACTGTTGGCCATTCATTCACCGGCTCAGTACGTGAAGGGGGTGTCTCTGTATTTCTCACCTGGTTTTTTCTAGGTGATTTATTCCTCATCGGCGATTTACTCGTGGGTAAATTTGTCGTTTGTACCTCCGACAAATCATTTGTGGGCAAATTATTGAACCACACTTTTTTTGCTTCCCAGATGGATTTAGATTTTACTTCTTCCTCGAAAGTTTCCTCCAACCAGATTTGCCATTATTTGTTTTGCACATTTGCACATTTCCACACGGTCCCTAGCACCGACTTAAGCGGAATTAGATACGCTAGCTCGGGCGCTGTGATGACAGATTAGCTCAAAAATATAACTCATATGATGTTAATGAATGAGCATCGTGGACGTCTGATGGAGTAAACGTCTCAATGCAAGAATACCCTAAAAAACTACCCTGTAATGCCCGACGTCATACGGCTTAAATTTCGCACCAAAACAATAAACCTGCACTAAAATGATCCTGCTTTGCAGCCAAAGGGGAAAAACTCTTGCTCAGACGTTCTAGATCACATGTCATCAGTTATCTCCCTTGTACCTTAGAACTCAAGTTTTTCCAATTAAATTCTAATATTATTTCTATGAAATAAGTTTATACAGATTACTTACTCTGAAATTCACTTAAAATATGAACATTTCTTACGTAATATATCGAGTATATGTAGAGAATTCTGAACACGGTCGCTCAATGACATCTTCGCATGCCCAAGGCTCCGACATCTATTATGTCTATACACTGACATAGCGGGAAGAAACAACTTCCCTTAATTACGTGATGTACCCATGGCATTGCTCGCCTTTTTACGAGGGCAAGTGTTGCTTTGAGCGAAGATGCTTATAGCCTGTCACGTGGTGTGAATTGTCAGGTCAAATGATTCGCTGCAGTTGGATAATTGTGGCTGCATCCAATAACGAGGTCCTGATATTCTAGCACACCGCTGATTCCGCGCTCCAGCGATAATTCTAGGCGTCCGCATTTTGGGTTGGTACATGTGCTTGACACAGGCTTTCCCTCCCACCCCAGGTAATATAGGAACTCGATAAATTGGCAGAAATTAGACGAATATATTTTATATGGGTATCTTGTTAGAGAGAGAATTTCAGCTATATAGCGACGATCAAACAAAATTCTAAGTGTTCATGTTAATAACTTAGTAATCCAACACATTAAAATATACACACATTAAAACTTATGCAACAACCCGATTTCTCTGAAATAGCCGATAAGAATATCTTTCAACTGTGAGATCTTCGTGGCATGGAATACACCTTGGGACTGGCTCTTTTTTAGTAAATATTCGTGAATTAATCGTGTATGGCCGATTCTACATCGCTTGTATGTATGAAAGAAATGGTATGTTATATTTGTATAAATTTACGAGGGATGGCAAAACGCAAAATTCACCATATTTTAGGCATGCCAGGAATGTGAGGCGCACTACAGCTGCGACTCAGGCTGCGATCGCGTAAAATCACTGGAGCGTGAAACCGGCGGTATGCCGAGGCGTTATTCAATTATGCGGCAGTCGATGATTCCAGCTTTCAACAACATCTGAGAAGAAAACCGATGGCCAGCCAGGGAATAACAAAATGAAATACCGCAATAGGCCAGATAACACAATATAAGAGCTTTGACACATAAATATTATTGAAAATTGACATGCATTTGTCTAATCTTAAAGTAATCGATAGAAAAGCATCCCCACAACAATGAGAAGTTTATGCTGAATTTGTTTTTACAGATGATATTTTGGAAATCCAATGAGCTTTCAACACAATATCACTTTAATATCACAATGCCAAGGTAATGTCCCAACCAAACATGGCTCTGTAACTGTGATTGAAGCCTTGGATAATTTGTTCGATGAGATATAAAGGATGATGACCATCATGGATATTCTTTGATAGAACCCATGAGATTAGCATTACTACTCAAGGATTTGATAGCACAAGAAATTAAAGAACATCGGGGAGAAATATAGATAAACTGAGAGAACACAATGTACAAGACATCATTCCGCTCACCTGCGGAATCGCTGCCATGAGAGACAGGTATATAGATATGTCCTGATACATAAGTGAATATCCGAATTTCTGTTTCATCACTCGGTCCCTATATTTGGTTTCTTGAAGTTGTTGTCAATCGATGTGACGTGTACGTCTGAGCCAAGTGATGCAAGCAATCCTTTGGATAGATTTGGACAGGATTCAAGGGTCCAACAATCCTCGCTTAAAGCCAGGGTAATCTCTTTCCATTATAGCCCGAACACAGATGGTGGGCGAATAAAGTTCTTCGAAAACGACACTGTGAATATTAACCAATCACCATCAGCAAGCAGGTTTATTAGCCCGAACAGATCACTTTTTTATGTAACTAAGGCATGAAGTCACATGAAAATATCACACGTTCATTGATGATTTAAAACCTTGATCGCGTGATTCCATTTCTCTTGACGCTGTTCTATATATGCGTTGGAAATGACCAGAACGCTATAAGCTAACCATCTTTGCCAAGGTATCGATTTGGCGTGCAAATGGAGTCCAACACGTCAGCGTGTTGATGAACAATCTTTAACGTTTTTCAACATGGAAGGCTCCATGTTATGGACCATGATTATACTGGTATGAGGAGGACCGTATGGAGGGAGAGGAGCTTCACACAGTCTTCGGATTTCTTCAACAGTTGTCATCGTCCAGCGTGTTCGTTGATTGCTGTCGGAAATAAATATAACAAGGTTGTAAATATTCAGTTTGTTAAAATAGAAACGTCATTTTCTCGTGTATATACTACTACAGAACATAGGGTACGGATATCTCATATAACCGTACAATCTGTCCTGTTCTCCAGCGCTGATTCTCTAGATCTCCCAGCCCGAGACTCGCGTTCAGTGGCCCTGCATTCTTGTTAAAGGCCACCAATGGACAGTCGCATATAATACCACATTACCAAGCTTTTAATTGATCAAGTATTGAATTGAATCAAGTAATTATGTGAACGAGGATTCAAACCTGACAAGAATTGAACGTTCTTTGAACAAACTTGTAGTTGTAAACTCTGTTGGCTCTTGACGTGAGGACAATTGTGTAGGAAAATTTTCGTACAAAGTTTAGTGGAATTTTTATCACGAAATAATTGGGAAAGGGCGTGATTTTTAGCCGACGCTCAACGTTTTCCTTAAAACAAATGCATAACTCTGTTGTATGCCTACACTGTTCAGCTGATTTAGTAGTCCAACTGGAGTTGTTCCCCTTTATCAATTAGAAGGTCTCGAGATGCATTTCTCTCAGCGTCTGAATGTCTTTGTGTATGTCTTAATTGTGTCAGATGCATTTTGGGGTGAGAAAATTTGCCTGCAAAGGTAGAGAGAGGGCAAACCGATATGATTTTAATGATTTTATGCTGTCGGCTCAATTTAGTGCCAGGCGTATAGATGATTTAATACAGGGGGTGCAGATAATTATGATAGACACGTATCTAACTTTGGTGACCAAAGATTCTGAAGCAAAGATGCAGTTCCACTCATCTTAGTCTCAGCGACAGTTTGAGAACTTATGGGCCAAATGTTCGGATATCCTCAGTCGAATGGGAGAACGGGTCAATAGGGTAGAACAAGACAAACTAGGGAAATTCACGAAGAAATGGTGGTCATGGTTGCCAAATGATTAACATGTGGCCAAATGAAGCAATTATGGGTGGAAGCGGGCCTAAGATATGAAGTCAAGAGCCTTTGCTGACACGATTGACTGCTGAGATGGAAGGATACGTAGCGAAGGTACTCATCAGCTGATTAGGTGTTATTAGGCGTTAGGTGACATATTTGTCCAGGGTGAGATAGACAATGTGACAGTTGTCATGACAAGTGATGATAGTGAGGTTAGAACCTGCTATTGTGCTGTATGTCGTCCATGTTCAGATCTCAGAAGCCGTAGCTCTTGTCCCTCACGTCTAAATACACAGCTACTGGATACCAAAGTAGATAGTGGAACAAGGTCACAATTAATTCCAACAGTAGAATGTTTTTGACAAATTGTTCATAAAGAACCGGTGTAATGGCAGGGAAACTCTGCGTCCAGTCAGGCAGTGTTTGGAGACAAAGGTGTACGTTTTTGAAGACACATTGGTCGATTTTTTAGATGCACTAGGCTGACGGTCGAGTAGTATTCGGGGACAGGTGATGATGTCACCCAGACTGTAACCCAGGAACATTTCCTGTGAAAATGGCAGGCCATATTGTGGTAATACCAACTGCACACTCCAGTATCACTGAAGAATTTGGACGGCCAATGTTGTGTCAGTGAGGATTACGCCTCCCTGTACCGCTGGTCAGACAAGAGGGGAAGGCAATTTGGGTGTCGGGGGATAAGAGCCTCTCACGTCCCCAGTCGCCGCAGTCTTGTCGACCATCGCAACAGTGCTACGCATGACACGTTGCGGCCTCATTCGGTGTGGTGTGGATAGGTGCTTTCGATTTATACCCGCGAAGGCACCTCGGTGACGCGACAGGAGGTATGTAAATTACTGCAGCAGTAAGAGATATTATTATGTCTCGTTCTCACGGGTGGGCTATGTCAGTTTTGGCTAAAGCGTGATTAATGTCGGCAACGACTGTAGTGGACACTGCCTCTCAGATTTCTAAGTTAGGGCATATGTTACTTGGCTGACTGGTGCATCCCGGGGTATGTCCCGAATGAGAATGCTAGTTAGGTAAGTCAATCTTTCTATTTCAGATCGCCAGTCTACTGTGGATATAGTGGTGGTGCTCTTAGTTTAAGTTCTAATGCTCGGTTTCGATTTCCGGTCAGCTTAAGGTTGTGTGGTTGCCCATACTCGCTGATCCGGAGCTGAGAAACCACTGGAGAAAGGTATGCGCAGAGAGAGTGACGACAGACTCGATAGTAAACAGGTGACAGGCCGCAAACGGAGGCAGTAATCTGTTGCTACTTCACAACCCTAATTATTCACAAATTGGTTATGTTTCTAAGTAAATAAAGCGGCCAGGAAGGTGTGGAAGGTATTTTGGAATATCTCCAATCTTTCGAGTTAAGTGAGTAGGATTTAACGTCGTTTTCAACATTTTTTGCAGTCATATCACGACGGTGCCTACATGTGCCAGAACACGAGAGTGTCCCCAGTTCCTATTATCCTGGACACTGATCAGCCCAGCCAGTACATCATACGGACACCCATCCAAGTATTGACTATCAAATTCGGTGATCTGACGAGAACCGGTGTGCTCAACGCTGTACGTGTATTGTAAAGTGAAGTTTGTTGCATTGTAAAGCGATCGATGTCATTCACCAAGGTAAATTCAAGAAATATTTTTTCCATCCGTGCGATCATTTTAGCTATCTTTGTTAATGGTAACTTGATCACCATGGGTGGCGCCACAATCGGTAGGTGTTCATGAATGACTTGAATCATGAATCTCATGCAAGATTTCACCTCAGGTTTGGTACGCTGATACTCGACCACAAAACCTAGCCATGGAATGCATTTCATACAAGCACGTTGGCCGTCAATTCCCACACGCCTCCACTTTGTATCACTTATAGGCATATGATGAGCAACATTTTGTGACAAGGTATATAAACATGCCCAACTGGGTTCATACTCCATGTAAGAATCCCAAGACAATGCATACAAAAGCCTAGTTTGGGGCAAAAATATGTTTAGACTTGAGCCTTTTCAGCTGCACAAAGACTTAGACAATAGCTACGTACATGAAGTATCTACCCCAATTGGGAAAGAATCCGTAAGTTCGCTATGACATATCTGAATCAGAATTTTATTTTTAATAAGAAATGTATGGGTGGCAAACTAACCCTGACCTCGTTTTCATGAAGGCGTATGACCTCAGTTCGCTGATATGACGGACCATCAACAAAGCTGGCATTCATTGTTAACGTGCTGTTGGCTGGTAAAAAGAACGAAGAAAATCTTCTGACTTCAGGCCATGTTTTGACTAAATGGGGCGTAGTTAATTATTCACTAAATATTTCTGAATCATTATTAAAAATTACATATGCATGTCAGTCATCGTTTTACCTCGATTTCTCCATCGCCAGATGTATGGATTTCTCTACAGACCCCAAATCACCCTGCAACTTATCCCAGTTGCGTTGTTGCGTCGCTCCCAGTATGTGTATATGAAGGAACCAACCAAAAGCTCCCTTTTGGGGAGACGTTTCGTTTTGCTTTGGCGTTTCTATAAAATTGCATATCAGTGGATGAATGTTCTTAGAGAATAACCCGAAAAAGGCTCTAGAGAATACCTCAGGTCGCATCATGTAACTGTTACCGGGTATGTCATTCAATAAAACTTTGGTTACATTTTCTTGTTTAGTACGCACGAACAATTACTTGTGTTGCTTTTTGACACACGCGTGTTTTCTATTTTTGACAAAAGTTATGTGTTATGTAACGCACGGTCGTGTTCGAACAACGCAAACATTTGTTGTTAAAATAGAACAAAAGTTTTTGATAAAACCAACATAAATATTATGCCGCCATGCTGTAGCATAGGAAGAAATCGCCTACCCAGAATATTTCAGAGAGAGGCTCACACATGTCAGAGCGGGACACGTATCACCCGTTACTGGGAAGCCTCCACTGAAGCACAGGGATACAATGCCACATTTGCCAACTATTAAAGACAATGTATGCTGTCTGAATATACTCACCGATACTAGGATGACGGGGTCCTTGAAATGGTTGCACCATGTTCGACGCTAGAGAAGCATCGTTTGTCTCGGTGACGACTGCGTCACGTGGTCTGGCTGATCCGCCCGTGGTCATGAACACATCGGCCGTCTTTTCGTTACGTCTCAAAATCTGTCGAGGAAAACAGATTTGATTATGTAGACCAAATCTGAACTTAATATTCAGTGAATGCTGCAGCATTTCGTTTTTGTAAACCACAGATATCGCTATCCCCGCAAACAACTTCTTATTGCAGAAGCAGGGAAAGTTTGAAAAATGCGAAAAAAAACTTCGAAAATTTGGACGAATAAGAGAAGCTGGTTGGTTGGTTGTTTGAATTTTAACGTCGCACCTAACCGTATTGGTCACACGGCAAACATACCCTAGCAAAACCCTAACCCTAGCAAAAACCTAACCAAAACTACAAAAAAAATTGAATTTCGAATTTTGAAAATTAGGCTCTACAGACACTGGTGATCACAATGGATCGTCAGAGAGCCTAATTTGTTTGACACTTTAATCTACCTCCTGTGCCAGACAAACATGGTACAAGCCATGCTGCCCTAAGCTGGAGGGCTAAGAGAAGCTGTTGTAAAAGGCACAATCTCAGAGTAACAGCCTGAAAAGGTCATCTATATGTGCTTGTTTAGTAGCTTTTCGTATAATTCGGCGAACGAGATTTTGATGAAATTTTTTAAAACAAAAGGCAAAAATCCTAAATATGCAAAAAAATAATGGAAGAAACAAACTTAAAATCTAATCTGGTCATCTTCGAGTTAATTGAAGAGATGTAGAAAATTCCGTTGATGTACGTTGATTAGCTTTAATGTGATCCTGTTAACGAGGTTTTGATGGGAATTTTGAAAAATATGAAAAAAGCCTAAAAATGCAAAGGAAGGAGAAGAAAGGAACATGCTGCAAATCTAATCAGATAACCCCCCCCCCAAAAATTGAAGGAATAGAATGGAAATTTGATTAGTTCATCTACGGGTGGATATAAATAGATGAAGAAAATGGCATTGATTTATGTTGGATAGCTTTAAGGATAGCTATCCCCTTAGAGGCAGTTTTTGCACCCCCGTGACAATTTGTCGTCTGTATCAATAAATATACAAGATAACCGTAGTAAATTATATATTTTATAAAAGCGTACATCGTAGGGATTCCAACTGTATGATTTGTATAACCGACGCTGCTACTGTGTAGAAAATATTCCAATTTAAAAAAATTAAAATTAAAACAATAGCGTCCATTTTTCAATTAAAATTTCATGAAAACTGTTGGTCTTGTTTCAACTTTGATGGTATACCTGGATAGGAGACCATTCGAACTAGTAAAGTCTATCTCATTTTTTTTTAATTTTTGCCTGGTTTTGTTTTTACAGCCCCTATTTTACTCAAATAAATTGAAGAAAAAACGTCCTATTTTACGGTCGTTTGTCTTAAAAGTTGAATAATTAAAAAACTAATCCGAACTTACAAAAAGTGAGATAAATTTACTAGATCACCTTATAAGTAACAAGCATGCCAAATTTCAAAAGCGTAGCATGGATACTTTTCGAGAAATAAACGTTTATATCTCGGATATTGTACAAAAATGAAAGGCTAGAAATCGGGCAAAATGTGTTCAGCTAAACATCTGATGAATTAATCCAAACTTTTTGCTTGAATTCTATTGTCAAATACATTTTTAGTCTGTCTAATGGGACCTACTCGAATTCCTGTTTATTCTGGATAACTATTACACTAAGTTTTTTTCATCAAGGTGGTTTAAAGTCCAATTTAAACTTTAAAAACTTGCTAATACTTGTTCAGCTGAGAATTGTTTACACCTGTGTAGATCACTTCACGGCGGGTGTCTGAGTGAAGTGTCACTGTTATAATTAGAAACAAAAATACGGATGTTTGCATGGTTTTGATCAGAAGGGGGTAGATTAATGTAAGTAAGTAGGACTAATAGATAATTAGCTTACCATAATACTGCGGAAATGAGTATTGGAAAGGGAAATTTAACAGACAAAAATAATAGTAGCCAAGCCCAAGCTAAGGCAATCTGTTTAATTGTTCCAGTGCCTCGGAAACTAAATTTTTAAACCTAATATTGAAGCACTTCTATTTATAATTTTGATTTCATTTTTTCACCAAATGTTAGAGGAAATAGTGAATATTTGAATGCAGAAATAAAAAAATGACCAGTTTTGACCCTCTAAGGGGATAGCTATCCTTAATGTGATCCGGATAACGAGGACTTGGTGAATATTTTGTAAAATAGAAAAAAAAAATGCTCAAACTTGAAGGGACAGACTGCAAATCTAATCTGGTCATCTAAGAAATAATACGTAGACAATTTTTGTGCAATCCTGAAAAAAGTTGAGACGAGTGGACACAAGTACAGGTGTAAGCTAGGAGACTCCGCTGCGTTCGCAGGATCAAAACGAGATAATTATACATCACATAAACACAGTCTCCCATACATCATTGGGCCTTTGAAAATCGGTCATTTTTCTTTCCCAGGGTGCAATGCGCACTTCAAGTAACTTAAGTTAATTTTGTACGTATAGGCGGCAGCAAAAATAAATCCTAAGGCATTGCATCTTCGAACGTTTTAGAATAATTATTTCGGGTTTTTTTATTCATCTAGACTGGTTCGGTGGCTTCCACTGTTGACCTCGGGAAACAAGGGCGAGAAATCTTGATGTACCCGTCACCGCGTAGGCGTCCTTTGAAACTGTTGATGGGTTATGATACGTGCCACTGGGCCTGCCCGATTGCATCGGGTACAAATTGCAGATCGATAAACAGGGAATAATAATAAAAACGGCTTCACGCATTCGCCGTTACCGTAACAGCTCTACATATGTTTCTACACATGTACGCGATGAAAAGGAGCTTTGAGAGTTTACACATTCAAACTGTTATCGGGTGAAAACCCGTTGAAGTGCCCTAAACAACAGCCAGCTGTTGACGTAATGAAAAAATAACATAACAATTCCGGTTTATGAATTACCAATAAAGCTGCGATATACATTGCAAAGAAGAACCCTATCTTAGTTTAAGCCAAATTCACTTAAGCCAGAAAAAAAGATACAAAAATGAAAAAATCGACAGTTCCAAGTTATGAATGAGTTCGGAGCATTGGGTATACCTTGTCCATGGGGTAAAAAAACTGTTTATTTTGATGTCAAAGGCCACGGTCACCGAGGTTAGAAAAAATTGTTCCAGTCATAACTAAGGATCAGGATTGTGGATTATGATCAAACAGATATGATATGTAAACCTTATCAATTGGAAGGTCAAAATTACTTAAGACGAAAATCTGAAATAAGGAAGATTGTTTTATTCATTCTGTAATAATAAAATAGTAATGTAAATTGTGATCGAATTACAGGGTGTACACGTGTACTTTAACGTTGGAGAAAAGACAATTAGCACTTAATTTCATAGCTCGAGAGCGTATATTGAAGCCTATCGGCTCTTGGTTACATAAAGAAATATTAGAATGAAAACACGAGGGGTTGAAGTCTCTCGACATTGGAACAATTGATTTGGCTTGGAACCGTAACGTTCAAGCACATGGCATGAAAAACAATCCCAAGGGAGATCCAGTGGTAAGGTATTAAAGAATTTGTCCTTGTCCGGTGAGGTTTTCAGAAGTTGTCCAGAAATGTTTTATCAACTTGGCCCACATGTGGCGTCACCTATAGACGGATCGGCATTCAAAACAATCCCAAGCGTGATTTCTGGCAATGTACCCACATACCAAAGAATACGTTCAGTTTTTCAAAAGTTATTGTCCGGAAACGAAATTTTAACTTTGTCTCCAGGTGGCGCCACCTATAGGTGGATCGGCGCGAAAAATAATCCCAAGCGAGATCTTGAGGCGAGGTATCCACTTACCAAATTTGAAAAGAATTTGTTCAGTTTTTCTTAAGTTATTGTCCGGAAACGAAATATTAACTTGGCTCCCAGGTGGCGTCATCTATAGGCGGATCGGCGTGAAAAACAATCCCAAGCGGGATCTTGAGGTGCGGTTCCCACAAATTTGAAAAGAATCCGTTCAGTTTTTCAGAAGTTATTGTCCGGTAACGAAGTCGGACGGACAGACGGACGGAGGGACCCCAATACTGTAGTCCCCCGTTTGCCCTTCGGGCGTTGAGGAATAATGAGAGAATCAAAATTTAAACGAGAGATCCTGAAGGATCTTGGCGCCCACCATTGTCCGATAATTGTAAGCTAATGACAAGAGGATCTTTTTGTCCATTGTTACTAAGAACGAACGATTGATTTGTAATTTTGTTTACAGAATTTCGAATCTGAGCAAAAAAGATCGAAAAAGGGACAATGGAAAACACCAAGATATCATCTTTCTAAGTTTAAGGAGTTTCAAGATTTCTAGAAACTGTACTTATATCGGTTTTTATAGTCCGAAATTGAATGTCCGGAGGACCCCTCGTCTTCGTTTTGTAGTATTTTGTTTTGTTTTGGGTACTGGAAGAGAAGACAAATTTCTTTGACCCTTTGGCATGAGCTATGAATCCTACTTAAGATTTTATAATTAGGAACGAATGCTGGGCTAGTTTGAGATATCTCTTTTAAGATACCATGCTCGAAAATTGTAAGATAGTACAATACTTAATACTGAACGGATCCGCACAATAATGTTGAAACTTCGATTGTGTCTGAATCCTGATTATCTCCCTTGGATCGAAACACGCAGTAGTCTACAGTTGTCGAGTTGTAATGTTGTGTCACAAGAGTGACGTCCCTTCATGTAGCTGACCCGTCGGCAGGCTAAACAGAGGGGCAGTTCATTGGACTAAAGAAAACTGATTTAAAATTTGAAGAATTTTAATTCAGAATTATTTGAACATCTTGATATGGAAGGTGAAGGTATGGATATTCTCTATAGTCACTATATAGAATATGTCCCACCGTTTCATCCGCCGACTCGTGCGATGCAATGTCACAACTCGGGAATACCGTATTAATTTGAAGCGTAACTTGGATTTTTGAATCGGACCAAAAAAGGTATGTTGCACAACTAGGCCCCATGTGGGACCTGTGTACCAAATTTCCGAAAGATCCATGAAGTAGTTCCTGAGAATTCACGATAACAATGTTTCAAGGGGAAATTCAAGATGGCCACCTGGCGGCCATATTGGATTTTCGAATCGGGCCAAAAAAAGTATCTTGCGCTGGACCTCAAGGGGAACCTGTGTATCAAATTTGAGCAAATCCATGCAGTACTTCTTGAGAAATCATGATAACAAAGTTTCATGGGGAAATCCAAGATGGGCGCGTGGTGGCCATATTGGATTTTCGAATCGGACCGAAAAGGATATTTTGCACAACTAGACCCCAAGGGGAACCTATGTATCAAATTTGAGAAAGATCCATGCAATATTTCCTGAGAAATCACGATAACAAAGTTGCATCGAGAGATCCAAGATGGCCGCCTGGTGGCCATATTGGATTTTCGAAACGGAAAAAAGGGTATCTTGAACAACTAGACCCCAAGGGGAACCTGTGTACCGAATTTAAGAAAGATCCATGCAGTAGTTCCTGAGAAATCGCAATAACAAAGTTTCATGGGGGAAATCCAAGATGGCTGCCTGGTGGCGATATTGGATTTTCGAATCGGACCAGAAAAGGTATCTTGCACAACTGGACCCCAAGTGGAACCTGTGTACCAAATTTGAGAAAGATCCATGCAGTAGTTCCTGAGAAATCGCGATAACAAAGTTTCATGGGGGAAATCCAAGATGGCTGCGTGGTGGCCATATTGGATTTTCAAATCGGACCAGAAAAGGTATCTTGCACAACTAGACCCCAAGGGGAACCTGTGTACCGAATTTGAGAAAGATCCATGCAGTAGTTCCTGAGAAATCACAATAACAAAGTTTCATGGGGGGAATCCAAGATGGCTGCGTGGTGGCGATATTGGATTTTCGAATCGGACCAGAAAAGGTATCTTGCACAACTGGACCCCAAGGGGAACCTGTGTACCAAATTTGAGAAAGATCCATGCAGTAGTTCCTGAGAAATCGCGATAACAAGGTTTCATGGGAAAATCCAAGATGGCCGCCTTGTGGCCATATTGGATTTTTGAATCGAACAAGAAAAGGTATCTTGCACAACTAGACCCCAAGGGGAACCTGTGTACAAAATTTGAGAGAGATCCATGCAGTAGTTCCTGAGAAATCGCGATAACAAGAATTGTTTACGAACGGACGACGGACGGACGGACGACGGAGCGGACGGACGACGGACGGTCGGACGACGGAGCGGACGGACGACGGACGACGGACCACGGGTGAAAAGCGATTTGAACAGCCCACCATCTGGTGATGGTGGGCTAAAAATGCACTTTTCGGAAAAATTAGCATTGTGTACATTTCCTGGTTTATATATTTTTGCCACATGTATTACTGATTAAACAGAAAGTGGTCCTTCGCAAAGTTGATTTCCGGCAATATAGATTAGTGCCAAAATCGCATGTTAAAAGACACGAGAAAACATCATCTAAAGTGTAGGTAAGATGAACATCAAGTGTAGATCTGAGTGCTTTAGTCAGATAGCTGAAACTGCTGCTGTTCACGAGAGTTGAGAGAAAAACCAAATCCATTATTAACTTTCAGCTGAGATGAATGTTCGTTTGCCCGTAAATATTTCCTCGGATACATCAGGAGACCTCCGCCAAACGAAAGTAAATCGTTTGACATTGCTGCAGTGGCGAATTTGAGCAAATGAAGTGTCATATTTGAATGATTGCAAAAACACCTCGTTTATTCGAGTTTAACTGAAAGGTTACACGTTAAGTGAGTATAGGACGTTCATTTCTCTGCTCTTATGGGGCTACATCATGGTTATGCGTATCACTGGCGGTTCGATATTGTGTTAGGACTGACCAAAAGTTTGCATTTCAGATTCATAGGTTTGGGGGTGCAAAGTGCTACTGAGCTTGAAGATTATTCTTCAGAAATCCCACAAAATTTACTCTTAGTCAACTTCAACAAAAAGGTCATTTGAAAATGGCTAATAAATGAACCTCCAATAATATTCCCCACTCTCAACCAGATTCTCCGCCCCATCCCCTACAGCACATTGGACTGGAAAGGCTCAATTTATCTGTTTTACCGATCATATTTTCTAAGAAAGCATGATGTCTCCCTGCTTTCATTACATATTCAACCAGAAATACATGGGGTTTAGAATTATGTAGCCAAATGGGAACAATTTCACCCGCGAAAGTTAAATTTAACGGGCATCTAGCCAGTCCAATCTCCCTATGTATTCAGTGTAATGACTTTTAAGTGATATATTTTTTAGTGAGTACGGTGACTCCCCATTTTTTTTAATGGATTACCTTCTCTTAACTCTACCTGGCCTGGGGGAGGGGGGAGGGGGTGGCGAAATGGCCCCCCTACCAAACTTTCTGCGCTATCTCCGGAACGACAAAACATAGAGAGCTGAAACTCCGTGACTTTATAGCTTATTTTATTGGGGTCATTTTGACCCTATTTGCATGATCAGGATCATGGATAAATTCAAGATGGCGGTCATGTGGGGTCCCAGAAAAAGTGATGGTTAAAAAAAAATCCTGTTTTTCTGCGATGAAAAGTGGGCAAAAATTATTTTATTTGACATCACATTAATATTTACTAATTCATCATTCTGTTTTTGCGGCGAAATTGCATAAATAAAAAATCCGGAAAATCTGGCCGAAAAATCGACCAAAAAATGCCGTTTTTGAAAATGACGTCACTGTGACGTCATCAAAGCGGTCATCTTAATTTTTTTTTTTACATTTTCTGGTAGAGCTTGACCCAAAGTTTCAGCCCCCTAGCTCAAGGGATAAGGAAAATAATTAGGGGGGGAGCCATTTCGCCTCCCCCCCCGAGGCCACGACAGGTCCCAAAAAGTCCAGGCCAGATAGGGTTAACTTGATGAATAAATACTGAAATTTAACAAAAAATTCAACCTCTAGAAATGAACGTCCTCTACTTTTCACGTCTTTTCTCTGTGTACATGTGTGTAGGAGAGCACGTGTTTGGTCGCCGGTAATAAACATATCCGTCCATATCATGTCAACTGTTTGGCATCAATATAAGTATATTTTGCGGTCTTCAAATTGCACATATTTACCTAATTTCTGCCAGTTCAGCACAAGTTAACTCCCTATGTAGATATAAGAACCATACAACTGATGAAATACCCGTCTGGTGATTTAGTCGATTTATAATCTAAAGCCCGAAACCGCTAAAACGGAAGCCTGCCAATGAGAGGCTTGCATAAATAGGACTACAAGGCAAACCGGAAGTGACAATAACCTAATCTGATCGGATCGTTGGTATTGTTCAAGTCCGCCATTTCCTGGTATCAAAAGAAATTATCCAGGGGAAATATGAATATAATTTTCATTATTCGTGAATCAATTAAATATTATCATAATTTCAATTTTTTTGCTCTAGTTGAATTTTTTGCTCTCTATTTTCCGTGGAAATCTTATGGATGCGAGAATTCTTCAAAGAACGACCGCTGAATATTGAATGACGGAGTAGACGCTTGTATTGTATCTAATCTCCTCCCAGAAAAGAAATTCCCCCTATAAAATAGCTTATTTAATGGATGCACCCTTCTAGATTGAAGCATAGGGACAGTTTCAGCGCAATATCCAACATTCGGCCAGGGTTGTCTCCCTCTGAAAGTTCCCGTTGAAGCAAACCCGGTTAGAAGATTGTAAACTCACCTTTGGAACGAAAACAATTCCAAGAATAAGAGTGGTGCAGAAAATGGTAAGAGAAGAAGTGATGACAAATCTCAGCGTTGATTGGTTGTCGGTGAGCACGTGGTTAATGGGAACTCCAAAAGCACATATTACCACGACGTTATAGACGCAAAATCCAATTTGCTTGGAATCATTGAGTCCTGGAATAGTCACATTTCTAGTTTCCCAAGCCAGGAAAGTCCCGAATACCAGGAGAAGTCCCTTGTACAAATATTCCGAGGCAAGCCAGTAGATTTGGTTGTTATGGAAACATACGATATACATTTCGGTAGCGATTACATCACCACCAGATAGTTCCTGTTGGGAGAGAAAGGGACAATCAATGACTATAATAATATCGTTTATTATCTATGGCGCTCCCTTGCCTTGTAGTGGCCTGTTGTATTTTATTTCCACAGCCAGTAATAAATCCATGTACATGATCTGATCCAGATACATTCAAACCAGTGGAATAATTGTTTAAAATATCTGTCTCAGTAAGAAACTAATCGAATTTATTCTGTAGCTCGTGGTCAATCTGAGTAAATTTCAATTAATACGGAAATATATACATCTGGCACTGGCACTATGACCAACTCGTGTGTTCCCACCGAATAACGCGGGACTAGCATTTAGGATGATTTCATCCTAAAACCTGGTGCGTGAGGAGTATGTCAATCACAATGACTTTCATAGCACTACTCCGACAGACAGCGGAATGTAGAGGTTCATTTGAGGTTGATCGCAGCTGGACATGTTTTGATCGCATATGATTGTTTAACGTTAACGCCCAAAGTAAACAATTATCGAACACCATTTGTAACTGGCCAGTCGATTGGCTGACTATTCCTTTTCGAATTATTTGCGCGAACAGAAAAGCATAGTGCCAAGTCGAGATGATATCATCATGAGCATACCAACACGGTTTACTGACATTGTTCATGGGTTAAATGACGTCAGGTGAACATTTATTGGAGTTATGTTCCTATTTCATCTTAAAAAACCCACTTTATTTACATTTACTTTCATTGGTATTTACCTTTGATTTCAATGCACAGCCAGAAATAAACGAGTTCTGAGAATTTGTTTACCGCTCTCAAAAAATTATGAAGAATTTCGAAGAATAACGTTTACTCAAAATGTGTGTTCTTTAGTCGGCAATGTGTACGGCGTTTCCGCAACGGAGGATATATCTCCGCCCTGGTATCATCAGTATTATAGCGGGTCTAACCAGGTAAATTATCCCTATCTCTTTAAAACTGGGGCCTGATTTTGTACTAAAACAGGCGCTTATTTGCGCCTCCATGTGACGCCATTGTAACGGAACAGGGTCAATGGGACTCCCAAAGGTGTTAGGAATAGACTAGTGGTGTTTTCCTGAATGAAGGTGTAGGTCAGCCGGAATTGGCATCAAAACCGACAACATTCGATATCTTGCAAATGTCGGGTTAGAACAGGCATCTTCTGCAGGTTATCGATTCTTTGAGGAATTGGAAGGAAGTGGTTACTTGTTTAGAGTGAGTGAGTTAGGGTTTAACGTCGCGTTCAGCAATATTTCAGTAATATAGCGACGAAAAAACTAACTACGATATGATAAGTCCCCTCTTTCTTTATTGATTGCTTGTGAGTTGTCTATCGGCTATGTTCACATCTTCCATCGTGTACGGAGTCTAAGACTTATGACGCCTGGTTTGGAGAACAAACATACCACTACCACTAACTTTCATCATGGGATACCTTGGAACAGAGGCGATCGTCGACGTGTCATCGTTGAGTCATATGATAGCAGCTACGTCTATATCTCCGGGAATGGCGATCATTGGTAGTTAGGTTAATTTGTATCAATAAATCCTACAAGATGTTCATGAGAATTATTCTCTGTCCCGCGAATGTTTCTATTTAAGGAGGAATTCCCTAATTTAAAGAGATTTAGGAAGTCTCTTTTGTAACTCTGATTTTTTTCCAGATATTTCCGGAATTCCGAGATTCTTAAAGATCTCAGAGCTATGAGCTTCGAAGAGTCCCAAAGCTATGTACAGAACAAACATGTAGATCTCAATGCCCGGTGTAAGATGATCAAATGTCCTCCCGGACGGATATTGTCTTCCACTCTATGTTTCAGAATATTCTCTTAGTCCTAAGCCTAACCCTATACCCTAACACAAGCCTTTACGCTTCTATGTTTTAACCCAGACAAGGTGAAGTGGACAGGTCATCCGGAGTTTTATCAAAGGATCAGGTGTCCGATAACACTGTGGTAACATGGACATGAGACAGTGGACAGATGGGACCTTCACACAGAGCAGCGTTGTGACCTTGTAATGAAATCCGAGAACTAGTGGGATTCATTTGCATACATGAATACACACTTTGCATACATGAATACACACTTTGCATACATGAATACACACTTTGCATACATGAATACACACTTTGTAACTTTACCCATAGTACATGAATACACACTTTGCAACTTTACCCATAGTAGCGCCAGTAGAGATTTTCAGACTAATAGGGTGTTGGACGGTACATATTTTGTATGCCTGTGCACAATGGGCAAGAGTGTACATTCGCCAAAGGTAATACAAAAGCTCGGATACCCTCACGATAACCCAATGCGGGTGCGTTTATTCACATCCAGTATTGTAAAGAGAGAGACGGACAAGACTAAACCAGACATTAATAAAACAAACACAAGGCAAATCTTCATGTAAAAATACGAAGTTACCGAGATCGGTTTTCCCTAGTATCGAGTTGAGTAAACTAGCTCGTTCTGTAAACTTCTCCCCCAAATATGGGCGAAGTGAACTGTCTACAGCTGTTCTTTTGCAGGAATTTAACTTTAGTATAATAATAGCAGTTGGTCCACTCACAAGCTTTGACCATGTTGAACCCGTTATACAGCTCACGAACACACAGGTGTAACTATCGGAGTACGAAGCTACAATGACACACGTGGTATACGCAAATATTGGCACCTGGCATGCATTAGTCTTTCAAGGACAGTTTGCTTACATTTATGATTATGATGTTAGCATGGTCCTACGTTAGACATGAACATCAGTCTCTTTGACGATAATATATTAATGAGGGATGCACCCAACAGCCCCAGATCCATAACTTGTGTACCAGAGCTACACCATTTGGAGTTAGTTCCTACTAACTTGAATGAGTTCAGCTTTGTTTACTGCAAACCGAAATGGTAGCACACAGATCAATGAGAGGGTTTACTCCCGGTAAAATATTAAAACATAAATTCCTAGACAAACATAATATAGACCATTGTACACTGTCATACAGAATATGTAGCGTCCAATACACGGGTAGTCCGAAAAAGTCCGAAGTCCGAACACAGTCCGTTTAATTCTAATCCGTACTGATGCTACTATGGGTAACGTTGCGAATTGTGTATACATGTATGCAAATGAATCCACATTGTTTTCGGATTTCATGATAAGGTCACAATATTGCTTTGTGTGTGAGGCCCATCTCTCTCACTACCTCATTTCCATAGTGGAGTTTGGGAACAACTGAGCCTTTGATAACTCCGGTTGACCTGTCCCATTCACCTTGTCTGGGTTAAAGCATACTAGCGTATTGGTATAGGGGTCGGGTTAGGCTTAGTGTTAGTTTTAGGGATAGGTTAAGAGTTGGGGAGAATTTCCTGGGTCATAGAATGGAGACAATCCGTCCAGGAGAACATCTGGTCCTCTCACAGTGGACATTGAGAGCATTTACGGTATCTTTTCTAGCTCTTATCTCGGAAATATTTAGGACGAGGCTCAGAGCTTGAAGCTCTGGAGTTTTTCGGAAATCTCCTGGTCCATTCCTAACCCGCGGGGACACCAGTTGACACAGTTTTGCCACCCTGACACACACTGCATCATGTGACTTCTACTAGTCCAAGGGATTCCTGGAGATGATCAGGTTGTCAGCAATTATGACTTACTCACATTTTATTTCATGACGACCGTATCATAACCAGCGATCTGGTTGGCGACAACTGAGCCTCCGTGGTGCTCAGTTTCACCATCTTCTCACAACATTTCCAAATCTACGTTCACACAGTGTGAATGGCTTTGTGAATGAAGAGGATTTTCACAGGCTGCAAACTGTACCACGGGCTGACTATCGTATACACAAGGTGTGACAGATAGAACAAAATTTGGTTCGAATCCATAACGAACTCCAGCAAATAAACACAATATACCTGTTGGGCGTATTGCTTGTGTTTTTCTGTCAATGGATTGAATATTGTCCAGGGTATCAGAATAATCAGGTCCACCAATAGCAACAGAGCCACTAATCCAAACAACTTCCCATCCCGTAACGACTGGAATAATAAAAAAGATACAAAATATTAATATCTTTACTTAGTTCCATTCCGACTTCAGTACCATTTGTTTATTGTTTTCTTTGCAATTAAACATGACTTACAAGTTCCACTTCAGTGCCATTTTTTTAATTAAACATGACTTACTCGTTCCTTCTTTCATTGAAGTGGTTAGATCAAGCTCCATACCATCGCCGAAATGTCGGGCTCACAGGCTGACATATCGCCATTGGCCAATTCCAGCAATTTGACGTCTCTGGTCATTTTTGTATTCAGTTTTGGCGGGAATGAAGGCCCGTTGGATGAACAAGTCTCAACGGGGCGTCATTCCCATCAACCATTGAGACTTGACGAAATGTTACAATTAACCCTGCCTCTTATGAGATATTTACCACTGTGCAATTTGACAAGATAAGCTACCGCCACACTGTATGTCATTTGCTTGGTAAAGTGAATACCAGCTACATTGTATGTGTTCATTCATTATTTTTCTCCATTCTACAGATTCCTTGTCGGTGTAAAGGAAAAGAATGCCCGATAGGACAAAAAGTCAGTCATCTCCCCTTGCTTTGGAAGGATATATTTTCCTAAATACATGTATATGACACCGCTGAGACATTATTTCCTTTGAATTTACTCAATCCCATGTTGAGCTTACCACCTGTGATAGACAGTTACATAGATATTTAATTTTGAATATGATGCCTGCGATTTAGGAAAATCCCCATGTCGTAGAATATCCTCAAATTATTGTAAGCTTACAAAAACATCGTTGATTTACAAAGTTGAAACATTTGAATCGTAACTGGCCAGGTTGTCATTACTAAGAAGAAATTATTCCATTATTAAAGATGAAAACCCACATCTCAGACACAGGTCCCAATACATCAAGGTGGACAAAACTGCAAACACGCAAAAAATAATCCATTATTTGGTATATTGAATGTATAAATTCACTGCTAAACAAATTTGCAAACTTTTGTTTGAATATGACTAAACGTGTTGTCATGGCGACCATCTCAGTTGAATGGGAATAGATAGGAAACTGTAGTTTTTGTTCATTAAAAAGAAAATTATGTCGGTGACGCTCATTTTTTAATTTGTCTTCAAATGAAACGTGTCATCTGAAATGTTCATCCACAATTCCATTTTATGGACATATTCTGGATTTCCCTATCAGTTCTGTGTTAATCCGAGACAAAGGGTGCCCATGTTGATGGATATCAATAGCATAAGCTGATATAGTGATCCCAGACATTTATTTCCTGTAATGTGAAACGGACAGTGCTAATTTATGTGAAACGTTTTAATGAAATCTATGTCACAAACCCCAAGAAATACCGGCACGGATTAAAGGTCACCTCTGATTAGGCCGTTAGAATTACATAACACTTCCCGAATAGCAGCCGGTCTAGTAAAAGATTCTCATCGAAGAATCGGCACATTTCACAGTTTTCGAAATTAATAGGAAGCAATTTACCAGATCAGTCACCCATTGATTTATACATATCTGGAATTTATTAGTTTTGTAAATTTTCAATATATCAACTGAATTAGCTTATTGCAAAAGAAAGGCATGCCTTTGGCGACTGAAGTCTGGAAATTGTGATGTTTTCATTCCGGCTAATATACGTGTAATTCAATACAAGGCGAGGACGACAGTTTAAGCTAGATACAATATATTTTGTTCATTTTGGGTATACAGATGCTCTCGAACTACACTTATTGAATATATCAACGGAAAGTGTGACATATTGATAGAAAGTTTATATTTTTCTCAGTGCAAACACAAAGCCTATGCTAATCTATACTGAACTTTGACTGTTGCTGAAGAACAGAGTTAACCCTTGCGTAAATGGCTATGAGGGAAAGAATAACCTTCTTTCCTCGCCCGTAATTGAAAACGACTGACCGCGCTTGGTTCATACTCCATGTGAGAATCACGAGACAATGCATATAATAGCCAAGTCTTTGGACAACGCTATGTCTAGACTTGTGCCTTTTCAGACTCACACAATAGTTTCCTACATGAAGTATCTACCAAGCGCTTGCGCACTAGATTCTTTTCGGGATGAACATGGCACTGTAACAACGTGAGATAAAGAGGAGTCATCAACAAAAGTATCTTAATAGATAGTATGGCATAGAAATACCTTCCGCTTCAGCTGAGTAGTTCGAAATAAAATGTGAACTCTCCAGGTCTTGGCGAATATCGCCCCAAACGAAAGAGTAAATCCAAGGGATGTAATCCAAACCCGTACCTGAAAACAAATAATAAGTGAACTTTATATTTCTAATTTCGTACATTCGAATCCGACAATACTGTACATGGTAGCAAACACTCTGAATGAGTTAAAATACATTTGCAATCCGATTGAAATAATATGCAAAAATGCTACGTATCTGCTGCCTTTTTATTGTTACAGTACTGACCCAACTCAGTAAACTCAGATATATCTTACACCAGGGCTACACAAATCCCGTGCGATTTTCAAATCACATTTGTCAGCCAAACAGATGGCTAGCTAGATGAAACAGATTTAAAATGTCGCCACTTTTAATTACACAGGAAGCACCTGAGCCAATACAATAAACAGAAAAGAGAAACATTATGCATATAAGGCACCATTAAAATTTGAAGGGTTTACTCCAGCCGAAAAGTCGGGTTTTGTCGGAATACCGAACCTTTGACAGTTGTTCATCTCCTTGAAATAAACGCCAATCAAATTGAAATGGCAGAAATTGCCGTGATTGGCTTAATATGGGATGCAAATGGTTCCCACGAATTGTCCATAGCGTCACCTCTAGATGGTCTTTCTCATGTTGGTTTACCCAGGCTAAGTACCGGTACTGACCTAGATATGAGAATATTATATCTTTTCTGAGCACTTAAATCATTGACCAATCACAGGGCCGCTTCAACCCACGGAAAAGAATATCCGGTGCGTGTTGAATACGTGTACATGCCGGTTGAGGTCACTGCGGTCACTGGACTCGGGGGAGATAGTATTTTATCAGATCTAATTCAGCGAAAAAGCAGACAGCTACACATACAGAAATGCACCATGAGTGAAAGTGTTGGTAGAATCATGTGTCACGAGGATGCAGTGTTTTCTAGATTTGATTTCAATTATTTGCATCCGTTAATGATCACAAATATTGTTTCAAAAATATCGTTTTGTTAAAATGCAAAAATAAAGTTTCAAGACAAATAGATCGAAAAGTCTTTCTCTGATAAATTGCGTCCCGACGGCATTTTTTCCACGGAAACCGAGAATACCATACAGGTAATACATGGTTAGTGTATACCGAGGTTCATTTGCATAGAATGACGTCATAATCCAATGGTGTTCTCGCGCACAAAGTTCAGTAACACGGTATAAGGTCATAAGAGGCGGTCAGTGGGTGTGTCGATTTTTTTTATGCTCAACGAAATTGCCGAATGTCAAACTAAACACACATTTTGTAACATGGATACCTTGTAGGCCTAATATAACCCGAAATGCAACTGAGACTCGGTACATGAAACAAGTAATATGACGTTTTCTACAAAGAGAATACAAAATTATTTAAAACGTTATGATTAATAGTATCACTGAGATATGATTAATTTGCAGATTTCAGTTTGTTATACACGTTGCCAAAAAATAAAGTATATGCTGAATCAACCGCTATGTTTTAGAAGCTCTAAATGACTCCTAATTAAATTCGATTTAACTGGCACTGGGGACTATCAGAAGCTTAAAGCTCGCCTATATCATGTATATATGTAAAAACATCTTACCATACATAAACGGGAGGTGTGGAGGGGCGGATTGTCCCAAAACTCACTGGAGTCGAGGAACACTGTGGTATACATGATGAGACACCCCACAATTATAATATTGTTGATATTCGGACTGGACATCTTCACGGCCCTGTGTTCGATAGAGGAATTAAAGTACATTTTCATAAGATGACCAAATAGCTGCAAAATTTATTGAAGCGGCTGATTGTTGTGCAGTGGTGATCACGATCAGAATTATCACACACGTTTGAAAATTGACAGAGGAAAGACAACTCTACATATTATATACAGTCAAATCTGCCTTAAAACCCACCCTGTAGTCCACTCATTCTAAGATTTCTAATTGAGACAGTGGGTATCTCAACAGTTTTATATCCCGAATGAAGGTAGGAACAAGAGCTAGGGTTCTCAGTGAATTAGAGGGCGCCAGTAATGCAATATAAGTCAAATGAAAAACATATAAGGCATATCGGGTACTAGTATTATTGACCAGTAATTGATCTAGAACAGTAAATATCGGAACAGAAATTCAAAATCAGTGGACTGGGTGGTGCTAGACAAAATATCACGAATGCAAAGGCCACATTTAGTGGAATTAGGTCACAAAGTCTAGCCAAAATATTACGATACAAAATCATCAGTAATAACAGATATCAAACACTAGATAACAAACAGAACGTTCAAATAACAAGCGTCTGGTCCGTCATTCATAATTCAGTCGTCGTCCATTAAAGAATATCCGCGTCCATAATCCAATGACCTCTTCCATATTCCATATAACAGCATTAGCACCAAATTCAAAAACACAATCATAGTATACATAAACGTAGGCTAATTTCCTACAATAGAGAAGCGGTCAACAGTTTTCAATGATGCCGGCAAGACGTTATGATGTTCCAAAAATATCAAATCCGTATCGCTGAGCAGTACTCTTAATTCATATAATATTCGTTGTAAAGCCGTCATGTGGAGAATAATGTATCTCATTCACGCTTTGATTGTGACTGTGCATATGAGCACCATGAGGATCTTGAAGTACATGGGTTCATATACTGCTTCTATAGCCCCGGGTTAAGCGGAATTAGACGCAAGTTACGAAAGGTAACGCCACGCTACGCTCGTATTTTGCTATCAGCATGCGATATATATCGTCAAATTTGAGATCGTTTTGAGTGGAGGCGCTTGGGGGTATAGCCCTGTTTTATAAGTTTCCGCAATGTTTTGTGACGTTGAATAAAATCGTCACATTTATCACAGGATCTAGCAAATGCTACTACGGGAGCTATGTATACGCTATATGGAGGTCCCACTGGAATATTACTGTTCAGAAAGGGGTAGTTTACGATATCGAAATTGTAATCATCTCTTTTGGCATAAAGCCAACGAAAGAGAAGGCCCGCTTCATTTTTATACAGATATAGGTCTAAATATGATGCGCCAGTAGGGCTATCTGTAGTTTTCTTCAAATCCAGTGAAGGTGGATATAAATCCTTCAGTGTGTCATTTATATAACGATCATCCACAGCGAGAAGATCGTCTATATAGCGTTTGGTGAATGAGAGGGAACAGACTTCGAATTGATCGGTTTTAAAAGCGCCTGCATATAGTCATATTCATAGGAGAACAGATACAGGTCAGCCAACAAGGGTGCACAATTAGTACCCATTGAAATACCTATATGCTGTTGAAAATATTGTGTTGCTAAATTTCAAATAGATATTTATATGAGAAATTTAAGCAACTCTAAAAACGAAGAAACATCCCATGAATGATATCCCTTGTATGCAGTAGAGCTAAAGAATGCTTTATGGCTTCTGACATTAATATATCTGCGATCAGTTTTCTTGAACACAGACACTATCAATGAACTTAGACAGTCAATAAGGCCCTGATGAGGGATTGTAGTATAGAGAGGCGAGACATCCCATGTGGATACATGTGTATGTGACCTTTAGCATCAAGTTCTTCCGTAAGACATTTTGAGTTTTTCAATATCCACCTACATTCAACGCCAGAGTTTTTAGAAATAGTGGCGCAATACCTTTCTTCAAAGGACCCTCGTCAACACGGTTGAAAGAAGCGGTGCAGCGTCTAGAACCAGCTATGAATCTAGCTTTGTATGGTGATTTATGCAAAATGGGAGTCCAGTATACTTTTGGTATGTCGTTATGATTGGATGGAAGACAAATACCTCTTTTGAGAAACGTTTTGTGATTGTTAAATAAGTCTTCCAGGGTATATGCAGTTTGGAAGTAAGTAGACGTATTTGATGATGATATGTTTACACTCAATTCCTTAACCAGCATCTGGTAATAGTAATATTTACATATGAATATTATATTATATTATTTGGAGCTTTGTCTGCTGGGACTATGACGAATACACTCTGAAGATTTGCTAGAACTTCTTGCGAATTGAGGTTTCTCAGTACTTGTTTTGCTTGGGGAAGGGTACTTCTGTCAATATGGCGGATTGTTTCAACGACCTTGCTCTTGACGAGGTCCAGCCAGGCAGCGAGTACTGTAGGTTCAACTTTTTCGCCCTTAGAGCAATCAATAACGTGCGGTTTCAATGCAGACAGCACGGCCTTCAGATTTATTATTCTCGGCTTTCTATATTTACGTGCCTTCATCAGGAGTATTCTTAGGTCCTTATCACTCACTATATCAAGGTTACCTGTCACAATATGTTTGCATGGTGTATAGATAATGTTCGACGATTCACAATCACAACTATGCCCCCCCCCGACGTGTATAAGTTTCAGTCAAACCCCTTGACAGCATTCGAGTAATTGAATATTTTGATGGATATAGATTTAGTATACTTATATGAAATGCAAGGTGGTGCTGTGAACTTAAAATAGTTTGGTACAGCGTTGCGTACCTCTGGATCATTCAGGATTCGAGGTAAATAAATAATGTCCAGTCCTTTATCTACGTAGTTTGTTATTCAAGAGAATCCGATTTTGGGATGTTTCGATTATGTTCACTGGACGATACAATCGAAAGTACGCTATATCTTGACATACTTTAGTGATTGTAGGTGGTTTTATATTTCCTGGAGACGCAGTTCGTTGTATATCTCTGACTGTAAGATTTAAAGCTCTCAGAGGTAAAGCACACAGAATTGTACGTAAGCTAAGATAAATGCCACCCCGAAGACTGAAGTCATGGTGATACGTGATATAATACTATATTTCGGCTATTGTACATAAGCTATGTATACTATTGGGTGTATTAGCTAAACCCACTAAGTAATTTAAAGTGATATGATTGTGAATCAACGCAATATTAAACTTTCTCCAACCTTGACTGCGATGTCTCCGTTGGTGGGGTTTAAATAGCTGGGTAATATTGGATATATTTGAACGGCGGTTGGTAACATGGCCGAACCCATTGACATACAGAAACATTGACTGAAGTTCTCGCATCCAGAATAGTTCCCGCTCGCGGATTTTTCTCTCAAATCCAAAGGGGGAATCTTTGGTAGATGGATAGACGACGTCTATGATCTGAATACTAAAGTAATCCCAGCCATGGTCGGTTCCAGAAAAATGCTTACCTATAAGCAATTGTTTTTCCTAACAGATTTTCTGTGATCATTCACTCTGAGATGGAGTCTTTGAGTGGTCATTCCAACATACTGTTTACCACACATCTTACAGGAAACTAAATAGATACAGTTTGTAGTGGAACAACTAAGATTAGCATATGAGTTTACAGAATATGAATTACCAATTAACGCGGAACTAAGTGAAGCTGAAGTATTAAAGAGTGGGCACGTGAGACATCCACGGTGTCCACACTTAGAAATCTTAAAATTATTACATTATTACAAGTCAGTGGATTGAGTAGGTCCAGGCCCAAATTTTTAGTTCATGGAACTTAATAGAAATATGTAATAAAATCTGACATAAATGTCACAGTATGTAGGTAAATGCCACCAAAGTATGACAAAGGCAGGAAATCAACCAAATGACGAGAAAAATGTACAAATTTCTATTCAGCCAACTTACGTGTCTATTTTTGTCAATTCGGAAACTCACGTATACTCAATGACACATAGTGGTCTGTTCGTTGTAATTTCTTATTCGGTTTTAATTAGTAATGTTGTGATATGGAATTAGGAATAGCTCTTTGAATTATGGACGCGGATATTCTTTAATGGACGACGGTTGAATTATGAATGACGGACCCGACACTTGTAATTATTGATATAAGAACACGATCTTGCATTGACCAAAACAAAACACCAAAAACACTTGCCCAGGCATCATATACTCGTGCAGAATTTTCGTCTTATTAATCACATATATGCAATGATTCAATCATTCGTCAAATTACATAGGCGTTTGCTTGGAGTCAAAAATTAAAATTAAAACGTCAAGGGTACTGAATGGACAGATTTTCCTACAATATCCGTATGATAGTTTCACCGTGCGGTTTCTGATTCTAGAGGATTAACATCAGTATGGGACTTTTCAGCTTTGTCCTCTATTGGACATAATATGTGGAAATATTGCCTTACTACAACATACAAGAGCTAGTGAGGACATCTGTACCATAGGCAAAGATTTAGTGAAAGATTCAGCAAAAGAAATCAAATCGGCAAGCCACATTGTATGGTATGCTACCTGATACATTGTCATGGAGATCTAGTGTCACCCAGTTACAGGAACCGGTACGCCATCGCATTTTCACGAGAGAAAGAAGAATGAAAGCAAAAGAAATGTCGTTGATAATTAACCGATAGTTTAGATTAGTTTTGTATCCAGCCAAAGCAACAGGTCTGGATAAAGTCAATGTCAAATTATTGAAGCTATCAGCACGAGTTGTGTCCCCTACACTGATGTATGGAAACTGGCCACAATGACACCTATCTATAAGGATGGTGATTAGACTGGTGATTCTAATTAGAGGCCTAATGCCAGTTTTACTCATACTTCGTGAATTCCTAGAACGGATTATTTATGACCAACTGTATCAATATTTCACGACAGCAACTTGCTTAGCAGGTGGCAGTCAGGCTTTAGACCTAGCCATTCCTCCTCGACTGTCCTCACTTATATCTCGGATAAAATACTTAAAGGTATGGACTCCTTATTGGTACTGTTTATATTGATCTAAGAAGGCCTTTGATACAATTGACAATGCATCACTATTACATCAAATGGCTAGATAAGGTGTCAACGGTAACATTCAAAAGTGGTTCACCAGTTACCTCTCTAATAGAGCACAAGTTACATGTGTAAATGATGCCATATCGGAAACAATGGGTATTGATTATGGAGTGTCTCAAGGCTCAATTTTGGGCCCACTAATGTTCAACATTTATGTGAATGATCCGCATGATATTGCGGTCAAGTCAAATATTGCAATGTATGAAGATGATACCTATAATTTACAGTGCTAAATCCAACAGAGAATTATAATATGTACTAAATGATGAATGCCAATGTAAAAGCATGGCGCGACCTACATTGAGTAACACCAAGAAGAATAAATATATGATTTTTGGAACTTGGAGAAGACTACTGAGATTAACACCAACAACTATTCACATTGCAGGAGAAGAAATTGAAAGAGCTTAAACATTTAAATATCTTGGTCTGTGTTTCGATGAAAACACGAACTTCAGTAGTCATATTGACAAACTTGTCAAAACATCAGCTGAAGAATTTCAATGATAGCCAGGTCTGCAAACTGTTTATCTATTGAATACAAGAAGATGCTTTTCAATGCTATCATACTCCAAACTTTTTACTATTGTAGCCATGTTTGGTCAAATGCTTGTCAAAATCAAAAGCAAATTATTGTCAAGTTACAGAAGAGAGCCGGAAGAACATAGTTTGGAGCAGACAGAAAAACAGAAACAGATTTTGTCTTAAAAACTCTTTAATGTAAATGATAAAATATCAGATGGGAACAGCAACGACTATGCTTTATTTTTAAAGTACTTAAACAAAATCCACCCGCTTAATTACATCTCTTTAAGAGTACCGACACAATACATAGCCACAAAACTAGATCAGCCACACGCAGAGCTGTACATATCCCTCAATTACAACAGAATCGGGAAGAAGGAGTCTACATTATTCAGCTGCAGTGTTATGGAACAGCTTAGACCCACAACTGCGTGGATTATTTTTAAGAACGAACTAAAGAAATAGTTTAGTATTATCTCCCTTTTAGTCGGAAAAACAGTCTATCCATTTTTATCAATATTCTTTGTAGTAAATTATTTTATTTGGACACTGACTATACAACAAGATTAATCTATCCATCAATTATGGACAAACGACGGTATTAACTTCTATTTATATCTATGCACTTTCATTTACTTCATTGTATATATCATTTCTCATATCATTTCATGTATCTACATATAATTATCATGTATCTGCAAGGTCTCCAAGCAGAACAATGGGTTACATTGATGGGGACCGGGTTACATAAGACAAATAAATCAATAATAGAATACACAAACAGAAAATCTAAAATGAAATACGAGTGCACTGCTTTATATATTCTATACTGAATGCATTGGGGGGAAGGATATTTCGGCATATCGTTGGGTCAAGCTCTACTACAAAAGTTTTAATAATCCAATATGATCGCTTTGATGACGTTATAGTGACGTTGTTTTCAAAAAAGACATCTTTTGGTCAATTTTTCGGTCGGATTATTCGATTTTTGTATTTATGTAACTACTCCGCAATAACTGTATGATAATTAGTAAATATTAATGTTATCTGAAATAAAATAGTCTTTGTCCACTCTTCCTTGCGAAAAAGCAATAATTTTGAAGAAACACGACGAAAACATCCGTACCCACTTGGCCGCCATTTCGAAATTTCCCATGATCCTCTGCTCATGGCGTTATGTAAATAGGTTCAAAATTACGCCAATATGATATACTTCAAAGTCACGAAGTGTCAGCTCTCAATGTTTTGTCGTTCCGGAGATTGCGCAGAAAGTTTGGTGCTGAGGGGTGGGGCATAATTCCCTCCAGGCTTGGTAGGGTTAATTGAACTTGAGTCCATGATACTCGTCCACGACTACCACAAAGCCATTCTCCCAATACAGCAAATGGGATATACTGTGCTAATTCAGAAGATTTTAAAGAGATCCAGAATCGCATGAATGTATAACACAAAGCAGATCTGTAGTGACAGACCACAAAGGAGTTCAAACCCAGTGTATAAACGTTTGTTCACAGGGTTTTTTTTGCACTGGTTCCATTTATACATTAAGGGCCAAGTGTTCTTCCAAAAACTAAAAAGAGTTATGGAAGCGATCTTGAAACGAGAGCTGAACAGTTTTCATTGATGCCCCCTCCCCCCTCGCACAAGATTAAATTTACATTCAATGAGCTATATTTATTATTGTGCGACTATACAATGAGGGTATTGCCTGGTGAAGCCATATCCTTTAATGCTTATTCTTTGTATCGTCGTTTGTACAAGACCCTCAGATAGAATGAAAGAGCCACTCATACAAAAATAGGATCAAGTGGGCGTAACATCATTCTGCAGGATGGTACCAACTTTTCATGTATGACCATGAATGTTAACATCAAACGGACACTGAACCGTCATTTTCCTTTCACGGCCATTACCCTTACTGATAAAAATTGTTGATCCTATGTGAGTATTACAACACATATGAGGGAAGTGGGAAGAGGTGCCGACATACTGACAGAGCCACATGACTTCATAGTATAGTCTTCTGGCTAACCTATTCTAAAGCACTTACCAAGAATCTAGCGATTCGTGATATGTGTTGTATCTCAGGTACGCTTTTATTGTACCTGTTCATGTGGAAACTTGGATCACATGACCACACATGACTCCCCTTCGTCTTCCCCTTCTTCTTCCTCTATCCACGGGATATGGATAGATCTAGTATATCATACTCTTCTATCAGAAGAACTTTAACATTCTGCCGTCGATTCAACAACCGTTATGATGATATATACAGTCCAAAAACTGTTCGGACATAGAACTCGACTTGAGTAAATGACAAGTTGAGGGCCTCAAATGGTACTTCAGTTTGTTCCATTACCGGTTTTACTCAGAAAATGGACGAGTACAGATCCGGTGACCGTGTTTGTATCCGGAGGGAACTTGTATATACGTTCGTTCTCGGCCCGATAATCACCAGAAGATTACGAAAAATCTTGCTTTGTATAGGATCAATTGTCGGCGAGCTAACACGCAGATCCGGTGACAATGCTTGTCATCTCAAGGCTAATGGCCTTCAGGTGGATGAACATTGTAGTTTCAATCAATATCCTTATTTTAGTATAGGATCTGAAGAACTGTTCTATACTGTACTCGTTTCGAAATCGACAATCGCTTGGTTTACACTAAATTGGTTCAATTCCTCTGTCGTAACCATCTGAGAGGAGAGTATACACTTGGATGAGAGAAAACAGAATACTGAGCCTGTCAGCAGGGCTTTCGCTGAGCTAGACGTTTAACCCAACTAAGTGCGCGCATACACGAGCCCGACGATATCAACATAGTATGCTCAGCTTACTTTATTATTTAATTAAATTCAATCTATGTCCAATGAGAGAGCTCTTATTGTATGGGGTGTCATGATTTGTCATTTGGTCCACCCGTACTTCCCACTAGCAGTCTGTATACGATACGATAACATAAATTTTACTTACAGTCGGATGAGTTTTCCTACAGGGAACATTAGCTAAAACGGGAGCTATTCACCAACAGAACAATAAGACCGCAGTAAAATATTGTCAAACAAGATAAAAATACGTAAGGAATTACAAGCGTCTAGTCCGTCATTCATAATCCAGCCGTCGTCCATTAGAGACTATCCGCGTCCATAATCCAAACACCTATTCCATTTTCCATATAACAGTATCAGCACCAAATTCAAAAACACAATCATAGTATACAAAATCATAGGCTTGTTTCCTGCAAGAGAGAAGCGGTCAACAGTTTCAATGATGCCGGCAAGACATCATGATGTTCCAAAAATATCAAATCCGTATCGCTGATCAGTATTCTTAATCCATAATATTCGTTGTAAAGTCGTCATCTAAAGAATGATGTATCTCAGTCACGCTTTGATTGTGACTGTTCATATGAGTACCATGAGGATCTTGAAGTACATGGGTTCATACGGCCCCTAGCCCCGGGTTAAGCGGAATTAGACACAAGTTACGAAACGTAGCGCCATAGATCTTGCACGCTACGTAGACATAAATAAATAATTGTGTGAGCATATTCTTGACCATGTAATCAGAAGTATTACAGTAATGGTCATTACAAAAAATGCATCCACAATTCTAACCGTCCCATATACTAATTGTTTCTTAGCTGATAGATATGGTTTTTAATTTGAGACAGGTCCTTATTACATAGCAGTGTGACTATGCGTCACAGGACCTACGAAGTAAGGTAGGCATTAGGACTCCGACAGGCACTGAGCCACTGAGCTCTTGGCAATCCTCCCCCCCCCCGCGCTCCAAGTTGAAATCCTTCCTATATTAAGATGGGCACATGCAGCCCAAGTCAGAATCACCAGAGATTTTCATCAGAAATCACCAGAAATTTTCGATTAAAACAGTATTGAATATTTTGTTGAAGATCAAAAGTGATGGGATTGAATGCATAGTTTACCAGTTACTGTGCTGATGTGAATCTGTGACACACCAACACACTCCGTGGCAGTGATTCTGTGACACACCAACACACTCCGTGGCAATGATTCTGTATCCCTTAATCAAGGAATCAGAATTTGAAATGACAAGAAAAATTTTGACATAATTACACATGTAATGTTTTTGTTTTTATTACACCCCCAGTTGAAATCCTGCCTATATTAAGATGGGCACCGCCCAAGTCAGAATCGCTAGTGATTTTCATCAAAAATCACCAGAAATTTCCATCAAAAGTAGGTCAGCTCAGAACTTGTTGGTAACATTCTCCTAATGCGCCTTCATTCCAAAAATAAATAACGATCGCCGATTTAATTTTACAATTTTTTAATTAAAGGAAACAGATTGAATAATATAGGTTCAGTAGATTTCAAGCTTTACGTGTGAAAATACATTTACGTCTCTTTAATGGTTTTCAGTGCCCTTGTCCAGGATCAAAATAACTTTTTGAATCACATTATTTTCCCAACAATACAACAAATTCTTATATATAGTACTATGGTAGAAAGGTAGCATTTATGTAGTTTACGGTAATTCAACTCAAGACCAACACCTTCTATGCACATGATAATAATGATTCTATGTCATTCTCCTGAGCATAACCGGTACAAAGATGATTAAATAGCGTCTCTACATCACGTTGTTATCTAGATATATGAGACAACACATTTTGGGTATCGGCAATCTGATGAATGTACTGTTCCGGTTTTCTTGTTTCACATTATATTCTATGGCGGTTGATCGGTGATTTTCTTCATTGATAAACGTTAAACCACCTCAGCTTCGTTGTGTGAATCGGAATTGCATTGCTGTGACACACCAACACACTCCGTGGCAGTGATTCTGTATCCCCTAATCGAGGAATCAAAATGGATCAAGATTTGAAATCACAAGAGAAATTTAGACATATTTTGTTTACACATGTAATTTTTTGTTCAAATTATATCCAAGTGTGATATATAGTCAATATTCAAGCGGTACAAAAAAAACCCCAAAGTATGTCCTCATATTTTCACATCCATGCCAAGAAATACTGCATTGAAAAGGGTCCATTTAGCCTACCCTGTTTTATCGCTCTAATCAGCCATGGCGGGGTCATATTTCTGCTGTCAAAATTGTATTTCCCTCCAAAGTCTTAACCCTTGAATCCAAGTCACACACTCTCTGATGCAAAGTAATGTGGCATACAGTGGAATGTGGAAAAATGACAGGGTATTTTTAGCCGTAACTGATACTCATTAAACGCGATAAAACGCTGGAGCAAAACGGACAGGCTGACTTAATTGCTTGATGTAGGATACTTCACCATCAGTGGGTAATTTGAAGCCTGATGTGGTCAATGATGAAATGTTTGGATGTGAAATAGGATACACGTTAAAGGCTAAAGTTTACATATATCTATAACAATATACTGAAGTGTTAATTATAAATCTATTTTTAATCAGAATTATTTCAGACCAGAACTTGCTGGTAACAATGCCCTAATGCACGTTCATGCCAAAAATAAAGGTTCTAATGTCAATGGTTCTCCTTATTTTGCCGACGAAAGGATTCGTATGGACTGACTGACTGACTCACTGACTCATTACCGGACAATTTGCGATCTGTAGCCTACTTCGTAGGAATATGCAGTGCCTTAACAGAGTAGTACATTGTATATTGTAAAGAGGTACATGGAGCGCTGTACATTGAGTTTAGAGAGACGGCCGGTGCTCGTCAGCTGATGATGATAATCGATTAAACTATCCTGGTAAACCACTGACTTACTTAAGGACGTTAATAAAATCCATGTTTAAACAAACTTCAGGGCGCGTTCTTATAGTCCGTCCATTTTAATTAGTCGTCTACTTTGGAGCTTGTCAATAATCAGCAAATAACTCTGCATAAATTGTTGCATCGTGTAGATCAAACATAACTCTACAAATGACTACCATTTCTCCGTGATATCGATAATATATCACGCTTGAAATAACTTTGTAATTCACTCCATATAAAACTCCACTACAGTTGTTTCATGTACTGGAACTCAAGTACATAGGGAGACGTCATAATGTATTCGTGTTGTCTAGCACAAAGGTCAACAATGCTGTGTACGGTCATAGAGGTGTGTTCGGTTTAACATTCGGCAATTTCAATGGGCATGGGATATAAGCGACACTCGCACGGACCGCCTGTTATTACTGTACTCAGCCTCAATGACCTTTGTGCTAGTGAGCATGAATACATTATGACGTCTCCCTATGTAATTGAGTCCCGGTACACAGACAACTGTACTGGAGTTTTATATGGAGATAATTAAAAAGTTAGCTCAAGCGTGATATATTATCGATATCACAAAGGACTGGTAGTTATTTTGTAGAGTTTAGATAGTTATACACACTGAAAAATTAAAATTGTTGCAGGTTTAACTACTGATTTTTCACAAGCTCCAAAGTAGACGACTAATTAAAATGGACAGACTTTAGGTATATACAATCTGCCCAGTATACTAGAAGGTGACAAAGCGAGAAGGCTGTTTTGCGGTTACACTGTGGTGGGGAAAAACGGCGCAATGTATATTTTCAAATGATATCATTCAATTTACATAATAAGTAATGACATGCAACATGTACAATACACATTGCCCAGAAAACCGCGTCGTGTGGCTTTGAGTCTATATCGCCACCCTCTGCTTTCTGTGTTCAAAAGACCAGCAGATAATATGTGATCACGGTCTTGAATGGATGACTGTGATAAGCGCATATGGCCCGGTTCAAGGATCAACATATTTGATGACTCTAGAGGATTTCGCAGCAAACGTAGTTACAATGTATTTGGGCGGGCTAAAACGTCTAATCTTTTTCCAGCACAATATACCTTCGTTCAAATATCCATAACCACTGACTGTAGGGGATGGCATAGGATAACATTATCATAATATATATAGCTCAATTACAACACATATAAGGGAAGTGGGAAGAGGTGCCGACATACTGACTGCGTCACATGACTTCACAGAATAGTCCTCTGGTTAACCTATTCTAAAGCACATACCAAGAATCTAAAGATTCGTGATATGTGTTGTATCTCAGGTACGCTTTTATTGTACCTGTTCATGTGGCAACTTGGATGATATGACCACACGGCCCCTAGCACCGGCATAAGCGGTATTAGATACAAATCTAGAGAGCTATGATGGAAATGCTCTGACAACTCTTACACTGGTAATTGGAGAGCTGTTTCGCTGTGACAACTCGTACATTGGAGATTGGTGAGCTGTATCGTCGTCAGATGTAAATGACGGCATTTAACACAAAAGACTAGTCTGTAAGACCCGATGTCGACCCAGCATCAACTTCCCACAAGTGCCAACATATATCAAAGACCAAAAGGTCTGTACAGGGGGCGGGCCTCGGGGACGAAACGTCCACCAGCAGAATCTCGCCATATACAGGAAAAATTACAACACATATAAGGAAAGTGGGAAGAGGTGCCGACATACTGACTGCGTCACATGACTTCACAGAATAGTCTTCTGGTTAACCTATTCTAAAGCACATACCAAGCATCTAAAGATTCGTGATATGTGTTGTATCTCAGGTACGCTTTTATTGTACCTGTTCATGTGGCAACTTGGATGATATGACCACACGGCCCCTAGCACCGGCATAAGCGGTATTAGATACAAATCTAGAGAGCTATGATGGAAATGCTCTGACAACTCTTACACTGGTAATTGGAGAGCTGTTTCGCTGTGACAACTCGTACATTGGAGATTGGTGAGCTGTATCGTCGTCAGATGTAAATGACGGCATTTAACACAAAAGACTAGTCTGTAAGACCCGATGTCGACCCAGCATCAACTTCCCACAAGTGCCATTATTGAAGTCCTAATTCATACTAACATGATTCACAATTCTATATAGTTTATGTTTCAGTTAAAATACTCTTTAATATTGGCTTTCATCGTTTATCCACTTCTTTTAAGCACTATAGCACAAACACTTTCTTGTATAACCACACATTTGCTAAAAGTAGCCGTTAACGGCATATAATGTCAAACGTATTGTTCACGATTAACTGACGCACGTGCAAAGCCTTATACAGTCATCTCTCTGACATTTCTGATATTTCTCTGTGAAGCTAGTTTGTTTTACCAAACATGTATATTGATATTTTCTTTCTCCGCTATACCTCAAATCGATGGTAGATTTATCAGTAATTCATCTCGTTATTACTTCAAATTGATTCTACGTAACATTATCATAAATAGCACACCTTTTCTATATTGGAAGGCATGTCATGAACTACCTCCATATCGCATATTTTAGCCGCAGATGAGCAGACAAAACTGGCGGTATACGTTCTAGATCACGTACGTGAACGTCAATCGATAACGCCAGAAGCATTATATGATCTAGTTCATCACTTGGTCAGAATTGGATATTTTTTCTATGAAACTGTTAGCTTGATGACCTTCTAGGCCGAACAGTAAACCTCGAGATTAAGTATACCATTACATGTAGATCTCCATTTCTGGAGTAAATATGTATTTACGACAGCAAATCGAACAACAGCTTTCAGTTCGTTTCGTCGTCTGCCGTTGTGATGGATAAGAATGTCCTTGTGATTAGTGTCCCTTTTCATATCCTTTTCTATTGCAACTAAGTGGGGAACTTGTCCCCAATGTGGAGAAAAGCGTCCTAACTGGGTTAGTAGATAGGGGACGGACACTCTTAGCCTCCACACCGACATCAAGGCGTAGTCGTCACGTAGTCGAACTCATAGATTTCAAAATTGTATATTACGTCCACTCGCATTACATTTTTTTTATTCATTTTGTTGAATGACTTCTTTTCTCGACATTATAGGACTGTACCATAGCGGATGATTCTGTATGTGGGGTTAGGTGGGACAGCCGTGACGCGATTACATTTTTGGGATCCCCTCGTGCAAGAAAACTCGGTATGCCCAAGGACTGAAGTCTTCGAATTACATGGGCATACCCCACAAAATAATGGCCTCAACCTACCTTCGTACTGGACTGTAGGCGAGGTACACAGTATATTTTGGTGCATTATTCATACATTCACAAAAATATGAGAGGTAATTATTGGTGAAGGCGAGCTTATGGTATGAATATATGTCAGTCAATTATGTTCTGTGCAACTGTATGCAGCTATTGTTGAAACGAACATCAATATAAAGGAAATACAGGTAGATTTGTACCGAGAGAGACTACTGTTCTCCTGTGTCTCGTGAGGAGCGGTGAACCTCCCTTTTTCTCCATTCTGTGACGCACAAATCCGATTTATTAGGGGATATTCCTAGCAGCATAAAAGGGAAAGCAGTACCCCTAACAAGAAGAATACAATGAGGTTCACTACCACCCTGGAACCTGGTCGCGTATCTGCTCACGAAACGACTGAGACCTGAGTGAATGAGTTGCTAGTGGGAAGCATTTGCCGGAACTACTGCAAAACATTTAATTTTTATGAATTTTCAGGACAACTACATGGAATGGGAATAATTTTCAGCATCTAATAGATGATAGATATATTTTCGTTCACAGAGTTTCTAAATATATCCAATTTAGTTCATTTTCGCAAGAGTTTTTGTGAAACTACTTGATGTCTTCTCACGACAAATCAATCTGTCAAATGCAAAAACAATGGATGAAGTGTGAGTCTTACGAGAGAGGTACTTTGCCCGACGTCAAGAAAAATCCGGAAATGGTCGAACCCAAGAGAATGAGCTCACCACTTGGGTTCTATAGAAAACGTGGGCGTGTGACGTTGCCCATTCTGGCGTTGAGCTTACCTATGTGAGCGAAATGCAATGTTGAAGAGGAGGAAGATTATGGCGATGAATATACCAATGGCGTTTAATACGATCATCGTAATCACGGCAGGTAGATGCAGCTTTGGGTACCATTCAACATAGGTGAATTGGTCTTTTGGTGGACGTCCTCCTGGAATTATAAATAAAACATGTCAGGCATCATCTGCTATCAGCTTTATCAGGGGATGGACCGTCCCAGGAATAATAACCTCTGTAGAGATGTATTTCAACCTAAAACAAGCCAAAGAGCCATCAAAGCTTTTTCCTGAAGCTCTTGCACCGACTGTTCGTACATATAAGCGAAACAAGCCTTCATGGAAAGTCAGTACTAATACCTATTCATAAAATTTCCGACTTAGGGTCGGATGCATACACGAGCTCTTGTCAGCTGTAATGCTTGCCTTATTTGACCTTTGCCTTCAATGCTACGACGAAATTGACAAGGAATGTCGCAAAAGGACGATTATTTCGTGGCGAGTGGAGGCCTTGTGCATATCCGGCTCTCCTCCTCTCCTAAATTTATTACCATGGCAAGCATTTCAATTTAATCTAAATAGCATATACATAAGGGACAAATACCCCAAAAATGATGTTTTTGTGTACTATGAAGAGAACGAGGATGTTTAAATTTTTGTTTAGATGAAACAGAATGATTCACGTGTTTTCTGATCATTTAAGCAAAAATCTATGTACATTTCTATCAAAAAATGCCTTTTGATGGTTATTTTTCTCAATTTCTCTATAATTTCTGTGTTAATCGGAGACGAGAATATCCTCGATTTTCATTTGACTGTTTCGATAAAAGTACTTTCAATAAAAGTCTGTTAAAACAAGACGTGTCAGTGTCAACCTTAAATATAATCGCATCTCAACTGTACCGGTTATAGAGGCTTCCTAATATCCGCAAAGCGAAAGCATTGGGTTTGATTTGAACCCCGTTCTAGTGTGTTGGAAACCTAAGTATTTACTTTTCATTCTTTTGATCTCTCTCAGAGATAACTGTCTCAGTGATATAAGGTACCCACCAGACAGACTCGTGCAGATTAACTGAACTACCGCGTTGGTAAACGTATATAATGCATATTCAATAGGTTGACCTCTTTTCCAACCAATTGTTGTACTCGGTTTTGAAGATTTTCTTTGTTTTGATGCCCTATTCGGAGAAAGAACTTGATAGCTTTTTCGTTAAGGTCGAGCACAGATTACTATTCATATTCCTCTGATTAACCAGCGCAAAGGTTCATGGATAAAACTGACGGCCCTAACAGGTCAACAGAAAGTTACATTTATTCCACGTTCAATTTTTAGCAATTTTCTTGCCCTAAATACATTAAACTTCTCCCATCTCCCACCCGACTAACTGTACCCCCTTCAGGGTATGCTAGAATCAAAACATCCAGGATGGCGGGGTTCATACAGAAAATATCCAAATGCGGTCCGAGAATACGTGCCACGGACAGGGCTAAGCGTGACTTGCTAAATTCACTGTTGGATTTCCAAGAAGCTACAGTTATTTGTGTGGTCAAACTTCAACAGTTTAACTCAGTGAGCCATATATTGCTTCATGGCGATAGCACGCGTCATAAACATTGGTTTACAAGACGTTATCACTCCCCAATTGTCAACATGTTTTACTGTGTTAAGTGTAAGAATAACACAATATATCATCATACAGTTCACAGCCTTGTAAACTGTATCTGTAAATATACCGGCTTCTGCAGTCCGTCGGCTTTGCCATATCACGCTCGACTACAGCGACAAGGGTCAAGAGTGCTGGATGCGAGAAGGCGCGAGGGTAATAAAGTTCGTGTGGCTGATTATATATGAATTACAAGCGTCTAGTCCGTCATTCATAATTCAGCCGTCGTCCATTGAAGAATATCCGCGTCCATAATCCAAAGACCTATTCCATATTCCAGATAACAGTATTAGCACCAAATGCAAAAAGACAATCATAGTATACATAAACATAGGCTAGTTTCCTGCAAGCGAGAAGCGGTCAACAGTTTTCAATGATGCCGACAAGACATCATGATGTTCCAAAAATATAAAATCCGTATTGCTGATCAGTATTCTTAATCCATAATAATCGTTGTAAAGTCGTCATCTAGAGAATGATGTATCTGTCACGCTTTGATTGTGACTGTTCATATGAGTACCATGAGGATTTTGAAGTACATGGGGTCATACGGCCCCTAGCCCCGGGTTAAGCGGAATTAGATGAAACATAAGTTACGAAACATAACGCCATAGATCTTGCACGCTACGCTCGTATTTTGCTATCAGCATGCGATATGTATCGCCAAATTTGAGAAACTTTGAGTGGAGGCGCTTGATGGAATAGCCCGGTTTTATAAGTTTCTTCAACAATGTTTTGTGACGTTGATTAAAATCGTCACATTTAACACCGGATCTAGCAAATGCTACTAGGCGATATATGTATACGCCATATGCAGGTCCTACTGGAATATTACTATCCAGTACCCTCTCCAGCAGTACATACTATATAGGATTGTCATAAGAATATTTAATCCGTGTCCTATTTGCGTAAAATTGCCAACCCCCAATGAGCACAAAACCCCTTAGGCTGATATTTGCGTAGTGAGGTTATCAGAACAGGAACATTTACGAAGAGAAGTTTTGAAAAGTAACTCGCATATAGCTACTGAGATATCTTTCGGACAAGAATGTATAATACATGTATGCTGACGAAAAATATGGGAAAAATTACTAAAATGTGTCTAGTTCGTCAATCAATATTCAGCCGTCGCTCATCAAAAAATCCAAATCCAGAAACCTATTTCATGTAACAACATTATCACCAAAAACCAAAACAAACAATCATAGTATACATAAACATAGGCTAGTTTCATGCAAGTGAGAAGAACCATCACAAAGCACATAATTAGGTAGGCATGTACCATGTAAGTTTCAAAGTTGTTCGCGAAATAGTAATCGAGATATGGTCCGGACAAGTAACAGTTGACGGACTGGCGATCGAAAGGATGGACTTGGATGCCAATAATAAGCACCAATTAACCTTCGGAGTGTGGGGGTAATAATCAGTGGGAAATGTGGTAATCGTAGATGTAGCGATTTTACCTGTATGGCGTTCCTTTTAATCAGTTATTTAGGAATTTAGTATTCAGAGCTTGATAATTAATATTAGTATCAACAGGCGATGATGAATTTTGTAGGCTCTCATTTTGTGGTTGATGTTGTCACTAGGGATTATCAAATTGATCTGTATGCCCTTTGGCCTACTGATATATCAAGAACTTACCCTTCCATAGCACTTTGGGATCGACTGTCCACGTAAACTTATCGTTCTGAGGATCATAGACGGCAGCTCTAATGATGTTTCCATCTGTGTTAAAGTAGATAAAAACGTAGTGAATTAAATGAATTTGAAGTCACTATGTACCAATGAGGCCATTGGCATAGATTGCCAGAGAGACTACAATAACCTGCAGGCAAAGATTTCTCACCAAGTTTCAAATCACGCACTGATAGCGAACTAAGGCGTAGATGGGGGGGGAGCTTAATTGCAGAAATATTCAACTAGTGTATGCTGTCATGTTCGCGCGGGACACTGGCCATGTATCAAATATCGGGAGAGTTTTAGGTGCATATCATTCATGACGGTGAACCACTGTAGACTGTCTTCTCCTCTATTTTGTTCCAGCACTGCCATCTTCTGAGTCTCTACGTTCTATAATTTGAAGAAGTAACTTGCTGAACCAGATCAAAGACAATCCTACAACGTTTAATACTTATGCGCAAGGCTTGGTAGATTGTTGTAGAGGTCGTTTCCGTGTTTCAATTTCATTTTAAAAGGCTCAAATGTCCCTGGACCGCCTCCCTCTCCCCCTCCCCCCTCTCCTGACATGCACTTATTTATAGTAAAGGGAAGGTGAAGACTAGAAGACATTTTAAGGTAAAGTGTCCCTCCTTTCTGGGTTATAACACATATTCAACAATATGAATCAAGTTAAGCGGGCCGCACAGCGCAGCAGTTAATATGATTAACAATGAGCAAGACTGTGGCATAAACCGTCAGAAACGCTTTCCCCCAAAGTTTGAAGGCTCGGGAAACCAGAAAGATATATCACCGGGCTACTCAATTTTATAGAACAAATAAACCAATAGTAAGGAGTAACGACAGAGCACGGCACCTTTGCCGAGTTCTACAGAATACGAATACATCTATCCCCAAAACCGGCGATGAGCCGTTCTGCCTGAATGAAGTATGGGATTGAATGAACCAAATATCTCGTTTTAATTTTTTTTTTTCATTCCTTCGGGTTGTATCTACGACGTCAGGTCACGGCACCTTACATTTGACGAAGAAAGTTTTTAAAATGCTCAATTCCAATTCCGTATATTGTTAAGTTAATAGACAAGGCGTTCCACGCATTGAAGACTTTGGCGCGCAAGTCGATTGATGCATATCATATGGGTGGGATTGGGGGGGGGGGGGGTAGCATGACGTCCAGGGGACATCTTCTGAGTCGCTTACACTGAATATGAAAATATGACTGACAAACTAATCTTAAATGATTTCGAGGCATATTTGCCCCTTACTATTGATTGAGACATGGCGCAAGTCCACAGCAGGTACTGTGCTAAATTAAGTTCTCCGATAAACGCTACTCAGCATTTACATAGTACATATATATCAGATTTTTTTATAATTTCCATCTGAGTGTTCCAATGTCTTGCAAAATGCGTTGGATGAAGACGTAAGATCAGCATCTCAAGACGTTATAAAAGTGGGGTTGTGACACAAAGTAAAAGCCTTGAATATGTTCAGAATATGCTGGTAGCAATGCAGCTTACCGGCATACTTGGTCAGAAATGTGCTGATAGCAATGCAACTTACCGGCATACTGGTTCAAAATTGTGCTGATAGCAACGCAACTTACCGGCATACTGGTTCAGAAATGTCGGCCCCAAGCGTTGTCCGTCTTTTCCAAATGCAACCGGACCCTTTGCGAGAAAGAGATAACGGTGCTCTTTAACCGATACTATCTAATAGAGATAACAGTACTCTCTAACAGAGATAACGTAACAGTGCTCTCTAGTAGAGATAACGCTACTCTCTAACAGAGATAACGGTGCTCTCTGATAGAGGAAACGATATTCTCTAACACAGGTAACGGTTCTATCTGATAGAGATAACGGTACAATCTGATAGAGATAACGATAACGGTGCTCTCTACTAGAGATAATGCTATTATGTAACAGAGATAACGGTGCCCTCTGATAGAGATGTAAGTACTTCCTAATAGATATAACGGCGCTATCTTATAGCGATAACGGTGCTCTCTACTAGAGATAAAGGTACTGTCTTATAGAGATAACGGTAACATCTAATAGAGATAACAGTACTATCTAATAGAGATACAGTAACAGTCATCCCTAGTAGAGATAACGCTATTCTCTAACAGAGATAACGGTGCTCTCTGATAGGGATAACGGTACTCTCTAACAGAAATAACGATACTATCTATTAGAGACAATGGTACTTTCTAATGGTAACGTCTAATAGAGATAACGGCACTCTCTAATAGAGATAACGGTACTTTCTAATAGCGATAGTGTAACAGTTCCACCCCTAGTAGAATAACGGTGCTCTCTAGAGTTAACGGTACTATCTAATAGAGAGAACGGCACTCTCTAACAGAGATAACAATGCTATCTAGCAGAGATAACGCTACTCTGTAACAGAGATAACGGTGCTCTCTAGAGTTAACGGTACTATCTAATAGAGAGAACGGCACTCTCTAACTGAGATAACAATGCTATCTAGCAGAGATAACGCTACTCTGTAACAGAGATAACGGTGCTCTCTAGAGTTAACGGTACTATCTAATAGAGAGAACGGCACTCTCTAACTGAGATAACAATGCTATCTAGCAGAGATAACGCTACTCTGTAACAGAGATAACGGTGCTCTCTAGAGTTAACGGTACTATCTAATAGAGAGAACGGCACTCTCTAACTGAGATAACAATGCTATCTAGCAGAGATAACGCTACTCTGTAACAGAGATAACGGTGCTCTCTAGAGTTAACGGTACTATCTAATAGAGAGAACGGCACTCTCTAACTGAGATAACAGTGCTATCTAACAGAGATAACGATACTCTCTAACAGAGGTACTCCGTTATTATCAGGAGTATTGCTTGGTATACAAAGAACCTTTACGGAAATTTGTGATTGGCTGTGTTTCTTTCAATTTCCTTCATAAGCCAATGAATATGCCAGATTTCCATTTGAAAATTTGAATTGGCCAATCAATGTTTTAAAATTGGAAGATATCCCTTGATGCACTGTTTTGTTAAACTCCATTCACAATACATAAATAATGCAGAGGACTAAAATCGCCATCCCTTCGAAAATAATATGTTCGACGAGTAAACAGCTTCCAAAAATTCGCTCATTGCGAATTATTCCGCAAGCAATGGTTCAGCCAGCATCTATTTTCCAATTAATTCGTTCACCTGGCAGTCAGATTGTTTCGTCCATCAATTTGATACCCAGATTAAAATTCGTATTTGCATGGACTAATGTCATCGTTATGCCAGTAGAAATTCAATTTTTGTTTCCAGTTGTGCTCATACTTCCATCACTCTAATCTATAACCCGAGGGGTAACGCGAGTGTCTGGAGTGGGAAGGAGCGTGCCGATATTAGCCCGTCCTGGTCGATACATAGCATAGGCACAGATACTAGAAGTTGTGTTACAATTTTCACTCACATTCGTTACTCTAGATTTTTATTGTTGTATCAGGAATATATTGCAGAAAAGTTGTCCACCACGACGACGGCTTGCGTGGATGACATGGACACATGGTTCTAGAAAGGATGACTGAGTGACATAATTATCAGATTTCAAATATTTGGACACGATATTTTCTATCTAAGGTAGAGATTTCTAAAAGTTATATCGCCTGTTAGGAAAAATTTATTATGTCCTGTAGACGTTCTATTGTGTAGAATTGAGCTATACCCAAATTTGAAATAATATATCAATCTCTATGGTGGCCGAGAGAGGCCATCGTCACTTCGCCATCGTGCCATAGGGCGATAGAGCGATAGAGCGATGGCGATAGAGCGATAGAGCGATAGAGCTATGGCGATAGAGCGATAGAGCGATGGCGATAGAGCGATAGAGCGATAGAGCGATGGCGATAGAGCGATAGAGCGATGGCGATAGAGCGATAGAGCGATAGAGCGATGGCGATAGAGCGATAGAGCGATGGCGATAGAGCGATAGAGCGATGGCGATAGAGCGAAGTACATGACTGCGCATGACTACTCAAGCAGTACGGAAAGCAGCAAACAACATGAGATTTGGACTATTACAGAAACAATATATGATACCGTTGATACCGCCCCCTATTTCACTATTAATAAGTGTAAAAAAAGACTGTAAAATGTTATATAGAAATCTCTTGACCTTTAGATTTACTGTACTAAACAGTTCTTGAAAAAAATTATAGTGATTCGGAGTGGTATATATGGAATACTAATGTAACAAAGAGATGTAAAATATAAATGGTTTCGATACAGAATTATTAACCGAATATTGACTACCAACATTTTTGCACATAAACTTTACCCTGATATATCTAACTTATGTACATTTTGTAGCAAAGTTCCAGAGACTATTATTCATCTCTTTTGGGAATGTGAACATATCTACCCTTGGTGGAGTTTACTGGAAAATTGGTTCGCTTCGGCGGGCGTTCCAATTATATTTTCTCCAGAAAAAGTTATACTTGGTCTTTTACAACCCAGAAATCAGCCACTCAACTACTGTATTTCTATTATTAAATTTTCTATATATAAAATGAAAGTAGTTAAAAAACCCTTGGTTGAAAAGTGTTCAAAACGCTTTAAATGTGCGTACGAAACCGATAAATATTTCCAGTATAAGAACTGCGAATGGCGCTTGTTTTATCAGTATTGGTCATCGCTGCATTTACTGTTTAGACTCTTATGATGTTGTTTGCGTAGATAAATCGAGGTGTAATGACGATGTATCTGTTTGTTGTATAACAAAGATTTAGTGTTAAGTCCAGCCACGATCAACACAATCTTAATGAATTATCAGTTTCATATGACATCCGCCTTTCATTTTCGATAAAAACGCGGAAATGGCCGCGTTCGGCACCCACAACTTCAATTAATTCAACTTACGCATCGACGGACGAATTGGTCTTTTCTTTCAGAGGAGTTAGAAGTTGAATTTGACGAAAAATTACGAGACTATGGGTAAATCAGATCACCAATATTTTAGGGGGGGGGGGGAGAGTGACCTCTTCTATTTCGATTCTACGTTGACTTTTTTACAAGCGTTGATCAGCATTAATTACAAAACTTGATTTCAAATGTTCCAGATGTATATGTTCATCAGATAGCGAATATCACTGCTTTATTTATTAGATTCTTATGTCGATCTTTTAGCCAATGTTTGTTATTTTAGCCCATATACAATAAAACTTATCCGTCTATCTCTCTGTGTTATCTTTGTAATCTTTGTGGTATGCCGCTGGCCCCTATAGTATTCATGAATCCGCCTGATAATAACTAGAGTTTAGCGGCGAGCTCTCTTGTTTTAGAGGTACGATTATCACCGTATGAATATGCATGATTATAAGACATGCGCAGTCATGTACTTCGCTCTATCGCTCTATCGCCATCGCTCTATCGCCATCGCTCTATCGCTCTATCGCCATCGCTCTATCGCTCTATCGCCATCGCTCTATCGCTCTATCGCCATCGCTCTATCGCTCTATCGCTCTATCGCCATCGCTCTATCGCTCTATCGCCATCGCTCTATCGCTCTATCGCCATAGCTCTATCGCCATAGCTCTATCGCTCTATCGCCATCGCTCTATCGCTCTATCGCCATCGCTCTATCGCTCCATCGCTCTGTTTTTTGACGTACGATGGCGAAGTGACGATGGCCCCTCTCGGCCACCATAAATCTCCCTGGAATATTGCTGATTTATTGTTATATAATCTTTGAACATGTCCGTGGCGGAATCACAGGGAAATAGACACGATTTTGACTAGAGTTGCTTGTCCACTTTTTAAAAAAAAAAAAAAAAATTTTTGCGGCTTCCTTTTGCCCTGATTATTCTAATAGGATATCTCATTATAATACACACTACATGTACACACTTGGATGATAATATCATTATCGTAAAAAATGAATTTATTGGGTTAAACGTCATAAGGATTAAACATGTCTGTGACCGAATCACCATATTCCGTGACGGAATTACGAGTACGCATTTTTAAACTTCACGATAGAAGAATTTTATTGAGTATAGATTTTCTTCGAAAAAATATTATTAAAATAAATTAAAAACTTTTCATTTTAAAGTTACGAGCTCTAATCTGAACTGCTATTTAATCCGTGATATCCGCGAATGTAGATGTCTGATCTTTTGCTCTTTCATGCGATTTATAACGAATGCATATTTATTCCAATCAATCCAATTCAAACTTTTTTCCCCTTCAACTTTGATATTTTGCTTCTGATTAGGAAGGTTTAGATGTATACCGACTATGGACCATACCTTCCAAAACAGCAATCTCTTGTGACAGTGATAATGAATATAATGTTGCATTTAACCTAAACCTAGAAATACTATGAGCATCGACCGTGGTTTAATTTCCTATAGACCTAGGAAGCCGTAAGTAATATTCCACGATGTATTTTCTTCGTAGACTGGTTCAAGGCTATAAAACCATATCAATACGGTACTCCGAATAGCGTGACAAAACATCAAACAATCGTTAGATGAACCGATATGGTTGATATGTCTGTAAATACAAATATATCACAAAAAGGAAAGAACGCCATCTAAATCAAAACAGCAGAAATGAAAGTTTCATGCAGGAAATGAGAAGAAAACAAGCTAGCTGGTTGTTATAGTGTCACGTACAGCTGAAACGAGCATATAAATAAGGCGTACAGACCCAGTACCGAACTAGAAAGAATGACCTGCAAAAGCGAGTAAATTAGGCCTAGCTTCTAAGCTCAGAACCGGTAATTTGAAAAATACATGATACTCTGATTGAAGGTACGAGACAGATGACTCGATAATCACGTTCACGTGAGCCATGGTATCGCACCCGGATATCCGAAAATAATTATAGGATAGGCCTCCTCATATTCTTCAAGCATTCTTTGTTCAATCTTGGGTATTTGTAAGACAGTTCTAGCATTAGCATCTTTGTAACTGAAGAAAAACACGTAAAAGCAGCTACTCTCCAATTTCAATGGAACGTTTCTGTACGTTTCTTGTTGTTCCCAATGTCATAACGCCAAGGGCTTGTGAGGATTTAGCACATTTAAATTCATCATCGAAGACCAATTGCCAGAGGGGAGACGGCTCATTGCTATAGTCTTTAGATACCAAACTTAACTGACAGTTCTACAGTACGAGTCTTGTGTTTCTAAGAACTTGGTAAACCGTACTTCCGTTTTTGTTGTAAGATGAATAATGACGGCCTGATGGAAATGTGATATACACGTACGTCAAATCATGAATATCACCCTCGCGCGAAATGTGAAAAGCTGCCGGCCGTACTACAATATCATGCATCAAATCTAACATTCAATATTCAATCGTCGTGCATAAGGGAAAAATAATAAACTCAAGATCCTTTCCTACAAAAGAGAAGCGGTCAACAGTTCCATTGATGTCAGCGCCTGAATATCATCCCTGCCCGAAGTATGAAAAGCTGCCTTGAACTATACGAGCAACAGGCAAATGTGTGATTTTCAGATGACGTCATTTTGAATTTGATCATCAAATCTTGATCTTTTGCATATGTAAATAGATTCAAAACAGGCATAAGATGTTAGGTTATGCATAGAGAATTTGTTCAGTGGGATAAGAACATGGCAGTCTGACTAACGTCACAGGACCTACGAAGCAGGGTAGGCAAAGGACTCCGACGCGAACTGAACTCATGGAAATCCCGCCCAGTCGAAATCCTGCCTATATAAAGATGGGCACTACCCAAGTCCGAATCAGCAATGATTTTCATCAAAAATCACCAAAAAAATTCATCAAAAATATGTCAGCTCAGAACTTTCTGGTAACAGTCCCGTAATGCACCTTCATGCAAAAAATTAAGGTTCTAATATCAACGATTCTACTTATTTTGCCGACGAAAGGATTCGGATGGACTGACTGACTGACTCAGTCATTACCGGACTATTTGCGAATGAGAGCCTACTTCGCAGGAATAATGTCTTTAACTACACGAGCAAGAAGAACAAGTGTGACTTTCAGATTACCCTACATGCCCGCCATTTTGATTTAAACCATCATATTTTAAGCTGAAAATTAAGCAAACAGATTCAAAACATGAGCAGTGTAACTAACGTCACAGGACCTACGAAGTAGAGTAGGCATTAGGACTCGAACGCGAACTGAACTCTTGGAAATCCCCACCCCCAGTTGAAATCCTGCCTATATCAAGATGGGCACCGCCCAAGTCAGAATCGCCAGTGATTTTTATAAAAATCACCAGAAATTTTCATCAAAAGTAGGTCAGCTCAGAACTTGTTAGTAACAGTCTCCTAATGCGCATTCATTCCAAAAATAAATAACGATCGCCGATTTAATTTTACAATTTTTTAACTAAAGGAAACAGATTGAATAATAAAAAGTTCAGTAGATTTCAAGCTTTACATGTGAAAATACATTTACATCTCTTTAATGGTTTTCAGTGCCCTTGTCCAGGATCAAAACAACTTTTTGAATCGCATTATTTTCCCAACAACAAATTTTTATATATAGTACTTTTGTAGAAAGGTAGCATTTATGTAGTTTACGGTAATTCAACTCAAGACCAACACCTTCTCTGCACAAGATAATAATGATTCTATGTCATTCTCCTGAGCATAACCGGTACAAAGACGAATAAATAGCGTCTCTATATCACGTTGTTATCTAGATATATGAGACATATTTTGGGTATCGGCAATCTGATGAATGTACTATTCCGGTTTTCTTGTTTCACATTATATTCTATGACGGTTGATCGGTGATTATCTTCATTGATAAACATTAAACCACCTCAGATTCGTTGTGTGAATCGGAATTGTATTGCTGTGACACACCAACACACTCCGTGGCAGTGATTCTATATCCGCTAATCAAGGAATCAAAATGGATCAAGATTTGAAATGACAAGAAAACTTTAGACATATTTTGTTTACACGTGTAATTTTTTGTTCAAATTATATCCCAGTGTGATATATAGTCAATATTCAAGAGGTACAAAAAAAATCAAAGTATGTGCTCATATTTTCACATCATGATCAAAGTATTTATCTAGTTAAATTCTACCCAAAGAAAATAAATTAAGACCCTTTAAACATGCCGTCAATGCCAGATGTTGAGTTTTATACAGCTGTAGATCAGGGCTCTGGGTTTAGATTAGATTAGATTAGATTTTATTCACCAAATATCCCTGGAGAAATACATATTCAGTGTCAATCATATAAGGGAAAGAAAAAAATTATATATATTATTTATATGATAACATGAGATTGACAGTTGTAGAAATGCGGATAGCGGGAATAAAGCCCAGATGGGCTTGTTCTATCCCTAGATATTTAACTAATTAGGTTGAGCGAATGTAATAGGTGAGTTGAGCCAAAAAACGAGCGATGTGTACACAGCTTAATAGGAAGGATCATCAAAATTGACTACATTTTTCAAGAAGATAGGATTTAACCTTTGACTTGAAGAGTGACGATGAATCAATTGTTTTTAAGTAAGAGGGAAGTTTGTTCCATTCCCGAGGACCTGAGCACTTGAGAGTGTAATAAGATAAGTTGGAATAGTGAAATGGTCTGTAGAGATTGATGTTGCGGGTTCTTGTTTGATATTGATGAATAGCATATTGCCTGGTGAAGTAGGTTTGGTAGATGTTTGGTAATTGATCAAGATTATATAAAAACTTGTGGACATGACGTAAGCAAGAATATTGGTTTAGTTGAAGAAGTGGCAAAATTTGCAGCGAGAGGAAAATTGGAAGTGTATGATCACGTTTATTAGAAAGTGATATAATTCTTACAGCACGCTTTTGTAGCAGAAACAACGGATTTAGATGGCTTGAGTACGTATTTCCCCATAGAATATTTCCGTACGATAGATAAGGGAAGATCAGAGAGTAATATAATATGTAAAGTGTTTTCTTATTTATCGAGTTTTTTATAAAAAAAATATCATGTTTCCATACACTTGATGCACATAACAGCGGCAAAAACAAAGCCTCCTTGAACAACCTATCTTTATACAGGAAACTCTTTAACTCAGAAAATACCATTCTCTCTCAAAAGAAAACAATTTACGCCAGGAAGGCCTTTTTTATTAAGCTAATTTTGTTAGGTAGGGGCCTACTTAGATTCAATAATTGTCACGAAATTTCTTTGATTATATCTTAATTGCAACCATGTTTGTTCCTCAAACCTGACATGCTTGAGATATGTACATGTATAACACACTTTCATTTTAGAGTCCAGACATTCCACCATTCATGTGAACAAATTGTACTCAACATGGAATAATTAAATTCACATTTCCCATTTCTACCGTGTCAGTACTATGTTACTATCTGTAGCAGTTGAAACCCAGTAAAACTTAAACAATTAAAACCAGTAAAGAAATTTGTCTGTTGAATAACAGAGAATATGGTATGGAGATTTGAATGAGTAAACTACTAAACAACTTACATGATACCAACAAAATGTCCCAACACAAGCTGATAAATTTCTTGGGTGGCTTGCAGGATGGCTTTGTTTCACCCTCAGTAAACTTTTATCATTGTTGCTCACAGGCTAATCTGAAGGATAATACCACATCTTTCTTTGTTCTGCTGGGTTATTGCACCAGGCTGACTTAATTGGTTGATGTATGATATTTCACCACCAGTGGCAATTTGACCTAAATTTGAAGCCTGATTTGGTCTGTGATGAAATGTTTGGATGTGAAATAGGATACACGTTAAAGGCCACAGTTTACATATATCTATAACAATATACTGAATTGTGTGTATTAAGAATGGCAAGTTGGTAATAGCAGTGTAGATAAATGCACTAACAAATGATGGAAAATTAGCATTTCCTATTTCATTATCCCATCACGTTTTGTACTATGTTATATATACAGTGAAACATACAGCCAAGGGTTCCCAATGGGCATGACAGTGCACTCGCTGAGCTAACAATAGATAATGAAAAAAATAATTATAAATCAAATTTTCATCAGAATTCGGTCAGCTCAGAACTTGCTGGTAACAATGCCCTAATGCACGTTCATGCCAAGGTTCTAATGTCAATGGTTCTCCTTATTTTGCTGACGAAAGGATTCGGATGGACTGACTGACTGACTGACCGGACAATTTGCGATCTGTAGCCTACTTCGTAGGAATAGAAGTAAGATGCTAGGCTTTGATGTAAGATCCTTTGGTATTAACCAATGTGTACAATGAGATAAGAGTAATGCCTATTCTTTGAATAACCTGAAAAAGGTGATTTAAAGATGAACAGACATGAGCGCCACTTTGAATTCCCGCATGACGGTTATCATTAAAATTATAGAAATGGTCTATAATATTCCAAAACCACAAAAAGTCTTCGCTCTCGAGTTTCAACCATTCTGGCGATAGCGCGAATATTCAAAAGGGTACCAAATTTCCGAACCCTCAATCACCCATGTCACAAAAGGTTAAATCAAACTACTTTAAACTAGAAATGAAAACTTGGCACCAACAATTATCTTGATCTGGACAGTTCAATCTATAAGATAACGCATGTTGCCAAAATTCACAAACAAAAAATAAGTAAATACCCTAAACTACTGATGTTAACATTCACCCCGTAGAACTACTCAGATTGGGTACCCAATTTTTTATAAATAATTTCATACAAAATGTTTTAAATTGTCTTATGGCCCATCTTGTGGCCATCTTTGGATCTTATTTGACCTCGAAATGACCTCGAATTGTCTTGATATCCATCTCTACCTTGAACCATAATGTATACAAAAGTAACTGACAAACAACACAATATATATGAAATAAAATAGAATTATCCCTCATTTTTTACCTCAATTGACCCCTCAAGTGAGCCTAAAATTACCTCAATTAAAAGAATTAACGAGCTAACCATACCGGTGTTCCTCCAGTACATGAAACCAATTTAGCAAGGATACCAATTGGTAACAAACATCACAATGGAAATTAATTTAGGAACGACTTTTACCAATTCTTACATTTTTTACCCCAACATGACCATTAATGCCCAAAAGCCTTGAACCCAAGCACGCAAAAGGCTGATTCAGCATATGGGCACTCATTTGTAACAAAAATGCCATCAAAATTCACATTTGGTGTCATTGTTCGTCTAATACCGCACAAACTGGTGACTTGTGGGCATGTCATTTAAGATGTCCACATGAACAGCTGCAATAAAAACGTGGCTGAGATGCAAATCGTCACAGGGATCATTTTTTTGGTTCTTGTGACGTTTTTAGATATACAGCCAGGATATTGGTCTGTGGGGTCATATGACATCTTGTCAGTACTCCGGGATCTTTTCCCACCACATTTATATGTTGTGTTTAATTATGACATTAACATACCGATGACCAGATTTATTGAACACCGATATTAATAATAAACTAAGGTGTTAAACGATGTTCTGATGAGGAAAAGTAGCATAGAGAGTCGAAAAATCCTACGTAGATACAGGTCTATACGGTATGTGTCCTTCGCCATCTAGTTCATTCGTAAGCCTTTTTGAGTTTTTAAGTATTCGCATGCATTTGATGACATCAGAATTTTTTGAAGTTGCAGCGCAATAACTCCGCAAAATTATTTAGCTGCTCCCAGGGCTCTTGTTAATGTGTACAGAAGTTTATTTGTACAGCATATGAAACCAGCTATGAATCTATCTTTATATGGTGTTATGTGCATTTTTTTTAGTCCAGTGGAATTTTGGTATATCTGTTTGAGTTATAGGAAAAGAAATATCACTTATATATATATATATATATATTTTCAGTTCTTATATTTCCAGTAATTTCTGTGGAGGAGTAAGTCGATACAGAAACAAGTGGAATACCTATACTTAACTCCTTAACCAGCACCTAGTAATAGTAATATTTACACACAAATGTTATACTATTAGGGGTCTTGTCTGCTGGAAAAATAACAAAATTGCTTTGGCAAAATCTTGATACCAACAAGAAGGAATTTCATTCCCAAGCGGATTTGTTAGCCAAAGATGTTGAAGATAAAGCGTGATAGTATTGTCTTCACAATATCACCAATAGCAAGTTTTACATTGTGAAACAAGATTGAAATTAGGCCCATGGGCATACATAGAAAGGTGGTTCAGAAGATAAACGCTATTGCTTGATTGAGGGATGGGACAGATACCATCCATCGCAAGTGAACTTTTTGTTGCATAATCTAGATTTTATTGCACTGTACTTCCATTTGTAAATTAGTATTTTGTAATTGATGGCTCACAGGAAATATAGTTTTTAACGAGTATCATTTTCAGGGACTATCGATTGACTGGCTGCAATAGTGGAGATAGTAAAACTGAAAAGAATAGCTGCTTCCGGTGTAGCAGATTTCTTTCCCAGAGTTTTAATTCAAAAAGATATCTATTTGTTTGAAAAAGCCACACGAAAAACTGGCCATAATACCAAGCTGATCCGTATGTAGTGACACTACTATTATACATACACCCGGTACTGACATTGAATGAAAGTGTTAGAACCCATGAGTGCATGAAACAACAAGTGGCCATCTCAGAATATTTCAGTTCTCAGACACGTTAGATAGTATTATTTCTATGTTTAAGTTCAATTGATTCATTAATTTCACTACATACATGTACATATATTCCTAACACCAGTCCCTGTGATGACCTAGTTTTAGCTTGACCTCTTCATTCATCAGAAACTAGCACAGATACATATACAGCCCATAGAGCTATGGTAGGGCAGCTCTCTACACATGTACGTGTTGCCTTCTGAACTGTATTTCTCTGAGCTGAGGTCAATCTTTAGAAGAGTGACCATAGCAGGATTTCATACTTTAGTGCGTATTAATCTGGTATCTTGAAGGAAAACAATTAACAGAGTATTATTTAATACAGGTAAGGGAACAAGTACATGCTACGTGACTATATATAGGCTTACAAAGCCTGTCAACCACTGAAGGATAATTATTCAGGTCTGAGAAAGAATGAACAATTTGGAACTATTTTTATACGTGTACTTGGGACAACCCTAAAATAAGAAATTTTCTAAATCCCATAATAAAGATGAGACAACTCGCTTTTCTAACAGGGTTACTTCCGATACCACGCTGACCAAGTTGCAATACGCGGAGAGGATTGACTTATGACATCCATGAATAATAACGGCCAAATAACGTGATTGGTCACGTGTGTGACTCTTATGAATTTGAGAGACGACACATGTGTGAGTCACATGTGATCTAGGTCATAATCACCTCTGGTATCTATGATGTACAGGAATCTTACGTGGAATAATCAGCAACAGTAGGAGACGGTTCCCATATAATCAGACACTACATTCTATTCTCTACCTCTCGCACACCCTCGGTCGTTTCACGGTATATTGTGGTCTAGTTATCTCAGTTGCGCATGAGCAGTGACACCAAAAACTGAGAGAACGCACCGTCAGATCGTTCGAAAAAGTAAACGTGCTATGACTATGGTCTCTCTGATTGCACCTTTCCTGAGTTAATCGTATACCTACCGAAACACCCATGAAACTATTTGACTCCAGATTGTTCTTCAGTGACTGGTATATATATGTATCTTCATAGGAGAAGTTAGTCAGGCTCATATTCAGGGGCAGCTCGGCTGACGTCCGGTTAAGCGCCAAAGCTAAAGCCCAGGCAGCGTCATATACGAATGGAGTCGCCGTTGTCACACTTAAGCCATCAGCCAGCTTCGTGACGAGGGAAGAGAACTCTTCTGGTGTCTGATGGAAAGAGAAATCAACATAAACAAAATATATTCGAATGCGACAATATTTTATCCTTTGAAACAAAATGAACTACGTTTGGTTCCAACAGAAAAAAATACTTGGATTTTCAAAGAATCAACGCAAAATAAAACAATATTTCCGTTTTTCAGGATAAAAACAAAAGTATAGACATACAAAATTCAGGAAAAATCACTGTCAATACCCATCTCTAGAATGTAGGTTGGGTAATATCGAATGCACATATATCAAATTCTGGTAGTTAAAACAACGATTTACCGCATCCGACGAACAGACTGTAAAATAGCAAGCGTCAGATCTGATATTTAAAATTCAGCCACCGTCCATGAAAGAATTTTCGCGTCAATAAATCTAAATACCTATTTCGTATGTCAGTAAGCACCAATTCCAAATGTGTATGAAATAAAAATAATCAAAACACATGATGGTTTCATACAAGAAAGAAGCGGTCAAGTTTTCAAAGATGTCAACAAAAGATGCTGATGTTCTATACATAAAATCCTAATCACTGACCATTAGGCCTTATCCCAATGAATTCTAAGTAGTTTTTTAGAGTATGTATCTCAGAAGCTGTAAGAATTCACGGATCGAGTTCTATGGCTACGGTGCCATTCATCATTTACGTTTAGCTTTCTTCGAGTCTATAAATCCAGCGATAGGTAGAACAGCGTGATAGACACCCGAACAATGCAATTATTTCTCATTAATCGTGGATGGATGTTTTGATTGATATGTTTTCAAAAACATATCACATAAGAGGAACGCAATCTAAAGAAATCAGCGACGATAAACTGGGACAGGGAAAAACAGGTTGAATCGGTGGAAAATTGTTTTATCTATTGTCACAAATGGCTAAAACGGAATGCATGAATACGTCATATAGTCAGACTACCCATCCGTAAAGAATGAAGCCGAAATCGTACAAGTGAAGCCGTAAAGACGAATGAAAAATAGAGGAAAATTGAAAGCACGGATCTAACAATTGAAGATAGACATAATATTTTTAATTGGAAGGTGGATGAGAAGGATGGATCGATAATCACATCCACATGAATGAACCATCATGACCCTTCAGTTAATAATTACAGGGAAACTCTTCAATATCATGTTCTTCAGTCTTCTGTCATTATTGGATCCTTAAAAGATGCTTCCAATATCTTCAAATCGGAATATCTAAACGTAAAAGCAAACTTGCGTTAACCTTACCAAGCCCGGGAGGGGGGGGGGCATTATGGATCCCTACGAAACTGTCTATCCTATCTCCAGAACGACAAAAAACTTGAGTGCTGACACTCCGTGACTTTGTAGTGTATCATAGTGGGGTCATTTTGAGCCTATTTGCGTGACCTCCGGGGCAGAGGATCATGTGTAAATTCAAAATTGCGGCCAAGTGGGATAACAGAAAAGCCATGTTGTTGTCATTTTTCTTCAAAATTTCTGCTTTTCTGCGAGGAAAAGTGGGCAAAAACTATTTTATTTCACATCATTTACCTATTTGCAATGAAGTTTTTGCGAAGAAAGGACATAAATAATAAAATCGGAAAATCTGACCGAAAAATTCGACCAAAAATGTCTTTTTTTTGAAAATAACGTTACCTCAACACAGCGGTGATCTTCAAGTTTACTTTTTCTGATAGAGCTTGACTCAAGGGTATAGTAGGGTAAGTTTCAGTTCCTTAGCTCAAGGGGTAAGAAAAATGTTTATACTTATCCAGGTCCGGAGAGGTCCCAAAAGCCCAGGCCAAATAGCGTTAAACAAACTTGCAATCCAACGACAGGCTAATGTACTGGAGGACAAACATGTACATGTAGTTGTTCCTGTCTGCAAATATGAAAGATTTCCCTCAACGTTGCTAATCCATTCGGATTTGACAAGTTTTACTAACAAATTAAAAGTCAAATGCTTCCATCGAAATGGGAATCACACAAAATATGTTTTCTCCAAATAGAGAATATTCTATGTAAGGCAGGGGTCAAAAATGCAACTGAATTAGCCATTGCTGTTGAATCTTCCAAACTCTCATGAAGCTCCATCATCAGTGACGTTTGTTAATGAACAAGACAAGGCCACGCTTTGAGAGATTTGTTCTTCGTGAATGTGATGGGAGAGTTTGTGTTCCACAGCGACGGAGGTGTAGTGATCACAGCGTATAGAAAAGACCTGCCAAAGGTGTTAGCTGATCACACGAAGAGTTATTCCCGGCAGGGCCTGCATATGGCGCATACATATCTCACGACCTTTGTGACGATTTCACTCAAAACCATTAAAACTGGTAGCAAAGTTCGGTTTTGTGTGCTATATCTTTAGAGGTAACCCGGGGATAGGGGTCTTATGAACAGCATGTAATATATGCAATAGAATATTTTCATGGTGTTCATAAGAACAGCCACGATCAAAGCGTGATTGGGTTACAATCCACTCAGATAAAGAAGAGTGTCTTTTATTTTAGCTACAAAAGGAATACTGGTCAGTGGTATGGATTTTTGAGGGTAGAGACATCATGATTGTCGACATTTTTCGGAAACTGTTGACTGCTTACTGTCGTCTGAATAAAGTACTTGGTTATGGAAAATATTTATGAAGACTCGCTACTGAATGACGAATGGATGCTCGTATCCACTCGAGCAGTACTTATCAAGGAAAGACATTTTCGGTTGTAGCTCACAATTCGAGTATATCTCCTTGGTTCTAATTTTGGTTTTGTATAGGTAGCGAAAAGGCTCCACTCTGGTTTCGTACATGGGTAGAGCGTGTCGTAAGAGGCGACTGAGGCACCCGGATGTGAAAAGGAATAGGAACCAAACGTCGTAATGTGACTGAAATATTGTGGAAAACGACGTTAAATAATATTCACTCACTCGTACATGGACAAATATTCTAAGACTGTAGATATACATTTCTTTACCTTTCCAGATACAGTAGTTTTGTTACTTTCTCCCCAATTCTTGTTTTCCAGGTGGAGATAGCCATTGGAGGCGATGTGTAATTCTTCACTCGTGCATTCGACATCTGATGGCGCCTCATCCATCCAGTTGGTCAGCGTATGCCATACGGGCAATACCCAAACAATTTGTCGTCCATAGAACCCTTGTTTGTATGCCTGTTCGTAAGAATAAAATAGAGAAAAGAATTCTCAACTTGTGATTGTGTTTTTGAGAATATTCCCCCACATATACTCTCCCAACACGTTGACAGACATTGAAACTACATATACAGTCATGTGTAGGAGTATAACTACAATGCATCAGTGATATAGCCCAATATATGACCTTTTTACTCTTATGACTTTGGAACGCGTATCATCAGGTACTACATTCAGTAAGACAAACTGATTCAATTAATGAGAAAGCCCAACAGTTATGTCAAAGCAGAGACTAATTATTGGTGTACTGAATACTGGATATCAAGTTAAGGGAAAGTGAAGTAGAGAATACAACGTAATATATCATCTCCCTGCAGGACTTGCTACGAGAACCCGGAGAATTGTCGCAATGAAAGATAGCATATAAATGTATCGATAAAATGCCGAGCAGTCACTGACAAGAAGTCATATGATCTAAGAAGCCAATATTCTGACTGCATATCTCAAAACATCACACGAACAAAAAGGTATTTGTGTGATTTGTATCCCAGCCAGGCTTCTATTGTAGATGTTCATGTGGACATCTTCAGTGACATTACCGCACGGCTCCTAACACCGGCTTGAGCGGTATATAAAATACAACGAACAATGACGTAATAGCCCTATCAAATCATCTGATGAAAAACTAAAAAATACGTGACCTTCGGAAGAAAGAAACGGCCCAAACAGGGAAAATATTAATAGAATGTAAGTTCTTATTCAGAATACTAGAATGTGAAACCCAACGCCCACCAGGCGCAAGAGTTACAGAATGTTAAACAACAGATACATCTACTACTGATTTAGTATTGATACTGATTTATTATTCATCACCACACGAATCAATCTTTTTGTGTGATGAGATTTGATTATATAAAAATAAATTTGCAAGCCGCCGTTCCGAATAATTGTAAGACACCTAAAAAGGGGATAGGGCTCGCATTTCTAGTGTAGAGCAAAATGTGACCAAAATCCATACAGCGCAACCAATGCTGAACTGGAAGTGATGCTTAGTTGACTAGGTCCATTCGAACACAATTCGGTTGGTCCATCTTATCGTGTCCATGATTCTTTTACATATGTACCACCACAGTAGGTCGTATGGTATCAGTGCCTGTTCTCACATTCACCTTTGCGAAATGACTGCGTCTTTTTGTATATTCGCGTGGATATTCGAATGTTCTTGTTCCTGTCTGGTGTCGGATTTTTGACGCCAGATGTCTCAAGAAAAAGACAAATCGAGTCTGCATGTGACATTCAAAACTGTTTATTTCAAGGGCAATACAAATCTGAAATGAAAAACCGAGCGATTGAAATCCCCGACGTTGAAATAGTGATTTGGCTTGGAAGCTTAAAGTTCTGTACTCAGCATGGAAAGCAATCCAAAGCGAGATAATGTGGCAAGGTACCCACATTTATTTGTCCCGACAAGAAAATTCAGCTTAGCCTCCCTGCACTACATAAAAACGTCATTTTAATTATATTTAATACACGGTTAGCATGTAAGGTGAATATAATGGTTTTATTTCCAATTATTTGAACACTAAGTTTCACGCTTGCAATTATAAGTAGCATTTGCATTCATTTGACGTATAAGTCGATGTGATCGGAGAGGTAGGGCTCATAAAATTGGAGTCCCATATTTGATGTTATATTTAAGAATGTAGTTCATGTATTCTGTATGATTGACAGCCCCAAATTCACCACTGTAGTAAATGTTTTTCGAGTTCCATGGTTCCATGGCCTATGTCGAATCTTGGTGTTTGCCATACATTTCACATACATTTACAATACATTTAAGGTTTCCTTTGGATACATTTATTGTGCATGTCGTACCTTTGAGAGTCTCTAATTACGATAGATATACAACGCACGATAATTTTTTTGCAAATAAATCTCAAATATTTGAATATATTCGCTTTTGTAGTGACCCGAATGCAAATCTATCAGTTATATTTAGCCACTTTCAAACCTGTAGTAAATATATGTGAATTGTTGTAGTTATATTGACCATTGCGTGATATATATGGCAAATAATATGAAACTTAACCGTAAATTCCTAACTATGGCATCTATATCTCAAAACAATGCAAATAAAATGTTTATATTTACAACTATCCTCTAGATGTGTAAATGTTGGTGTATAAATCCATTTTATTTGCTAAGCTGGTAGCTATATATGAAATCATTTGAAAAAGAATACTTATATTTACATTTATCTCACAGATGCGCAAAGGAATGGTGTATATTACAATTTTATTAGCTATAATGGTAGGTAGATATTAAATCATTTCAAAGCAAATATTTATATTTACATCTACCCCATAGATGTTTAAATGTATGGGGTATAATACCATTTTATTTGCTACGCTATTAGGTACATATTAAATCATTTCAAAAGGAATACTTATATCTACCTCTTCCACATACACGTGTGAATGTATGGTGAATATTACAGCTTTATTTGCTATGATGGTAGCTACGTATGAAATCATTTCACACATTACAGTTTCATTTACAATACTGTAAATGTATATGTGAAATGTTTATTTTGATGGCTTTATTTGCTATCATTTGATAGATATATGGCGAAGAATTGCATTTAACCACCACATCCAAAATTACGATAGCTACACGTTAAAGTAATTCAAATGCACAATGTTATCATCGCAATTCAATTGTTCAATTTGAACTATTCCATAGGTATGTGATGCAAATCTGCAGTTTAGCCATTACATTTGAACTTAATATATTTCCAATACTGTAAACACTAAATTTTCCATTTAGAATTTTTATTTACAATACTATGGAAAATGGGTTTGAATTTCATTGTCTTCTTTGTAACTAATTTGGTGGGTATTTGTAACGGAACGTGCACGTGGCCGGTTAATAATTTATGCAAAAAGTACTTGTCAATAAGAACGTCTTTATTTGCTAATTCCCAGCTTCATGCCACTCAAACAAGTTATATTCCACGTCTACGGATACCAGATATCTGTACAATGTATTGAATTTAAAGGAAATTGTCATAGCATTAGACATACCGTACGTAATGCACAAACAAAACACTATAATAATCTCTTTATGGAGTACACCAGGGATCATAAAATAAAGGAGCTGGTGATCGGCTTAATGTCTTCGAAGGTATGTTCCTCGCGCCTGGAGAAGCAATGACAAGAACCAGACACTTGTTGATTAGCTGCCGCCCGCTAAAACAACACCTGCAGAGGTAACAATCTCGGCCAGGCGTAGGGGCCTACCGCTTGGATCGCCCGGCGAGGTGGCGGTTCGCTCCAGGAGAAGCGACATATTGCGTGTCGTCGTCAGACGTGGCTGCCAGCTTTCTCCACTTTAGCTGCATATAGGCATCGCTTCCAAACCACTATTTTGTTCATTTTTCAAAGCTTTTTTCTATCATTTCGGCTAAGCAAAGTCGCATTTTAACTTCATGCAGCACTTTTCAAACTATACTTATGATTTACACAGTAATTTCCATTAGTCATAAAAATGTACCGGTACTTATGATTTACACAGTGATTTATTAGTCATAAAATATGTTGCAAAGCCCAACAATCGCTTGCAAATCTGTTCAATAAATGAACAAATTTACATATTTTTCGACAGTCGTAAAACCGGAAATGCTATTATTTCCCATACATAATACTAACACACTGTGAACAAATATAAAACTGTCGAGAGAATATAACCCAATAACATAAAAAATATAAATTTAGATCGCAGACATAGTGCTGGCGATTAGGTGCCTGACTCTGGGGTCGCTGGTTCGAATCCCGCACGGGACTTAGCACTAGAATTTGTGCTATTCTAAGATAGTGTAATCCCAAATAACGAAAATACTTTTATACGATCACTTTCTAAATGACAAAAATATATATTCCTATTCAGCTGTGGGAGATGTGTCATTACGATCATCAGAGGGGTACTGTATGTTCGCTTTCAAGACTGCCGGTCAACTACCTCCTATTTTGTGGGAGGCCCGTTGGCCGAGTGGTTTAGATCGCCGACGTACAGTGCTGGTGATTAGGTGCCTGACTCTGGGGTCGGTGGTTGGAATCCCGCACGGGACGCAACCAATTTTTCAGCATTAGAATTTGTGCTATTATAACGGCTATTTGCCAAAAATCACGAAAATACTGTTATAAAAAATACAGTTTGTTTCACATCAATACAAATTGTTTGCGCAAATTGCTAGCGTCCTATTTTCCCGCTAGCGATCCCGACAGATAATTCGCACCGACAACCAACACACTTTGAAAGAACATTTCTCGTGATGTATTGAATATATCAAATAAAGTTTACGGAAATAAGTATAAAAATATGTTACTCTCCCTGCTTCAAGCATACAAGACAGGAACTGTAACTCGCTCGTATTTTTGCGTGTTCTTCCCAATAAAAATCATTTGATAAAATCATGCACTTATAGATGTCCGACACTGAATTTGGCGGCGTGAAATGACACTGAATTTGGAGGTAGACAACCACTATAGATTACTAAATGATATACTAAATGATCAGACAAAATGGGTGTAGAAACAGGTGTGCATCGAAAACGAATTGGAGCCTTTAATTTATCGATAAGACAAAGACGAAAAAGGATGGCCAAAATATCTAGTGGTGTCCAGTTTTCACCTTCGGCCAGCATGATTTTACCTGTGTTGATTATACATGTACTCATCGCCGTGCAGACACAGGTAAATTCGGGTGAAAAGCGGGTTTGACCCTCGCTGGATCGCTCGGCGTACCCAGCTCAACAATAGCCGTATTCAATTCATCGGACTTACGACTGACAGTACAAAGAACATGTATGTATGGTACTGTGGCCAATTTACAGCATGCATACTCGGGAAATATAAACATCAATATATGTTTGTCCTGTGATTCCAAAATATTTCGTGGAGAGAAATACTTGACATGGTCAGGTTGTAAACAAGATGTCCACCCCACATGTGCCGGGATGCCAGTAAACACGCTTTATCAATGAAGTACAGCTTGTGATTTCACCTGTTATACATGTGTTTGCAGAGTTTTCCGGAAATCGATAACGAGTCCAGTGAATTAACTGACGATCAACCAAATGCGGAACGACCTCAAGTGAGAGGTGATCAATATCAATTTTTCCACCAAAGATCCCAAGGAATTAAGATTGCAAGTTGAAATGTTGAACATCTGACAAATAGGGTGCAGGACACTTCCCCCCAAACCATTTCCCGCCCAGTCCCCCCCCCCAAAATACATATCCCCTTCCCAAATTTTGAGTCACTTCCCCTCCAATTTTGCCATTCCCCCCCCCCTAAAAAATATGATATTCTATGGTACACATATGCATATCCGGCATTATTTGTCGAATAATATGCACCTTCAATTTATTGTATAACAAATAATTTGTTATTTGAGATACGAAACATATTGCATGTTACATATTTGGGTCATGTTGTGAGGCAATTTGTTTTCAAAGGTAAAGCTGTAGGCCTATCTACTAATATTCAGTGATTAATCCCAGTGATTATTAATCCCAACAACCATGATGTTCTTTTGTGAGGCAATTTCTCTGAAGTGCTTCAGTAAGATGTTCTTTTGTGAGGCAATTTCTCTTAAGTGCTGTAAGAAGTTCTTCTGTTGAGAGAACAAATATTGCTTTATTTGCTTGTCTTTGTAAGACAATCGATCAATGATCAACCATTTGCAGAATAGCATACATCAACACCAACATTAACGGTTTTGTGGCTTGATGGACTATTTTTGGAAATCGAAGAATACTCGATTTCTCACCTTTAAATCAGTTTAACACCTCTCATGGATCAATACTTTTATAAGATGATATATTTCATACAGACCCTCCTTGTCGGTGAGAAGAAACTTTGTCACTTTTAGCGACTGTCCACAGATCAAAGCAGGCCAAGCTCTTCGAGCTGTGGGCAGCCTACAGGGATGGAGATGTGACCCTGAGTCAGCTACTACGGGAATGTGCTAAAATCAGCACACCTACCTCTGGTCCCCAACGATCAACATGAACCAGTATGAACAATGAGCAGAACATATTGCTAAATATAATATTTTATATCTAAATTGCCTCACTGATCATTGTTAATGTTTGTCGTGGTACTAAAACCTTACCTGATTATTTGTTGGTGCATATTATGATTCGACAACTGTGTCTTCTTCTTTTGTATTCCCCCATGAGAACACTGCCAAACTACTTGACACTAGTGCCGAGTATGCATATGTGTACCATAGAATATCAGACTTTTTAGGGGTGGAAATGGCAAAACTGGGGGGGAAGTGACTAAAAATTGTTGGGGGAAATGTCTTTTTTGGGAGGGGGGAATGTCGGGGGAAATGGTTGGGGGGGGGGAGTGTCTAGCATTCGACAAAGTTGATGAGATTAAAATTCTGATGTCAACTGTTCCTCGACCAGTGGAAACGTTCCTGAATAATAACTGGAAGAGTGAAGATTTGAAAATCCTCCCTGAGGTCGTGGTCTACACCACGAGAGCTTCACTTTGACACCTCACACGACGCATTCGGATCACGGATGGTCCCTCAAACACACCCCACGAACCCCCAAAATTGCTGCTTTCCAGACCGCGCATACGTCAAATGATGAAACCGGACTAGACACCAGTGCAATCCGACTTGCTCAGTGCGCATGCATGCGTCATCAGAATAGAATAGAATAGAATATATTTATTGCCAAATCAGGCGCCCACGCGGAGCATAAAATTATTTATCCCTCACCCCACATGATTAATATGATTATAGGACAATTACAAGAAATGAATTACATGGACTCCATTGCCACGGCGTTGATCCACTGTGGGGTGGGGTCTGCCGGAGATGGCTCCATTCCCATCTCCTACCGACAGCCACACCCCCACCTGTGCCAAGGACCCGTCAAGTTGGGCCCAGTCCAGCCTCCTGTCCAACGACATGCAGGCACACCCGAACAGGGGCGACAAAGGAGTCAATGTATAGACAGGCAACGAGACGTTATACACATGAATATCCAATATCATGCTAATTGTCGAAATGACACACGGTCATTATATTGCAAATATTTGAAAGCATCGGTGACTTGTTGAATAGGAATCTTACTCTGTAGTCATATGAGTGGATTTAAATAGAATGATGATGATGATGGTCTTCGCTGAGGTCCTTGTGTCTATCATTTAATATACAATCAGTAGTTTACTGGAATGTTCTGGGGACATCGTGAACCTTGTAAAAATTTGTTAAGGGACTGCTCATTTTCACCAGGGGTGGTTCGGGGGAATCAGCGGGAGGGGGAGGCACTAAAATTTTCAGATTCAGTTGGGGGGGGAGACCAAATTTTTGGAGGTTTGGTTCCGGGGGAGGGGACACCTGAATTCAACATCGGCCTATTTCAATTACTCCAATGCTGTCCAGGAGTTTGACTGGAACTTATACACGTCAGGAGGCTATAGTTGTGATTGTGAATCGTCGAACTTTATCTATACACCATGCAAACATATTGTGACTGGTGACCTTGATGTGGTGAGTGATAAGGATCTGAAATTACTCCTGATGAAAGGACCTAAATATAGAGAGCCAAGAAGAATAAATCTGAAGGCCGACCAGAAGATAGTCCTGTCTGCATTGGAACAGTACGTTATTGATTGGTCTAAGCGAGAAAAAGTTGAACCTACAGTACTCGCTGATTGGCTGGACCTCACCAAGAGCAAGGTCGTTGAAACAATCCGCCATATTGACAGAAGTACTCTTCCCCAAGCAAAACAAGTTCTGAGAAACCTCAATTCGCAAGAAGTTCTAGCAAATCTCCAGAGTAAATTCGTCATAGTCCCAGCAGACAAAGCTCCGAATAATATAATATTCATATGTAAATATTACTATTACCAGGTGCTGGTTAAAGAATTGATGTAGACATATCTTCATCAAATACGTCTACTTACTCCCAAACTGCATTTACTCCGGAAGATTTATTTAACAATCACAAAAAGTTTCTCAGGGAAAGAGGTATTTGTCTTCCAACCAATCATAACGACATACCAAAAATATACTGGACTCCCAAAATGCATAAATCACCATATAAAGCTAGATTCATAGCTGGTTCTAGAAGCTGCACCACCAAGCTTCTTTCAACCCTATTGACGAGGGCCCTTCAGGAGGTAAAAGCATTTTGGGAAAGGTATTGCGCCACTATTTCTAAGAACTCTGGCGTTGAATGTATGTGGATATTGAAAAACTCAAAATGTCTTACGGAAGAACTTGATGCTAAAGGTCACATGCCGTACAGACATGTATCCACATGGGATTTCTCGACTCTCTATACTACAATCCCTCATCAGGACCTTATTGACCGTATAAGTTCATTAATAGTATCTGTGTTCAAGAAAACTGATCGTAGATATATTAATGTCGGAAGCCATAAAGCATTCTTTAGCTCGACTACATACAAGAGATATCATTCATGGGATGTTTCTTTGTTTATAGAGTTGCTTGAATTTCTCATTAAAAATATCTATGTGAAATTTGGCAACACAATATATCAGCAGCATATAGGTATTCCAATGGGTACTAATTGTGCACCCCTGTTGGCCGACCTGTATCTGTTCTCTTATGAATATGACTGTATGCAGGCGCTTTCAAGAACCGATCCATTCAAAGCCCGTTCCTTCTCATTCACCAAACACTATATAGACGATCTTCTCGCTGTGGATAATCGCTATATAAATGAAGCAGTGAAGGATATATATCCATCTTCTCTGGATTTGAAGGAAACTACAGATAGCCCTACAGGCACATCTTATTTAGATCTCTATCTCTATAAAAATGAAGCGGGCATTCTCTCTCGTCGTTACATAATAATCTAGTCCTTCCGTTTGGTTCAACCCAGATGGGAAGATGTTGGCCTATCATTGACAGCAGCAGAAATCCAGGAGCCACTAAATGCTAGCTTAACCATGATTTAATGTAGATACATCCAGATTATGTTGATCATGTTTAACAGAATACAGTAAAACCTAAACAGTTAATTTCCATACTATTCGGGGGAAAAGTACCAGTCGGCAGCAAAACAAAATTAATTTAGAAAAAGTCTTTTCAAAATAAGTAAAACATTGACACCGTACAATACCTACACATACCATACTTCCACCGTTCAGTACCGTTCAGTTCTGTACCAATTGGTACCGTTCCGTTTCCTGTTGGTAACCTCCAGGTAACTTGTTGGTACTGCATGCAAAGTTCAGGATTGGTACCATGAAGTCCTGACTGAACAGTACCGTGCAGTTACCAATCAGTCACCACTTGGTAGTATATGCCAGGTTCTTTCCAGTTACCTACCAGTAACTGATTGGTAACCAAGTCGTAGCCACAACGATCCCAACTTTGCAGTACCATGCAGTTCTGACTTGAAGGCTACTGATCAGTTACTGGTTGGTGACCAATAGATTATACCATAAATGAAATGTGTGGTAACAGATTGGTGACCGGCTGGTCCTGTTTAGTTACTGATTGGTGACCAACTTGACAACTGAACAGTACCACGAGGGGACCTTTCCTACCAGTACCTACCAGTACCAAGAGGTACTGGCAGGCAAGCAGAAATTGGTTGGAAGCCGTTCAGTAACTGAGCTGTAACCAAGCTGTAACTGAGCTGGTACTGAAGTGTTAGTGCATTGTTACCAACAGGTACCAAGTTTGGAAAATTGGGATGGTAGCATAGCGGTAACTGATTGGTAACTGATTGGTAACTGCATGGTAGCCAATCAGTAGAAAAATCATAGGATCCAATGGGTGACCAATCAGTACCCGGTTGGTTACCGGTAGGTACTGATCAGTTGAAGACTGAACGGTACCGCAAGGGGACCTTTCCTACCAGTACCAATCAGTTCCCCACCAACCAGTAGCCAACCAGTTACTGAGTGGTACTCGTTGGTGACGGGCGACTGGGAAAATGGCCACTGCATTCTGAGAGTATATTTCGAAATTTAGCATTAGACTTTCTTAGTTAGAACATATTTGATTACCTCAATAACATCAATAGGATTGGGGACAAGTTCTAATCAACTGACGTGCCCTCTCAGAAATTACATACAAAGATAAATAATCAGCTGGCAAAACAGACATTAAATTCGGCATACAGACTTTCTTCCACATTTATGTGTAAAATGTGAACTTTTTTGTAATGAAATAAAACTAAAGTTTTGTTGAAAATACATATTTTAATAAGTAAAAAAAACAAACAAGAAAACTATGCTCATACTAGTAAAATCAAATACTGGAAAAGTAAACACTCCATGAGGGGAAATGTCGGAAGGGAAAATGTTAGCCAGGGGAAGTGCGTGCGCGACGCTCCTCTCGGACCTGGTATACCAGGACAAAATGGCAATGGACCAACAGTTACCTGTCTTTTCTAATCTCTCGCGTTGCCTTTGGGGTGATAGTTTTAAATATGTCTTTGTAATAATCATCATGTGCCCGAAGTGAACTTGGGATATGGAGTTTACCCATCGGGGAAGGATGGTGATCGGATTGAAGATAAGTGCAGCTGATGATTCAAGACAATTCCCATACAATTTAAGCTACGGCCCTGGCATAATGGGAGACAAGGCTGTTCGAAGGTTGGATTCAAGATTGCATGCCGCCCGCGACGCTCCGAAAGCAAGGCATATTGTGTTTCATTTTCGGTAGATTTTTCGGCTTTAAAGCTGTCAATTTTCATATCAATGGTGCTGAATATCACTACAGGGGTTTATCCATCTGTCAACTAAGATTTGAACATGGAAAAAAAATCCACATTCGCCCTCACCGTGTCACTTAGTATGTAAAAATATGTCGAAAACAGAAGCGGAATCGTCCAGCTTGACGTCTATTTACATGATACGAGACGATCGGGAGTCTTTTGGTGGATTTTTTATACGCATATGTTTGAAGAAATATGGACGCATCAACAGGTAGACATCGGGCACGATGAACTAAAACAGTCGACTTTTAGAACGGAAAATGTACGTCGGAAGAAGCACAAATCGGACCAGTCGCCATGAGAGCTGCCGAACATTTGTGTTGGTCTTCGCTGAGGTTCGCGCTTCTGTCATTTATAGCCGGGTCCCTGCAGCGCAACCGTTACATTACGGGCTACCCACCAAAGTGACGACATGAGGGTTACAGCACTTCGTTTCCTGAGTGGATTTGAGCGACAGAATGTGACGTGATCATAGTATGGAGGAATTATCATTCTTCTAATAGAAGTGCCGAGAAGAATCACCAGCCACACATCGTTTTCTGCTTTAATCAGACACAAATCTCTAACCGACTGGATGTATGGAGAGGACGGAGATGGATAGATTTCTTTTGCGTAGTGGATGGATTTTACAATTATGATAAACACGAGATCTGAAAGTATGCTCTCTATCGCCAAGATCGGGAGCGACTATTGTAGATCTGTTTTCCGTAGATCTGGACTTTCAACGGCGGATGGAAATTTGCAAGGAAACTAACATAGCGGTAGTGCCCGAATTCGAAGCTGCGTCATCGTGACATGAAGGAACCAGATGCATGGCTATATATCGGTTATCCAATTTTGCGCCTCGACAAAAAATACTGAAAAAATAAAATAAATATCAACTCCTCCACCCGTGGCTTACATACAATAAAATGTCACACTTATGATGAACAAACATTAGAGATGCATGTGTTTCATAGTATTTACATTGATATACGTTTATGAAACCGACAAGAATCGAATGACCATCCTAGAAAATTACGTGCAAAATACATTTGCATATGCTATTAAACTTGTAATCATCCGTATGTGCGAGCACATTTCATTGGTTTCAAATGCTGCAATTTGCACACGTTTGTATAATCTAGGAAATATTATCAAACACACATTTATCATATCCATGTGTAACATATGCAAATAATCATATTTAACATCTGTGCAGTGCACGTTGCAAATATAATGAAATACGAAAATGCCATTACATGAAACCTAGCTAGTTTATACGTTTCATGTTCAATTTCACCAACTCGTCATCCATATAGGGAATGTTTCAGAAATATACAGATTTAATAATCCCAGTGAAATGTGGATAAAAACCATTGATTTCACCGTACATTACACGTATATGGAAGACTCGTATGTACAAGCATATATCACAAGTTGGTTGCATACATCATGTCCATATGCCAATGACCTGGCCACTATATGGCGAAGCTATGCCAGGGTATCTAATGTAAGTAAAACTACATATTCACTACGGCGGCCATTTGCAACCAATCAAATCAATGTACACCCCAAACATTCCACAGGGTGTTGTCATATAGCTGAAATTAGGGACTCTCCAAGCTGCCCTGCACTGTTAAATTATTATAAATATCTAATTACACCATATAGGAAATGTATTATAAATGAATGGAAATTTTGGTCTCTCACATTCCTGCACCATACATTGAACATACATGTTAAATGTACAATTTTCTGTAGTGCTGGTAGCACAATCTAAACGTCTATCGCGATAAATATTCATTGTTAAATGTTGAGGCAAGGTTTTCGGAAGTTATTTTCCGGAAACAAAATTTAATCTTGGCCCCCAGCTGGCACCACTTGTAGTTCGATCGACACGAAGTACAATATCACTCGAGATCCTGAGGCAAGTACCCACATAGCAAATTTGAAAAGTATCCGTTAAGTTTACACAAGTTCTTGCCCGGAAACGAAATTTTAGCTAGGCCTCTGGTGGCGCCACCTATAGGTAGTTCGTCTAGAAAAACCGTTCAGGTTATCAAAATTTATTGTCCGGAAATGCGATAGAGCTTGCCTCATTTATTTTTTTAATTTCGTCCTGGAACTGATTTTATGACAGTTAAAAGTTTAATAATTCGAAAAAATGCGACCCTTTTGAACTAAATCATGGATATCGTTAGCACAGAGACGAAGTTGACAGGACAGTTGTGAATTCACCGTTTCTCAGGATTACAACGAAATTAAATTCCTCCGTGCTTGTGAAAGTTAAATCCAATTGCATCCTTCGGAGCATTGCACTCTCCTTTGGAAATAAAGCATCAGTCTTCTTTCATGTACATTCACCAATCAACAGGGCCCCTGCTCAATTCCTTGAATGTTCCTCGGTCTGACACTGGTTCTTTACTAAAAATCTGAAAACCACGATCAAATTTGTCCTATCAGACCTAAATCGGTACAAATGCCATAGTTTCAAAACGGAGCTGTGAAACGTTCAGCACGTATCTTAATTTTTTCTATGATTCAATTTTTGCTATTCCAGGTTTTGGGTTGCGAGAGGAAAGCATTGCATGTTACTCTCACCCAATCCAAAGTAATGTTACTTTAAATTATCCTTCGAACGAGTGATAAGATAACTTTATGAGATATAAATGCTTAATGCAGGGGCTTAAGTTTGGATAATAACAATGTTTATTGCTATATATGTTTCACCTGTGGCTCATGAAAGTTGCATTCACAATTTCCGCAATATTAATAAGGAGGTCATGTTGCCATGATAACCGAGACAACCAGCTTATGTCGTGTTGTTCTCTTCTGTTAAACACTATTTTAAAACAGTAACATTTGTGCTGTATGATTTGATCGACCCAATTGCTATAATACACATGCGCAATGGCGAGTATGTGATTTTATTCGATCAGTTTATTGCGCATTTGCTCACAGGTCATGTTGCTGCAGAAGATTCAGTGGAATATGAAATGTACATTTGCTTTTAAATATTCACATTTTATTTCGACAATCTCTCGCAATGTAGTAATGCGGTAAGTTGGAGGATGCAGGGACATTGCGTAAAAGTGGACTTGGTATTTTGATGTCAAGGCCTCTCAAATAAGACCATAAGTTGTTTGTATATCCGTATGCTCGTATATTTGAAAAAGTTGAAATTATCTCCAACGTAACGTCAGCTCCACAGCAATAAAAAGTTGTTATCCATATAATAGCCTTGTGTTAGATTACTGTCATCCAGGAGGAACTTAGGCGAAATGACTTACTCTTGTATGTCATTTTCCTATTAACATCGGAAGTGAAATGTTGTTTAATGATCTCTTTATTTACAGGCCATTTCTAGCATATGATACCGTACAGATCAGCGAGCCTTACCGATATCGGTGAATTTGCCGTTCCGTAGTATTACAACGGAATTAAAGTCATACGTGCTTGTGATAGTGGAATCAATAGTCCGGAAAGGCGTTTTGGTGAAATTGTTCTCCCATCGGCAAAATAATTTCCAGCTGTACGATGGCTTTTTATGGCTATGAGGGGTATTACTCAGGGTGGATGTAGGGTTCCAAAGTAGTGCAGTTTTGTTCTACAGCAGACGATATGTCCACCACACACATTTATTTTACTTTGCCGAAAATGAGGGTAGGTGCATTTTAATCGCCGTAGCCTTTTTAATTGGTCTAATCTGCCTAAACGGTATAATTTATAAATCGCTTATAGTAGCAGAGTTATATGTTGTCAAGATTTGTATCTGTATCCCGTCATTGTAACGTCACTTGGGGACCATATCGAAATGTAAACTGAAAAATTTGCTCCGGTTTAAAAAAGGGGGTAGGTGTATTTGTATCGCTATATCTCCCTTATTATTGAACAAATCTATGTAAACGTGATGAAATTTTGCTCTGTCGCGTTTTGAAAAAAAAATACATATATTAAAGAAGCAGTTGCTTTGCAGGTATTACTGCTGTTCAAATGGGATTTCCAACTACTATAATTGGGCCTTACAGACTAGTCTTTTGTGTTAAATGCCGTCATTTTCATCTGACGACGATACAGCTCACCATTTCCCAGTGTATGAGCTGTCACAGCGAAACAGCTCACCAATTTCCAATATACGAGTTGTCAGAGCATTTACATCATAGCTCTCTAGATTTGTATCTAATACCGCTTATGCCGGTGCTAGGGGCCGTGTGGCCATATCATCCAAGTTGCCACATGAACAGGTACAATAAAAGCGTACCTGAGATACAACACATATCACGAATCGTTAGATTCATGGTATGTGCCTTAGAATAGGTTAACCGGATGAAGTCATGTGGCTCTGTCAGTATGTCAGCACCTCTTCCCACTTCCCTTATATGTATTGTAATTTCTCGCGAAGTTTTTTAGTACCCAGATCGTGGTTGTATTCCAACCATATGGTGTATTTGGATGTGGTAAACAAATGAAATTCTATCAGAAAAATATATTGCCTCTTAAAAACGTGCATGTGAGTAGAACTGCCATAACTTTCGTAATAATGGCCCTATCTGTTTGAAATTCATTATATTTTATTCAGCATTTATGCCATTGCAATATACAACCAGGATACATTTTTGTATATCAACCTAGCATGACATACTTGGGGGCCGTATCCAAATGTCAACTTGGAAAAATACTCCTTTCCAAAATGGGAGTATGTGTAAGTGTGTTGCTATATCCTTCTTATTACTGATCCAAATATGTCTGAATATCGTAATCTAATTATCAACATTACTTAGAAGTGTTTTTAGTTAGTACATTTGTTTTATCGTACAACCGTATGATGTAATTGGGGATTGTATTCAGATTTCACTTGAGTAAATCTACTCCGTCTTGAAGAGGGGGTTATGTTTAAATGACCTGCTACATATATCTTAATAATTATTTGGGCTATCTAAACTGCCTCATTTATTACTCAGCAGTTGAAAGCGAAGTCATATATTAGCGAGATAAATGGTAGTTTTCCAACTTTATAACGTCGTCTGGGGATCATATTCAAATATCAACTCGAAAACGTACTCGCGGTCGCTAAATCGGTATGTTTGATTTTATAGCTATATATTTTTTTTCAATATTGATCCAATCTGCCTGGACTGTGTCGTGTATTATTGAACATTGTTATATATGTATCATATGTAACAGATTCATTTTAAAATACAAACTGAACAAACTATTCTCTCCTGAAAATATGAGAGAGCAGGACATAGGTAATACGTTCATCATATATTCTTAATGAATAGTTCATCTGTAATTGTTTTACTATATATCTCTTAAGAACAACTGCATCAGTTATTCACAGAGTTAGTAATTGGAGTTCAGCTGTTCATTTGACTGTCAAATATGAGTTTCTCTATTGTGTAGCGCTTCTGTGACAAACGAGTAAGAATAGGACTTGTAAAAGCAACAGCGTGAGTGGTAAACTAAATCCAGGTAACTTTAATATCGTTGCATGTTTACTTGCCGCGTACTGGCGGCCTTCGCCATCGTCAGAAATGTTAAATTTTTCATGAGATTGGGGGTAATATCAGGTCTAATAGACATGAAAATAAAATTTACTGCAACAGTCTCATGTTGATTATCCAGCTTGTTTAAGTAAGCCTTCCACCGGAGCTTCATCGATGAATTACGAAACAACCATTGATCTTATTCAAAATGCACAATCGCCAAGCAAATATTCACCGCACTGCTAATCAAGTTTGACCACTCGATACGAAGTAAATTTCAAATTTCTAAAAGGTCCCTTGACGCTGAATTGGGTCAAATTATCTCTAGAAAAGGGACCCCGGATCACAGATCAGGGAAAACTGGGCCCAAGATGATGAGTTTCGTTGTGAAACATTGGATTTTGATAATTGTGCACTCAGGAGGTTTAGATAAATGCCCCGAATAATAAAATGATTCCATCATTGAATGACATCTTGTCCCTGACATATTCAATTTATCTCTGATTATTAGTGCTCGACTTCATATTCCAAAACGATTAAAACGGGAACTTTGGTGCATTCAGCCTTAGCATCGGATAACAATCTGCAAAAGGCAAGTCATTTGGCCTCAATTTATGTCAATTTAATTAATAATGATGCTGAACTGATACGTGATGATGCAAACAGGCTCCATTCTTCAAGTGTCAATATTGACCTTCTATCCTTAATTACGGTTTACCATCTGCAGACTGCGCATTGCTGTAACCAATCAGATTTATACGTTTCAAACGTAGCTGATTGGGTGCTCAATATCGAGCTATGAACGAGTGAAAGGTTAAACGAATAACTCGATTATTTCCTGAAAAGTATGAATGATGGGAATTATGCTTCTGGTGTGAAGTTTGAAATCAGCGAAAGGCAGTTACGCTGTGGATTGGGGGAGGGGTCAAATCTGATAATATAAGATGGACAAGCTTAGGCCAAACTAAAACGATGGTGGAGAGTTAGATGTGTATTCCGAGTTCCGCGAAACGCCCCATATTAAGCGTGATTCGAGCGTCTGGCCTTAGACGAGTAATCTCGGAATTTTTGCACGAAGCATAGTAGAAATATGTTCAAAATAAACCAGGATAAAAAGATTCCGGTGCGATGTGTTGTAGAGAGATTTTGATGTTCGCGTTTTTGAAAAAGTACATATATTAAAGAAGCAGTTGCTTTGCAGCTATTACTGCTGTTCAAATGGTATTTCCAACTACTCTAATTGGGTAACTCCAGGTAAACCACTCTGTACTAAAGCTACTGATCTATCACGCATGAGTGATTTGTATCGTATCACTTTGTTCTTCTGTGATTAGCAAAGCTCTTTTCAATGCATTACCCACGTGATCAATCTGGAAAGGTACTTTAGGTCACCAACCTCGAAAATCAGCTCACCGGCTCGGCGATGATTGTCTTCAACAGCCATGTTCACTCAATCATACCTGCTATTAATCTTCTGACTTGGTACACTTGAATTGTGAAACTGGACTGAATATTCCCCGGCATCATGCAATCTCCCGTAACAATATACTACCTATTTATTTGTGTTCATTTGTAAATTGAATACAGACCATATGATATCATACGGTAAATATACAAGAACACTTTTACTTTTACTCATACACACTGAATCAAAAATCATTGAAATGTGATTATATCAATATGGTCTATGCAGGAGGGAGCATTTCATTTCTATCAGTAATTCTGATATGGCTGCTATTTGTGGTCATCGGTTGAAAACAAAATGCTGACACGATGTTACTCTGTCAATAGTGCGGATAGTCAGCGGAAATGAAGTTTAGACTGACTAGACAATATTTAAGGGGGATATAAATCTTTAATGACATATACACCCGTCTTTCAGAAGGTTTATATTTTTGTTCTCCATCATACAACTGGGAAACAAACAACACCGCAAATAATAATAACCACTACGCAAAATGCTGAACTGTATGTGATAATGCTGAACTGTATGTGATAATGCTGAACTGTATGTGATAATGCTGAACTGTATGTGATAATGCGTAGAAAGATTGGCTGATTTCATAAGTGAATTACGGCCACTGAAGTTGACGAACCACCTTCTCTGGAAAGGCATATTTTGTTTTCATGTTGATATTTGGATACGGCCCCTGAATGATGTCCTACATTCAGATACAAAACCAAATCCTGATTGTACATAACTCTGGCATATATACTAAATACAATATAACAAATTTCAGACACTTAGGGTTATTATTACGAAAGATATGTCGATGTATTCACCCCCTTCTTAATTTTTTTGTTCATATAACATTTTAGTTTTACCCCCCCTCCCCCGCCCTAGTTTAGGTATTAAAAAACTGCGCTACGTATGGGATCAGTGTTAAGAGGTATATAGCAATTCACATACATATATCCCCTTTTTCGGAAGGGAGTATTTTTTCAGTTGACATTTCGATATTGTCCCCACGTGACGCCACACGATTGGATTACATAAACAAATCATGATATTATATAACTCTGCCATTATTTATGAGTAATATGTACTATAGCTCAGACCGATTGGATTATAAATAAGATTGTTTATAGTCCCCTACCCCCTTTTCATTTGGAACAACACGAATATCTGTCTGGTATCATTTCGGCCTTTGGTACTCTACATCCACCCTGGTTGATACCCGCAATGGTTAGTGAAATCCATTGTGTAGATGAAAATTATCTTGCCGGTGGGGTGAGCAAATTTCTAAAATAAGGCCTTTTTTAACTTGGCTCCCAGACTACAAGTTGCATTCTTCGGGTCATTGCATTATCCTTTGGAAATTTTAAACGAACCAGTCTTCAGAATTGAGCGCCCCCTGTTCAATTTTAGGAATGTTCCTCGGTCTGACACTGGTTCTTTACTAAAAATCTGAAAACCACGATCAAATTTATCCTATCAGACCTAAACTGTACAAATGCCATAGTTTCAGAACGGAGCTGTGAAACGTTTAGCATGAACCTCAGTTTTCTTTTATCTCCCAAATTTTTGCTATTTTAGCCTTTGGGATGCGAGAAGAAAGCATTGCCTGGTACTGTCACCCAACCCAAAGTAATGTTACTTCAATTATCCTTCGCACCAGTGTTAAGTTTATGAGATATAAATGCTTTATACAGGGGCTTAGGTCTGGGTGATAACAATGTTTATTGCTATATGTGTTTCACCTGTGGCTCATGAAAAGTTGCATTAACAATTTCGCAATATTAATAAGGAGTTTATGCTGCCATGATTACCAAGACAACCAGCTTATATCGTGTTGTTCTCTTCTGTTGTGTTGTAGATATACACTATTTTGAAAGAGTAACCTTTGTGCTGTATGAGTTTATCGACCCAATTGCTATAATACACATGCGCAATAGAGAGTATGTGATTTTATTTGATCAGTTTAGTGCGCATTTGCACACAGGTCATGTTTGCTGCAGAAAATTCAATGAAATATGAAATGTACATTTGCTTATAAAATATTCACATTTTATTTCGATAATCTCTCGCAATGTAATAATACGGTAAGTTAGAGGATACATGGGCATAGCGTAAAAGTGCATTTGGTATTTTGATGTCAATGTCTCTTAAATAAGACCATAAGCTGTTTGTATATCCGTATGCTCGTATATTTGAGACATAACGGCTTTTAAAGTCAAACGTAAACTAGATCACAGCTGTCCAAAAGGAACCTAAGAGCAATGACTTCGTCTTGTGGGTCATCTTCCCATTAACATCGGAAGTGAACTGTTGTTAAATGAACCCTGTATTTACAGGTCATTTCTAGCGTACCATACCGTATATATCAGCAGACCTTACCGATATCGATGTTTACGGGAGGGGCTACGCTATCTCTGACATGCAGGCTTCAAACCTTCGAAAAAATTGTTTTCCAAAATATTACATTATATTATTCACTCTATGCGTTGGTGAAAGAAAAATCATGAAAATTTAATCTGAAAATTAATTTGGAAAATGAGACGTTGGACAAAAGGTCTGCAGTTAACCACTTAAGATTAGATAGTCGGTGAGAATAGCAGGTGATCTACGCACGTTTATCCCACGCATGATGATCAATTGATCAAGTAATTAACTTTCTTCAAACTTTTTGACAAATAATACTGAAACGTAGGTTAAGATTTAGACTGGGTTATAAGTCACTTAACCTGGTCGAGAAACTGCTGGTCATAAGTAAAAGAAAGGCGCTGGTTGGTAGTTGTTTTCTCATTTTCTCCATAAAATTGTTGAGCAGGCTTTTCGGACTGGTCTTCTAATAAATCCTATGCTATTTTGCGTAAAGTCATGATATTTGGACGCAACGTGGGACATATAGAACTACATAAGTGTCCCTCATTTGTTTTAAGTTTGCCTCCGTTCTAAAGATATCTATGACTTGAAGAGGGTTACATTTTTCGAAGTATTGTACTGTCATGAACTCAATTCTAGGCGAAATTTAAAAAATTGAGGCGTGCTAATTTTGTATGAAAAGTACATTATAGGAATTTGAATTTTCAAATATTTTAATTTTAATTTTAATATTAGCGTGAAATACTTGAAAATTAAATCCAATTCAAATGATTCAGTTGTAGTAATAATCAGAACTTTATCGTCACTAAACACTAGATCCCTGAATCGATATCTTTCAGAAAATATATGATTCAGTTTGATGAATTCATTAACTGAAAAATTGAGCAAAACTGAGGTGTCGAAAATCTTATCACTAACGATATCGTAACATTATTTCACATGACGAAAATTTGGTAGACATCCAAACAAGAGAGAAGTATTTTCGAAAGGTAGTTATACGGACTCGAGATTTTGAAATAGTGTGGGAAATTTATACTGGGCTATAAGTCGCTTAACTTGGTTGAAGATACTACCGGTCATAGAAGAATAGCTGGTCGGAAGCTTTTGCTCGCTTGCTCCGTCGAAATTGTTTACCAAGGTTTTTGGACTGGCCATCTAATAAATCCTATGTTATTTGCGTAAATTCATGAAATTTGGACGCAATGTTTGACATATAGAACTACATCAGTGTCCCTCATTTGTTCTAAGTTTGCTTCCGTTCTAAAGATATCTATGATTCGAAGACGGTTACATTTATCGAAGTATTGTACATGTACTGTCTTAAAAAATAAATTCGAGGCGAAATGTAAAAAATTGAGGCGCGATAATTTTGTTTGAAAGGTATATTGTAGGAAGTTGAAAGTTCAAATATTTTTCATGAATATTAGCGAGGCTACTGTAAAATTAAATGTCACAAACCGCTCAATTTAAGTTAAATATTCCAGTTGTAGTAATCACCAGAACTTGATCGTCACTAAATACTGATTCCCTGAATGGATAGCTTTCAGAGAATATATGATTCAGTTTGATGAGTTCATTCATTGCAGATTAATTGAGTAAAACCGGGGTGTCGAAAATCTTCTCACCAGAGATACCGTAACATTAAGTAACATGGCGAAAATTTGATAGACATCCAAAACAGAGAGAAGTATTTTTGAAAGTTATTTATATGGACTCGAGATAGCGGGATTTCGAATAGACCAGTATCTACAAATGTCGAAATATGGTGCCGATATTTGGAATAATATGCAAGCGAATAGTCCGTCAGTCAATATTCAGCCGTCGTTTATCAAAGAATTTTCGCGTCCATAACCCAAAGACCTAATACATATAATTAGCCCCGGGTTAAGTGGAATTAAACACAAGTTATGAAACGCACCATCATGGATCTTGCACACTACGCTCGTAGTTTGCTATCAGCATGCTATATGTATAACCAAATTTGAGAACCGTGGAGTGGAGGCGCTTGGCGCTTGATGATATCACTTTTATAAGTTTCTGAAATAATATTTTAAATCGTCACATTTAACACATGATCTAGTAAATGCTACTAGGCGAGATATGTATACGCATTATGGAGGCCACATTTGGAGACCTAGGTTGGAATTTCGAGACATGATGCTGATAAGTCGGTATTGGAGAAATGACGTCAATGTTTTGTGGTCCTTGGAATGCGTGTGCCTACAGTGCAGTCAGAATATCAGTCAGCGGGGACTTATGATATCTTCGTATGTCAGATCATGCAAGTATATGTTCACACCAAACATGCGTTATGTTTTTACCAGCAATTCTCGCCGCTGTGAAAAAAAAACCGTGGTCCGCAGAAACCACTGTCCGGTGTCATAAGCTGTACCTAGTGCGGACTCTGATATCCAAGTGACACTTCCCAGACGTCAGTGTCTGGCCTGAGTTAAATCATAGCAAGCGGACACTCCTATCTGGGGGACCACCGTTTCCCGTACATCGGTACGAAGTATCTTGATATTCCGACTTATTAACACTATATTTCAGCACAGATCCCGAACATATAAATAATCCGTATGATATATGTTTGGAAAATATATATCATTATTTATTGATACAATTATCCCTATATCAGATCTCACGTTACATCATCAGACCATTGCTCTTCGAACGACATCCTTGAAATGTGATACGACCGCAATCGAATCCAAAGACAAATTCCATCTCATACCGGACTTGCATTAAAATTGAAGTTAATTCTCGGACAATAGATCTGCCCCGATGAGAGCGCCATTTCCTTGGGCTCACCGCATGATTTGCGGTTCGTTCTTCTGGTGTCTTGTCTATTTCGTCAGCATGGGGCGGATTTAACTATTGGTAAAATGTATAATAAGGTAAATATGGATCCCGTATTCTACGAAAGGACAACTGTACTTATATTTATAATAATTATGGCAACTTCAGGTGGAAAATAGTCAATTTATCTTCGATTTTAAATATTTCCTTGCTGAAGAGATAGGAATAGGACCAGCAGAACGAACTGCGAATCAGTGCGGGATGAATTAGCACATACATGACCATCACATATAATCTTCATGTGGGTTTACCGAAGGGAAGCAACGAATACACCAATACATAAATCAATAAATGTATACTCACTTCGCAGTATATATAGGAGAGGTCACTCTCAAAGAACGCTCCGAAAATTATCCTTGCGTCATAGTGCTGTAAAATACGAACAGTTGATGTTAAACTTATTTCTAGATTGAATTCGAGAGAGAGAGAGAGAGAGAGAATTGCGTTCAGCAATATTTCAGCTATATAGCGACGATCAAACAAAATTCTAAGTACCCAAGTCACTAACTTAGTAATCCAACGCATTAAAACATACACACATTAAAACTGATGTAACAGCCCGATCTCTCTCAAATAACCCAAGATGCAATCCTCCCTCACCCGACTAAAAAGATCTTCCAAAGTAGACGCTGGATAAAAAGCATCTCTTACAATCTTAAAATCTATGCATTCGATAAGAATCTGTTTCACCGTGAGATCATCAGGACATGGAACACACCTTAGGGCTGGCTCTTCGAACACGATATTCTGTGGATATTGAATCTGGGGTGGGTGGCTTGTGTGCGATCACGAGACTTCTGAGCAGCCCGTGAACACGCATACAATTATGGTCCAAATTATCTCAAGCCCGAGACAAAAGATCAAATAGGATCTTTCCACCATCAGATGTCTCTGTGCGTCGTGCACGCCAAGCACGTCTTTGAGCACTCTACAAGGGCGTGTAGTGTAATGCAGGATATACTGACTCGCCCATCACTGATACAAATCTATATTGGCATCCATGCTGAAACTACTTTCCATCGGCTCAAATGACATGGGATAGCGAATTGCTTTGTCGGAATTAACGTCATGACGTCATCGCGTTTTGGGCATATCACTAAAGGCGACTAAAGGTCCGAAACCAAGGGCAGAAGCAAAGGGATATTCAGTTCATTTCAGTCAGGGTGGGGGTATCCGAGGGATATATGAGCTAACACACATCCCTCAATATGTGACAATCGTCTGGTGGATCACGGTTTATAGCTGAGAATTGCAGCGTGAAGAATACGCACCCTTGACTTCCATCTAGCTTCCCATCAGGGCGTGAAGCATCCAGTCAATCAGAGATGTTAGGTGAAGGGTCGTAGGACCGTCATCACTGCCAACAGGCCATATGACATCGACCGTCATCACTGCGAACAGGCCATAGGACATCGACCGTAAGTATTGTGAACAGGACGTAGGACATCGACCGTCATCATTGCGAACAGGTTATAGGACTTCGACCGTCATTATTGTGAGCAGGCCGTAGGGCATCGACCGCCATCATTGTGAACAGGTCATAGGACATCGATCGTCAGTATTGTGAACATGACGGAGGATATCGACTGTCAGTGTTGCGAACAGGTAGTCGGACTTCGACCGTCATCATCGTGAATAGGCCATTGGACATCGATGGTCGTCATTGTGAACAGGCCGTAGGACATCGACCGTCATCATTTTGAACAGGCTGTAGGGCATCGACCGTCAGTATTGTGAACAGGCCGTAGGACATAAACCGTCATCACTGTGAACAAGCCGTAGGTCATTAACCGTCATCATTGTGAACAGGTCGTAGGACATCGAACGTCAGTATTTTGAACTGGCCGTACGACATCGACCGTCATTATTGTGAACACGCACTAATCCCCCCTTCGGCGGTTCATTCGTAAGTGTTGAGTCAAGTATCAATTTATACGCCCTATTTGACGAGATGTCTGTTCAGAGAACGAACCAGTGGCTCAAGTCATGAAAGGGGGTTCCGTAACATACAGTGGATTTTCCTTACTGTAACGTAATATTCCGATGAAAGTGTATTAAAACTTTTTTTTCGTTGTATCTAATACCGCTTATGCCGGTGCTAGGGGCCGTGTGGTCATATCATCCATGTTGCCATATGAACAGGTACAATAAAAACGTACCTGAGATACAACACATATCACGAATCGTTAGATTCTTGGTATGTGCTTTAGAATAGGTTTACCAGAAGATTATTCTGTGAAGTCATATGACGCAGTCAGTATGTCGGCACCTCTTCCCACTTCCCTTATATGTGTTGTAATTTTTCCTAAACTTGATTAACTCCGCCAGGCCTGGGGAGGGGGCATTATGTACCCCCTACCAAAATTATGTAATCTACGTACATGCTTGTTTAACCATTAAATAAGCAATAATTTTCCACGTTAAATCTTCAAAATCCTTCCCTATCGATGTCTGCTTCCCTATTGAGCCAGAATAACGATGAGTGTTTTGTGGGTATCTAAAATAATTGAGAGGATAGGAAAATGGATGGACCACCATACAAACACGTATATCAAATACGTTTCATTCGGTTAAAAAAAATCGGAAAAATAAATAAAAAATACTTTTGGACTGTGATGGAACTATTCTTTCATTTAGAACATACTTTTTGTTATGGTGTTCTATCCCTTTATAGAAATACCGAAATTTTGGTCAATTCAAAAAATAAATCTCGCGCTTGTTTAAAGAATTGGATAAGCATCCAGCCACTCAGAGATGTTAGCTGAAGGGTCGTAGGACATCGACCGTCATCATTGCGAACTGGCCATAGGACATCGACCGTCAGTATTGTGAACAGGCCGTATGGCATCGACTGTGATCATTGTCAACAGGCCGTAGGACATCGGCCGTCATCATTGCGAACAGGCTATAGGACATCGACCGTCAATATTTTGAACAGGCCGTTGGGTATCGACCGTCATCATTGTGAACAGGTCATAGGACATCGACCGTCATCGACTCTACCAGGCCTGGGGAGGGGGCATTATGAACCCCCTACCAAACTTTCTGCGCTATCTGCGGAACAACAAAAAATTAAGCACGGACACTCTGTGACTTTATATTTTATCATATTGGGTTCTTTTTGAGCCTATTTGCATAACACCCTTCGCAGAGGATCATGAGTAAATTCAACATGGAGGCCACGTGGGGTAACAGAATAGGGAAGTTTTTGTCATTATTCTTCAAAAATTCTTTTCCGCGAGGAAAAGTGGGCAAAAACTATTCTTTTTCACAGAAGATTACTATTTACTAATTTATCATGCAGGGTTGTGGAGAAATTACACAAATAAAAAAAAATCGGAAAATCTGAACGAGAAATCGACAGAAAATGACGTCACTATGACATCATCACAGCGGTCGTCTAGGATTTTGTTTACAGTTTGTGGTAGAGCTTGACCCTCGGGTGTCGCGTGATTAAGCTTCAGCCCGCTAGTTCAAGCGATAAGAAAAATAATTGCGGGGGGTGTGTCGAAATGACCCCCCAAACCTGGACAGGTCTCAAAAAACCGGACCAGATACGGTTACAAATCTATTTACCTTCAATCTTTGGATGTGCTCAGCGACTTGTGATTTATCCGTGATGATCCCTGACGTTACCAAGGTAAAGTTATGCGCCTCCAGCATGCCATGGAAGTTGTCAATATTCTGATATATAAAAAAGATTGCAACACAAATATATCAGGACATGATACTATGCAAATGTGTTTTTCTTGGATTTCTGAGATTATCTTTCCTATCCCATTATCGCTGGGAACCTCACAGTCGCTCAGTTCTGAAATAGTAGAAGTCAACTATAATAGTTTATCTCCATACTAGGTCCTACCATTCTAATCGTATGGCCCCTTAGAACAAGCAGTAAATAGCCATCCGTCTCACCTTCTGAAGCTCTGTACATATTCGGCCGTTTTTCAGACAACGACAACGCGACAACGATAATAAAGAACGTGTGTTGCTCTGGTTACGTCAAGTTTATGCCCGGCGCCGATAACAAATCGCTCTTGGACCGACTGCAAACATAGCCAGATAGTGTTTCGCCAGCTAATGCTGCAATTGCGACAATAGCGATTGCCTCTGCATGCAGAGTCGCCTGCTAATGACACAGCCACGACATCAGCTGCTGGCAAGACAATTACTAATTGCGCCGATCGTATCATTAGTAGTTGCTACACCGCATTATCGTTGTCGCATTGTTGTTGCCGGAAAAACGGATGAATGCTTACGAAGCTTAACACGACATTAATTCTTTCGATGATCGGAATCAATCCGCTACATTCAGAACCATTCATCTTATAATCAGATTCAGTCATCTGACCGTCCGATAAAACACCTGACCGTCCGATAAAACACCTGACCCTCCGATATCTGACCCTCCGATAAAACACCTGACCCTCCGATAAAACACCTGACCATGCGTAAAAGCACCTGACCATCCGATAAAACACCTGTCCCTCCGATAAAACACCTGACCATCCGTAAAAGCACCTGATCATCCGTAAAAGCACCTGACCCTCCGATAAAACACCTGAACCTCCGATAAAACACCTGACCCTCCGATAAAACACCAGACCCTCCGGTAAAACACCTGACCCTCCGATAAAACACCTGACCATCCGTAAAAGCACCTGATCCTCCGATAAAACACCTGACCGACCGATAAAACACCTGACCCTCCGATAAAACACCTGACCCTCCGATAAAACACCTGACCGTCCGATAAAACACCTGACCCTCCGATAAAACACCTGACTCCTCGATAAAATATCGACCAACTATGGTCAATACAAGTGTTAGATCCGACATTCAGTAGTAAGATGTCGTCCATGAATCATGACATTCCGTTCGTCAAATTAGTATCACTGATCTATATTATTTTCACGAATGAATTTCCAGAACGTTTTCATGATTATTGAGTCTGAATGACGTTTTGATGGTGAGTTTTCCATAGCTTGTATTACATGGTGTTCATACTGCCCCAGCATCGATTTAAGCGGAATTAGACATACCTTACGCAACATATTATCAAAGATTTCTCTCTTCACGATGTAACTTTTTTTTATCATTTTCTTATCGTCGGCCAAAACTGGCCTTCGGATATTCGTCGGGGCGAATGTACATATGTTTGTACATCCGTACGTCCGTATTGCTCCATCGAAGTAGCATCAAAATCACATCGCGTATGCATGTTGTCACATACAAGTATGTGGGCATAGACCAGAAGCTGATGGAACTTCTATGAGTTTGGGCTATTTGATCTGGGTCCCTGGGCCAAACTTTGTTCTTTTTTTGCCAACTGCTTGTTACCACTATATTTTAAGACAGAATGAGCACCAAACTTACCCCATCAATGCATATTGTTACGGAATAGAATCCTCTAACACATTAGTCATTCGAGGCTGGCCTACATTTCATGGGTAAGCATGTCAGACTGTCAGTTGACCCCCAAAAATCTCTTGATGCCAGAATTGCTTGTTCCTCGAGGAGTTATATTTATCGAATTTGAGAAACTTTGACTGAAGACGTTCAGTGGTACCACTAAAGCCTTGTTGAATCAGTGTCTGCAAACATTTTTATTGACTGAAATCACCACATTGTATATAGGATCCAGAAAATGGGACCAGGTGTGGAAAATGTGCGCCATATGCAGATATTATCCAGGAAACGGTAGATGACAAACGCCATTCGTGGAGTGGGTGTGAGAGAAATTCACTGTCATTTTTATGTATGTCTAGGTCTAAATATGATGTCCTACTTTAACTATTCCTTGTGATCCAGCAAAGGTGGATAGATTTCATTCACGGAATCACCTATTTAGATTAAATAAACAAAAGATCGTCTATATAGCGTTTGGTTAAGGAACAGAAACGAGCTTTGCTTTAAAAAACTTTCGGAGGATGATGCAAGAAGTGATCATGAGCATGAGCATTGGAAACAAAGCATACTTGAATTACCATACGGAACTCATTTCATAATTTTAATCATCGGCCCGTTTCCGTTGACTTTGTTGAAAGATAGTCTCGCAATTTCAAAACGAACTAGCCTGCCCTATTCTTTGAAAATACAGTAGTCTGATTTAAGGGACCATATATTCAAACGAACTCCTGGACGAGTAGCAAGGTCATACACACTGCGAACAATCCTCTGGATACATTAAGCCATTACATACCGTAGTATATATATCCGAACTCGTTGAAAGGGTTGCCACTCTTCTCCATCCAAAGTACTTCATGAGCGCAATACGAGGTGGGTTGAAGACTTCTTCTAGGTAATTAGTAAGGTATACGCTCGGATAATCCTTTCGGTCTACCAGCGCTGACGTCCTCGCTAGATACATCATCTGACGAAAGAAACTTATAATTGTGGATATAAACATTCAATGCCTTGTCAATGTGCAGTGATTGTATAATCAGAATACCACAGACGTGGGCTGAAGATAACTAAACTTTAGAATCTTTGATTCTACTGAAACATTCTCTTGATTGCCATCAGAGCAGTACTGCCTACTATCAGATAAATTCTCTGGTCGATTTGAACTCAAAAACGCCTCACGCCACTTGTATGCGCATGGTTCTCGGTCAAACAACGTCATCTATATTACGAAAAGGAGCGGAATGGTCTGACGAGTCTCGTACCTGGTTCCCAGACATCCTCATAGAGCGGAAGGCTACCTATGGCTAACGATATTGCCATTATCGCCTGGCTGCTTTGGGCCGGTGACGTGAGGCGTGCATTGGTGCAAAAATGTTTTCTTTGAGAGAATAGCTAGGACTATGGCGGAATCCCACTGCACCCGACCATGACATTATAGGGTTGCTTAAACCTCGATATGTTTCGAGTGAGTGAGTGAATAGAATTTAACGTCGCTTTCAACAATATTTCAGCTATATCGTGACGAACTAACTAAGCACCACCCAGCCAACTTGTGTTCCGGCTACTTCAAAGAAGAAATCTTTGAAGCAGCACCATATTTTAGTAGTGTGTTATAAACATACCCCCACCATACTGTAGTAGTGTCTTATATACATATCCCCGCCATATTGTAGTGTTATGTTATATACATACCTGAAACCATATTGTAGTGGTGTGTTATATACAGACCTCCACCATATTGTAGTAGTGTGTTATATACATACCTCCACAATATTGTAGTAGGTTGTTATATACATACCTCCACCATATTGTAGTAGTGTGTTGCCTGCCCAATGACGTTCGCCTCGCTGGACATACATGGGCCGAACATGGCGAGCTTGGTAGGTTCTTCATTAACCATTTCTTCGAATCTCTTGAATGCTAATCCAGGTAGTCCCTGATTGGAAATAGAAACGGAAATATACTTGTTTGAGTGAGGCTACTGATTACTAAGATATACAGTATTAGGAAGAAACCGACGACGTGCTTTCCATAAAGAATCCCTTTAACAAAGGTCCTTTCCCGCCTACCTTTCAACATTTATATGATTCTATGAAGTATCCTTTCAGAGTCTTAGAAACAAAAAAGTGTGCCCCTAGCCCCGGGGCCCGGGAAATGCATTCTGGCTTAGAACCATTCATTCTCCATAGAACCATTTATTCTCTATAGAACAATACTGAAATGTGAATATCCTGTTTTCAAACAGTTCTATAAATCTTTATAGGACCATACCCTCCGCACAAAGAACCCTGGGAAAACCCGTCTAAGTGTTTAACATATCTCTCACTTGTATTCTATTCTGGCGTCCTCTGTAATCACATGTCATGTATTTATTTATTCATTTGTTTCAAGGAATGACCTACAGGAGCGAGTCACATTTACAGACCCATAAATCAAGACTGGGGTTTCCTGTCGATAGTTCGATAAATGTGTTCACTCATCTCTGTATAGGATAGTATTTAAACACATTTATTCGGTTAGTAATTGGTCTATAACAGAGTACATGTAGATATCTAGTGATCCTCTGGGATGCATTAAAACAAAATCGAGAGAGAATACCGGGACAGTCATAACAATTATTTACACATTTGTATAAAAACATAGTATCTAACACCCTCATCCGCTCAAAAAGATGATGGAGATTAAACAGTTGGCATAGAGCATCATAATTACATCTTTCATACTGTTGACTAGTTTTGTAACAATTTTCATGAATTTGATCTGCATCCTTCTAATGATATTTTGCTGCTACTGCTTTTGCCAAGGAGACCTGACAACAGATGGGGACTCTAAAATACTTCTTACATGAGCCATATATAAAGATTTAAAAGAGATTGGAGGTTGGAAAAGAAACTTCTCTTAATAAAACCCAACATTCTAAAAGCTCTGTTCACGATCAGAGATCATTATAGATCAAATTATGTGAGAGTAAAATTTCCAGGTCTTTAATTTTAAAAACTCTTTCGAGTTGGGTAGCATCTATGACGTAATTAAAATGAGTTAGATTTTTCTTATTAATAAAGGAGATAATAAGGGATTTACAGATGTTGAGGATTAATTTCTAGACGCTACACTACTCGAACAAACCAGTGATATCTTCGTTTAGTAAAATAGAATCCTGTAGAATCATAAAATTTAGATCATAGATTACCTTTAAAATTGCGTCATCGGCATAAAGCGAGCACATAAGAGTGCTTAGACACAGAGGGCATGTCATTTACAAATATGTCGAACAGAAGAGGCCCTAGTAATGAGCCTTGAAGAACTCCAGATGTTACTGGGCGCCATGACGAGGTGCTGCCGTTTATAATTATATGTTTAGACTAGTAGGAATTGAGTCAGTTTAAAACTAACCCGTTAAAACATTCTCCTTTTTGGCGATGAATCATTTCTATCACTATTTATTGCACTGTGGACATTGCTAAGATTGGCTCCATGTAGATTATTTCAAAAGGTCAACAATTTATCTTACTATTTTTGGTTGAATGATGGTATCTACCCTTAAATATTTCATTGACAAGATGAATATGGTTACTGAAGTGTGTCATTGGTCCGGTGTACACTGAGAGAAAAAGGAGATTCATCATGATACCGAAAGAGGTATCTAGAACCTATAGACCCCTGGTTCTCGGGTAGGACCGCCAGGGTTTCAGAACGATTTCCGAGAGGATTCACTTTGATGCCGGAATGGGTATCTGGCAGTTACAGACCCCTGGTTCTGGACAAGAAACCCCACGGTTCGTCACGATTCCACAGTTTCTCCGCATGATTTCCGTGACTTCCCCACCACGTGGCTGTGAGATCTTGCCTGTCTGCTGTTTCATATGAGAATTCTTACTAACAGTGAGAACAGGAGTGGACAGTAGCAAACCATCGTTGTTGTTGTTCACATTCATAGTTTATTCATAACACCGAGATAAATGGGGAATCCAGCAATGAATTCTCCCCCACCGAGAACCCAAGGCATCGAGAAGATTCACTTGATGATCCCCCTGGGGAATCCTGCTGATTCACTTGTTGGTCTCTTGGGACGTACCGTTGCTGGATTCCCCTTCAAGCATCAGTGCGATTTCTCTATTGGTCTCAGTGTAGAAAAAATTAGTTTAATTGAAAATCAGAGGTAGTGATGACTAGTCGTGCAAGTGTCCTTGTTGTGGTAATCAACTCCTTAAGGGGATACAATTCATCAATAATCAATACACAATCCATATCCCATAATTATCGGTGGAGGGCGCGAGTGTATCTTATACAGTTTTATACTTTGTTCTTTTCGATGGGCTACACACCGACCGCAGGGCAAATCGACACCAATAGAATCAAGACTTTAACAGACAAAGAAGTAGAATACTACACAGTAGCTGGTCAGTCGCGGACAGATTATATAATGCCAAATTTCCGTACAAAGCTACGGCCCTACGGATAGTACCTTCGCCATACGACAGTCATCTTTGGCACGAAAACGTTCGTTGACACTCTCCGTGCAGGGCTTTCCTGACAATGCTTTTCTGACAAATGACTGTGCGGCCTAAAACTGACAAGGTTTTGTTAATTATTTCTGAAACAGGCAGTAATATTGGGCCTAATTCGCCGCAGCTTATCTACGCATTATTGCAGGCAGCAGTAGGCCTAATCGATCTTATTATTAGTTATCGAAAAACAGTTCACCTTGTTCCAACGGAATTTATTTTGAAAAAAAAATTAAACACCGTTTTTAGTCGAAATCAAAACGTCACACACATCTTTAGCAGGGTGGAATCAAACACCATTATATCGAGTATGTTGATAGAGAAGTTTGGCCTAGTAAATGAACGTTTGTGAAACGGTGTTTCGCTTCTGGGCTACAGGATTCATTGAATTCTGGCGGGGGTGTCCAGTCTGGTCTAACGGGAGACATATCTGTTCCATGGTTGTACAACGCTTAATACATTCTGCTAGGAAGCATCTTACAGACGAACCGACTGACAAACGCCAAGAGCGTCTATTGAGAGTTTACGATAGGCATAACTGAGTCATATCACTTCATCTAATTTACATAATCACGCAGGAAAGACTTGGCATCATTTCTTGGCCTACTTCAAATAGGATAACTTTCCTTGAACTTTTACCCATATTAGTATCCATTGTATCCTACGTATTTAAGTCCAGTAGTATGTTGGCTGTTGTAAATCTCAATAAAATATCGTGCATGAAGGCCAGTGCAATGTATATTGGTCGTCATTTGTGTTGAAATGTTTACAAATGAATGTCTCATTTGAAGCTTAGTTCATCTCTAGTTGTAACAGCGCTATTGTAGACTCTCTATCACGTTCATAAATGTCGTGGTTTCGGGCCCGCGCCCCACGAGTACACCATTCTGTGTATGTAAATGGCATTTACATGCAGTAAGTGGGTAATATTTATATCCAAGTATTTTCAGACATTTTCTTGGTAAAGCACAGAATTTTGATTTGGGGAGATCAGTTTCTTGAGGGATTCGAGCTCGCTCCCTCAGAATTGGTTGTAAATGAAAGTGCTCTAAACCACTCGGCTATTTCAGCAGAGAGGCTATCCACACAGATTTTCTGAGGTGCGGAGTGTCTCAGGCCTATCACGATTGGTGCAGGTAGTCAAGATCAAAAGTTTTAAATTTCATGTTGTTCCTGCCTGGTATTGATACTTACTCTCTCGAACGTAAAAAGTCTTCTGATTATTGACGAAGAAATTCTATTCTAGAGAACGGCTAATTACTAAATTACATCACATATAAGGGAAGTGGGAAGAGGTGCCGACATACTGACAGAGCCACATGACTTCACAGTATAGTCTTCTGGTCAACCTATCCTAAAGCACATACCAAGAATCTGTCCGATCCTATCGACAACGGCTGAATGCTGGATTGAACGCCCATTTTTCGATATTACAACGCCAACGACTCTTTCAGTTTGTGAGAGGGGCTGCAGCTCAGTGAGTTAGAGCTTCGTCCTATCTGCCCAGGCTGTTGATGTCAGACAACATGAATACAAGTCCCATTAGGCCGCTATGTGATTTTTACCTTGGATAATAATATCCAGTGACACTGATTAATTTATTTATGCGCAAAAAACTGTATTCTGTGTAGAAAATATATTCAATTTTATACTGTTTAACGATTACAAACAAAAGTGACGTGAAGTGCCTCGACAGACATCAGGAATTGGGCTTTTGGTTGGGGTTTCTAATTGTTTTTTTTGTGCTTTTTGTGCATCTTTTTTGGGACTTCTCAATAGATGTAACACATGACACCCAAAACTGATCCCTGCGATGATTTGTATCCAAGCCACGTTTTTATTATTGAAGTTCATGTGGACATACTGAATGGCATGATAACACGGCCACTAGTATCGGCTAAAGCGATATTAGATACGAATATTTAAGAGCGCTGAAGTCATCTGATGGAAAATCATGAACTATGTGACCGTTAGATAGAAGAAACGACACCAAACGAGGGAGTATTTATAGAATGCAACTCCTTGTTCAGAAAATATATCTATGAAGACCGTTAACAAAATTATGTCTGCGTTGTAAGATCTAAACCAGTCATATTCAACATTTCAGGTAAATTCTGAATAATCGTGGAGGATTTACCTGGGCCTTTTGATGATTTTAATGCGTTTTTAGGGATATCTTATATTTTTATAATCCGGTATTGTTCGAATTTACATAACGATTTTTGACGAACGTGACTTTTCTGTTGAAACACACTGTGACATGGGACGTATTTTATACAATTATCATATAACTTAAAATATCGACCTTCGCGCAAACATTGGTATTTGTTGGTTCGGGTTGGTATTTTACACACAGAGATGAAATTAACGTAAGTCAAACATTAAACCTCGCAGTGGCTTTGCTGGCGAAGATATGCCCCTCTTGTTTGGTTGGTTTAAATAACTCCTCCGTTCTAGTTATAAAAAAGAGCACCTGCTTGAAAACTAACCAATTCAGTGTATCTACCCTAACGGATTAATCAATACAGTAATTTTGATTAATATTCTATATTTCTGCATGTATTATGCCATAATAACAAGTGCTGAAATACAGCTTTCTGAATATATTCAAGTCCACTGTGTTAGTTTTTCTCATAATACTAGTACCACAGAAGGCTACGATACCTATTGTATGGCGCATAGCCATGGATATGATTGGCTGGATTTTTGTCCAGTTGTCTCCATTGACAAAGGAAAATCCGGGATTTCTGTTTGAAAATTTGAATGACCAATCAAGGATTTAAAACTGGAAGTTAACCACCGATGCATATGTTTTCTATAAAACTTCATTATATAGTATAACGCCGATTTCGCGCCTGAGCTGTGCAACTCTGTGGCGCAACACTGTGACCACAAGACAAGTGTATTCCTTGATGTATCAATGAGGGGCCGGGAAGATAAGGAGGTTTATTAAGGGGTTTCTTTGTCACAAAAACTAATCATATTATACCAATATGTTTTGATAAATGGTTAAGTATACCATGTCACTATCGAGAAATCAGTGAATTGAAATCAATTTCGTTGTGTATGTATCATGCAAGGGTCTAGTTAGATAGACATTATCGCTGGGTTAATACAAAGCCTCAGAACCAGATATTCCATTATCGCAGGCACACAGAGTACAGGTATTAATTACACATGATTGCATGGTCCTGAGTTCCACTAAGAGTGAATAATTAGCCACTGATCCAGGTACAAACATCCAAAAGGGAAGGATAAGCCAGTTAAAACTGGTCTGTAGTACCTGTATCTGACGACTTATTACGGTTCGTACAACAGCGTTAACTTTCAACATTAGCATATTACTTTTAGAATGACAAAAAAAACGAATGTTTATTCCATCGCAATAAAGAATTTGTTCTGCAGTATTCTGCTCTTGTCTATTACAGTGGACTTCTTGGTGAAGTGCCCATACCGAAATGGTCGCATTGCTAGCTAACCTTGGAAAGTGCCTTTTGCTTCTCGAGATTGTGGGTAGTAAAACACATCAACCATGTAATTAAATGCTTCCCTTTATGGGCGTTTGAGTCTGCATATTACACGAAATGTGGAGACCGGCCTTGCTTATCGTATGGGGACTACAGCTGGTGCGGTTGTATATAGCGACCAGGACAGAAAAGCGTTATGTCATAGTCCGAGATTGCTATGACCCTTCGCGCCAGACGACGGAAAATTTGTGAAAGATTGTCTGGCTACGGTCAGAGTTCTCTTCCTACAAAAAAACGCAAAATGGGAGCAGCCACGGGGTCGCGCGATCTCATCCCAGTACATATTGTTCTCTAAATATGTTCGGCCTTTCTACACTTAACTCACATCTATTTATTAGTGAATAATTTCACTTCATCGTCAGCCAAAATTTAACAAGATCCGTCACATTCTTCATACGTTTTAGCGCTTTTAACTTCTATCTCATTCCAAGCGGAAAACTGGGTCAGTTGTCTTTTCGTTGAAGCAAATGGAATGAAAGTTGTTGATACTGTAGTAGACGAAGAAAGAAACGGATCTGGTTAAATTTGGGCCGACAATGAAGGGAAATTATTCATAAATAAATATATGTGAGTTAAGTGTTGTAGAACAGCGGAATATTTTCTTAAAATAATATTAACTGGGATGAGGTAGCGCATTTTTGTGTATGGGAGTGAACTCTGACCCTAGCCAGACAATCTCTCAGAAATTATCTGTCGTCTGGCGTTAAGGGTCATAGGAAGCTCGGCCTAGTTGTAGTCTAGATTTCACTTCCTTATCTGGCTTTCTCGCCGTTTGAAAAGTTGTAATGAACAACTGTTTGATCATCCCTTCTTGACTAGAGATAGAATCACCGATAACGTTAACTGCTTTCGTTTCTAAAATCAATTAAATTCAATGTCTGGTTATATGCACCGCATCTCGACTCATCCTTGCCTTTAAAATGTGCAAAATAGAGGAGATCCCTTGTATATCGGCCATGTAATGAGGAGGATAGCTCATTTCATATTAAATAGACCAAGGGCATATATAATATATTTTATCAATTGGAAGGAGAGGAACAATGGAAAGTTGTACGCATTTCATGAAATTTAGTAAATACAATTCAATTTCATAGTGTTGGTAGTTGCCAGCTATAATTGGGGAGGAGATCAGCAAACGCTTCTTCATTTACACAGATGACTTGTGCGTTCTAAACTTGATTATGGTTATATTGTTTACAACGGTGCAAGCAAGTCAAACCTGGTAAAGCTAGATCCTATTCTCCATAAAGGACTAAGACTTTGCCTCGGAGCGTTCACATCATCCCCTAAGGAAAGCTTATATGTCGAAGCAGATGAAATTCCTTTAGAACTTCGAAGAATTGATTTATCACTGCAATATATCGCAACATTGCGTTCAAATCACTCAAATCCTGCATATAACTATGTTTTTCAAACCTCAGTACGTTGATTTCTATTTAAAGAAACCGTCCATTATTCCACCTCTTGGAATTTGCATGAAACCACACAGTGTAGCAGCTGGTATTAAAATTAATCAAATTTTACCCAACAAGCTCTTGCCAACTCCACCATGGCAGTTAATCAAACCAGAAGTAGATACTACATTGACGAAATATAAAAAAAAGCAGACACGAGCCAGCTCGTGTATACATAAGAATTTGGTCTACTAAGAGAGAAATGCAGATCGCATACAGATGGTTCGACAGATGGTGAGATAGTAGCATGTGCTACCATCTTTATTTCCAAAACTAAAACCTATCGACTACCAGGTAAAAGTTCGATATTCGCTGTAGAAGCAAAAGCTCTACTGTCAGCTTTAGAAGGTATTGGATCCACTAAAAGGAAGAAATATGTCATATTCTCATATTCACTGCCATGCCTCCAAGCGACTGAAAGTGGAAAATCAACTCATCCCACCATCTTGATTATTCTACAATTATATGACTGTAAATTTGATCAACAGATCGATATTGTGTTTTGTTCGGTACATAGGCAGGTTGACATCAAAGGTAATACTGAAGCTGATAAAATGGCTAGCGCAGACCTAGATGATGAGGTTGGTCCTGTTGGAATCCCATGCAGTGATTTCAGACCATCTATCTGTGCTTATGTTAGAAAGTTGTTTCAGTCTTTGTGGGATGCTATGGATAGTAACAAACTTCACGAGTTCAAAGGAACTGTAGGCTATACTCATCTGAACAGCCAGAAACGTTTCGATCAAGACATGATTAGACGATGCAGAATCGGCCTTACACGATTAACTCACGAGCTTTTGCTGAAAAACGAGCCAGTTCCAAGGTGTATTCCATGCCACGAAGATCTCACGGTGAAACATATTCTTATCGACTGTATAGATTTTAAGATTGTAAGAGATAATTTTATCGAGCAGCTACTTTTTAGTCGAGTAAAAGAAGACTGTATTTTAAATTATTTGAGAGATATCGGTTTGTTGTATAAATTTTAATGTATATACATGTTTTAAAGCATTAGTTTACGGAGTTATGAACTGAATACTTAGAATTTTGTTTGATCTTCGCTATGTAGCTGAAATATTGCTAACGCGACATTAAACGTTAATTTTCTCTCTCTCTCTCACTCTCTCTCTCCCGTATAGTTAGGTCATGGGACATTGGTTTCAGCAAGCTGGTATATAATGTGTGGTGATAAATTGTTTCTATACTCTTGATTCCGGATAAAAAAAAACACATTGTTTGCAATTGTTTCGAACTGTAAATGATTATCCATTTTGCTATTTATCGTGATCTATTGAGGTCGCTATACTAAATGGTTAGTAAACGACGGAAAATTATTATATGACTGGTAATTTTGGTTTAGAATGACGAACAACCGATTTAGTGGTCTACGGTACTGCACGTAACACAACATTCGCAATATTACGATTCATAGTTGAGCGTAGGCTTCCAACGATAGCCGTTGATATTTAGACACGTCTTCGATTGTTCATTTCAAGGCTGCAAAGGCTTTGTCAAGCATTGCTTCGTTCTCGTTCGAACCTTCAATCTATTTCAACAGACAACAGACTGCTATAACACGGAGCAACTAACAGTACTAATCTTCGAGTAAATTTGCTTTCGTGGCAGAAACAACAGTCATACCGTAATACACGCAGGCTTTGAAAAGTCAGCTGATGAGGTAAATGTGACGTCGCACTACATGGCGAGCTAGCTGATTTAATAAGTGTTTCATCGTCTGGTCATCTACATGGACGATTTGCAGTGGAAATTGACATGACTTGGACGGGACTAATCATTCGACAACAAAAGACAACGGCTTCTGTTGAAATACCACACCCGATTAAGAACCGTATAGTAATGGACAAGAGCAGATTACTGCCGAACAAATTCTTTATTGCGATGGAATGAAAATTCGGATTCCTTTGACATTCTAAAAGCAGTCTGCTAATATTAAAAGTTAACGCTGTTGTAAGAACGGTAATAAGCTTTATCAACCAGGTCTGTGATCATTCTGAAATGCTATGATTACAAGCGTCTAGTCCGTCATTCATAATTCAACCGTCGTCCATTAGAGAATATCCGCGTCCATAATCCAAAGACATATTGCATATAACAGTATTAGCACCAAATTCAAAAAGACAATCATAGTATACATAAACATAGGCTTGTTTCCTGCAAGAGAGAAGCGGTCAACCGTTTTCAATGATGCCGGCAAGCCATCATGATGTTCCAAAAATATCAAATCCGTATCGCTGATCATTATTCTTAATCCATAATATTTTTTGTAAAGTCATCTAAAGAATGATGTATCTCAGTCACGCTTTGATTGTGCCTGTTCATATGAGTGACATGAGGATCTTGAAGCACATGGGTTCATACGGCCCCTAGGCCCGGGTTAAGCGGAATTAGACACAAGTTATACATAAGCCATATGCAGACTGATAATCAGTGCTGATATTAGCCAGTTCGTCCTGAACCAGGTAGGGATATTACCATGATCACACCTTCTCACCAGAGACCAGTATTTTCGATCATTTTAGCATTTCGACGAGACAGTCGGTGATGTAAATCCGCTGAATATGCTGAAATAATTAATTCCATTCAGTATTACTTGAAAATATGTCCTAGTCGTAAAGATTTGAGACGGTAGACAACTGCAAAATGGTACAAACTGTCGACTTTAATCAGTGAATACACACAACAAATATATTAAGATCTCCTATCCTCCTAACGAAACGACCCCACCCGATGTCAACCCCCAAATTGAATGGAATCTTCCAAACTTACACCAAACAATGAATAATTCAATCAACGATTCCCAACGCAGTGGTGTATATCATATCGGGAGTCCATTTTCCAACACAGACTTATCAAATAGTCTAAAGACTATACAAATAAAATAGGCATCAGACGACAATGTTAACGGAATTGTACCTCACTGATTCCCTAATTGAATTTTGACTTTCCTCTTTCAACAGGAAGTAGTTTATTTCAAGACATACAAGGTGATTTTGACAAAAATTATTGTTCAAAATTTCAAGCTGTGAGCACTTTTACATATAAGGCTTGCTGTTTTTTTCTGCCTGCCGAAAGCGGTGCGCAGGCCCCGCAAATATAGTCCCCCGGCGAGGCATGTTATCGAATCGAAATATAATTTGCAACCGAATAGGAAAAATACCATGAAAGCCGCCCTTACCACCGGCTTTCTATTAATCGCTGCAACGCAGGCGAAAAAAATGAGAACATTCTGGTCTTTGGCAGAGATTAAGTTTAGTGGGTAATCGGATCGGGACATAATGCGGACTAGGCATTTTTGTACGGCAGTGAGAAGAACAGTATGGGAAAGAAAAGTTACAATCTGTAAAATAGGAGCAAAATAATGACTAATATAAGGTACGAATGGTATTTCTATTGATACCATCTTTAATATTACTGATAACCCCAATGTTCCTGGATAATTTAGGATAATTGTTTATTTGGGTTTGCCATTTGAAGTAGAGGGTCATTATGTGCAAGTGTCAAGGTTATGCTTGTTATGGGCGGTTTTTTATGATAATGACAGAAACAATATGGGCAAAGGAAAAATTGCAGTCTGTGAGATACGAGTATAATGATGAGTGATATAAGGGAGGAAGGGTATTCCTATTTGAATTGTTTCCTTAATGATTTAGAGCATAGTTTGTTTTTTGTGGGTTTGCCAGTTGAGCTTACAGTGAAAATACACCAACAGAAACTTACAGCGTTCAACAAATTCCAGTTCATTGTGAATTTTAACTGTGAGACAGAATATGGAGGTCGAGTAATATGGATAGAAAAGCATACATTTGATCTGTTAATATTTAGCGAGAGATTATTACCACCGAACCACTCATATAATTGGTTGAGTTCGGTATTTATTACTTGAGACGGCAAGTTTGGGTCAGTGAAGGAGTAGGTAATCCTGGTATCGCCGAAGATTTAAGTAATACAGTAATAGTAATGTCATTATGTAGAATCGAGTCTTGGCGAACTTTGAATGTGATGGCTGAGGCAGTGCTGCCAGATTTCTTGAGTTTTCATGTATTTTGGTCCTTCTCGATTTACCCAATGTTAAATCTTTGAATTTAATTTCTTGATGTTTCAATTTACTCCAGGTCATTTTTGGGAAATGTTATTTTGGAGGTCAGTGAATTTCTGGAGACTCGGGAAATTTCAGTGAGACTTGGCAGGCCTAGTTGAGGGGATGAAAGTATATTGTCAAGGCAGACCAGTTGTTTGAGGTGTTTCGGAATCCATAATATTTAAATATTTGAGTGAGGATCTCATGATTAACAGCATTAAACGCTTTGCTTAAATCGAGGAACGTTAAGCTGTATTTTTTATTTGGCAATTGCTCGATGTCCAGGTGTCTAGGGGCTAGGTAATTTCGCACCACGATTTCCATTTATCTCTGGACAGCAATAAACATATAGTTTCAGAAGCTCAAATATGTGGTTTACAAGAAAATATGTCTTGTCCTTGTAAGCTGATATTGATTTGTATTTTTATCATTATGATATATTATTTATTTTGTCTACCATCAGGATACATGCACCAGGCTTTCATTATTTATCAAAACAGGTGCAAGTATCTGTGATTTGTGTACATATGTCCGTCACTCCAACATGGTCAACATTATCTAGACCCCAGTTCTCAACACAATTGATGACGCGGATATTCTCTAATGGACGGCGGCTGGATTATGAATGACGGACTAGACGCTTGTAATTTGACTGTATTTAGAACTTTAAACCACATTTACAACATTCCTAGGAATCCTACCATAACATCTTCAAATAACATTCATGGCCCCTATTACGAAAAGAAAACACGAATGCTCACCATTTTGCTGTTGTTCTGCTCGAATATACATGATATGTGTTCAGCTTGCATAGAGGCATTAGACTACCCAAAGATTTACAAGTTTCTCAGTATTAACAAATCTGTACGTGGATGATTACCTAATTAAATTTAGACGTTCATCTTCGGGCATGGAGTAGTTTATTTCGAGCGCAACAAGCTGATGAACTTCTTGACCGGTGTTAAAAGTCGAAATGTCAAGCTATGCGCGCTTTTACAAATGAAGTGATGATTTTGCCTTTTTTTCTGCTAAATGAAAGCAGTGATCAGGCTTCGTAAATAGTCCCCCGGCGAATCGTGTTAACGAGCAGTGAATTGAAATAAAATTTGCACTTGAGTACAAGAAATGTCATACTTGCCAACCGTATCACCGGCCTTTGATTATTCGTTGCAACGATGGCGGAAAAAATAGAGAAAACTGTGGTCTTTGGCAGAGATAACGTGTAGAGATTATTTTTCGGATCGGGATTATTTTTCTTTTTGGTAGTCTGAAGCCTATGGGGTTGGTTAATCTCGTCAGATCACTCTGATATTAGGGTCGGGTGTGTATCATCCAATCTCTGACGAGGATGATAAATTTCACCATTTCTACTAAGTAGTCTGCGTTCTACCAGGCTTTGGTTATACTTACCCCATCCACATACAGCACTTTTCAACTTTGTGAAGCATTTAACTGGGCTTGACGATGATGCACTGGTTTCTTAGAGCCATCATCACAGAAGCACTGGTTAATCTATAATGGATGGCCAATAAATTTTTGCATGTTCTGAATACTTTACGGCCTTGTTGGTCTTACCAAAAATAATGCCATTTTTGCAACTTAGTGATCTCGGAAAGGCTAATTTTGTGCAATTTTAGGGATTAAAATCTACTTTCTTCCAAAAAAAGCGTGAAACTGTCAAAAGTTATAAGTATTCCTACGAGAAACACATCCTCTTCCAATATATGCCAAAAATTTGTAAATCGAATGGAAGATATGCCTATCCTACTAGAAAACTCTCCCCACCCCCTATTTCACGTGCATCAATTTAAGGTGCACGATGTGATAATGTATCCGATGTTAGCCGAGATTAAACGCATCTTTTGGAAATATATACTCTATTACCGCTCGCACACATTGTCCAGGTATTCACTGCTAACTTCCAGAATTAGCTCATGTTCTTGAGTTCGTCTAAATGTGTATAAATAGCCACTGAGTCAGGTAAAACATCGAAAAATGAAGAATAATTCAGTTAGAAATAGTCAGTACTTCTTAATCTGGTGGGTAAAACACCGGTAGCTAGGTCTCTGATTATTTTTTTAGCCCACCATCTGTTCAAATCGCTTTTCGTCCGTGGTCCGTCGTCCGTCCGTCTTTCGTCGTCCGTCCGTAAACAATTCTTGTTATCGCGAATTCTCAGGAACTACTGCATGAATCTTTCTGAAATTTGGTACACAGGTTTCCCTGGGGGTCTAGTTGTGCAGATAGCTTTTCCGGTCCGATTCGAAAATCCAATATGGCCACAAGGCGGCCATCTTGGATTTCCCCATGAAACATTGTTATTGTCATTTCTCAGGAAGTACTTCATAGATCTTTCTCGAATTTGGTACACATGTTCCCCTTGGGATCTAGTTGTGCAAGATACCTTTTCTGGTTCGATTCGACCATCTTGGATTTCCCCCATGAAACCTTGTTATCGCGATTTTTCAGGAACTACTGCAAATTTTCAAATTTTAAATCCGTTTTCTTAGTCCAGTGAACTGTCTCGTCTGCCGACGGGTCGGCCACATGAAGGGATGTCACTCTTGACAATTCGACAACTTTAGACTACTGCATGTTTCGATCCAAGGAAGATAATCAGGATTCAGACACTTTCGAGGTTTCAACATTAATGCGCGGATCCCTTCAGTATTAAGTATTGCACCATGTTACTATTTTCGAGCATGGTATCTTAAAAGAGGTATCTCGAATTAGCCCAGTAAACAGAACAGAATTCGTTCCTAATTGTAAAATTATAAAAAGTATGTTTCATAGCTCATGCCAAAGAGTCAAAGACATTTGTCTTCGCTTCCAGTACCCAATGATGACACGTGCAAATAAAATACTACAAAACGAAGACGAATGATCCTCCGGATATTCCCTTTCAGACTAACTTTGCTCTTTTCTCTTGTACTATTACAACTGACATAAGTATAGTTTCTAGAAATCTTGAAACTCCTTAAACTTAGAAAGATATCTTGGTGTTTTCCAGTGTCCCTTTTTCGATCTTTTTCGCTCAGATTCGAAATTCTGTAAACAAAATTACAAATCAATCGTTTGTTCTTAGTAACAATGGACAAAAAGATCCGGTTGTCATTAGCTTACAATTATCGGACAATGATGGGCGCCAACATCCTTCAGGATCTCTCGGTAATGTTATGAGGCTTATTAAATCAGTGCTGATATGAGCGAGTTCATTTTGGGCTAGATGGGGACCTCAACGCGAGTACCTCTTTTCGCCAATTACATATACTATCATTTTCGATCATTTTAGCGTTTCAACGAAGCTGTCCAGGATGTAAATCCACTGAATTCTAGAATAATCCAATCCATTCAGCATTACGTCAGAATTTGTCTTCGTTGCAAAGATGAAAAACGGTAAACAATTGTAAACGTGCACAAACAGCCGATGGTAATCAACCAATAGTCACCCCGTCCTCTAACTAAACGGTATCGCCTGATCTCTACCCACAAAATTAAAGGGAATCTTTCAAGCTGGAGCCAACACTGGGTGAAATGTACTGGTTTCCAAAAATGCGGATTCTTGGCGGAAACAAGCTGGAAACTGTAACACCCCATTTTCAGCCTGTTTCCGCGATGCGGATTCCAGTGAAAACAGGTGTTTTTGTTTCCGCCAAGAATCCGGTGCACGGAAACTGGACAGAAACCTGTTGTTAAATTTCCGCCCAGATTACGCTTCAGCGGAAACGGGTGGGAAAGTGATGTTAGTTTCCGCTCTGTTTCCAATGCATCGGAAATGGACTGAAAACTGGTACTGATGTTTTCGACCTGTTTCCGCTCGAGCAGAAACAGCTCGGAAACCAACGGGAGTTTCCCCCATGTTTCCAATCCAGCGGAAATAGAATGGAAACTGCTATTCAAGTTTCCAGCCGGTTTCCCCTTGAGCAGAAACAGATCGGAAACTGACCTAGGTTTCCGCCAAGATTCCGGTACATGGAAACTGGACAAAAACCTGTTGTTAAATTTCCGCCCAGATTCCGCTCCAGCGGAAACTGGTCAGAAACTGATGTCAGTTTCCACTCTGTTTCCAATGCAGCAGAAATGGACTGGAACCTGGTATTGAAGTTTCCGACCTGCTTGTGAAACGGCTCGGATACCAACGCGAGTTTCCGCTCTGTTTCAAATCCAGCGGAAATGGACCGGAAACTGCTATCAAGTTTCTAGCCTGTTTCCGGTTGCGCAGAAACAGGTCGGAAACTGACATAGGTTTCCGCTAAGATTCCGGTGCACGGAGACTGGACGGAAAGCTGTCCTTAAATTTCCGCCCAGATTACGCTTCAGCGGAAACGGGTGGGAAACTGATGTTAGTTTCTGCTCTGTTTCCAATGCATCGGAAATGGACTGAAAACCGGTACTGAAGTTTCCGACCTGTTCCCGCTCGAGCAGAAACAGCTCGGAAACCAACGCGAGTTTCCCCCATGTTTCCAATCCAGCGGAAATAGACTGGAAACTGCTATTCAAGTTTCCAGCCGGTTTCCCCTTGAGCAGAAACAGATCGGAAACTGGCCTAGGTTTCCGCCAAGATTCCGGTACATGGAAACTGGACAAAAAGCTGTTGTTAAATTTCCGCCCAGATTCCGCTTCAGCGGAAACTGGTCAGAAACTGATGTCAGTTTCCGCTCTGTTTCCAATGCAGCGGAAGATGCAGTCTTAAGAAAATAAATAAAGAACACTTTAAATTGCAGACACGTGTTTGTCCATATAAGAAATGACACATGAAATGTGAGTATCTTGAAAGTAATTCTCCTGTCACGTTGATTATTATATCCCGAATTACGAGGACGATAAACCTAAATAAACGGAAATTTATACCTCCTTGATACACCCCTCCCCCCCCCCCGTTTTTTATTCTGCTGATCCTGCCTGTTCAGCTGTTGACATATTGTTACTCGCTCTGCTGATTGGGCACCCGAGCAGAACTAGCCGAGTCTATTTGCAACGTGCAACGGATATCCCCATTTGCATCATCGGAGGGGATTTCCGTTGTGAATAGATTCGGCTATTTCCGCTCGGGTGCCCGAATGCGGATATCCCGTTAGAATAACGGTCAAGGTCATTTGACCTGGAATTCTCCCTGCTGGGGTCACTTGCTAATAACGCCCCGCGAACAAAGGCTTTTTCTCAAAACACTGGATAACGGAGATCACACTTCCCCGCCGTGCACAAACTGACAAAGGACGCCATTTTTCGACACGATAGACGTTGGACTAATTAGGTAATTTTGTAGCTAAATTTGTTGTGATACTGTCCTGTATATATGTATTTCAGTCCACTATCCCTGTTAAACTTCCATCGTTTGCCAGAATAATTTCTTAAGCGACAGAACCAGGTGAGTAACCGATAAATTCACATTTCATTTTCAGGTTTAGGCCTATCTGTTTTAGGGATGGGATATAGGAACGTTTGTAATTATTTGACACTGTTTAACTTCTAAATTACATGAGCTGTTGATTGCTGATAATATTACACTTTATGAAAGGGAATGTACACTTTGCAGCCCAGTCGATCAGCATAAGAAAATTTACATCATCAGAATGAAAAAAATTTACAAGTCGGCAAAAACGTGATGAAGTTCAGAATTGATTGTTGTGTTGTCGAATGCCTTATACATTGTATACCCTTGTATACTAACCGATCCACTCAAAGCCCGTTCCTTCTCATTCACCAAACGCTATATAGACGATCTTCTCGCTGTGGATAATCGCTATATAAATGACGCAGTGAAGGATATATATCCACCTTCACTGGATTTGAAGGAAACTACAGATAGCCCTACAGGCACATCATATTTAGATCTATATCTCTATAAAAATGAAGCGGGCATTCTCTCTCGTCGACTTTATGACAAAAGAGATGATTACAATTTCGACATCGTAAACTATCCCTTTCTGGACAGTAATATTCCAGTGGGACCTGCATATGGCGTATACATATCTCGCCTAGTAGCATTTGCTAGATCCTGTGTTAAATGTGACGATTTTAATCAACGTCACAAAACATTGTTGCAGAAACTTATAAAACAGGTCTGCACCACCAAGCGCCTCCACTCAAAGTTTCTCAAATTTGGCGATACATATCGCATGCTGATAGCAAAATACGAACGTAGCGTACAAGATCTATGGCGTTACGTTTCGTAACGTGTGTCTAATTTCGCTTAACCCGGGGCTAGGGGCCGTATGAACCCATGTACTTCAAGATCCTCATGGTACTCGTATGAACAGTCACAATCAAAGCGTGACTGAGATACATCTTTTTTTTAGATGACGACTCTATAACGAATATTATGGATTAAGAATACTGATCAGCGATACGGATTTGATATTGGAACATCATGATGTCTTGCCGGCATCATTGAAAACTGTTGACCGCTTCTCTCTTGCAGGAAACAAGCCTATGTTTATGTATACTTTTGTCTTTTTGAATTTGGTGCTAATACTGTTATATGGAAATGGAATAGGTCTTTGGATTATGGACGCGGATATTCTCTAATGGACGACGGCTGGATTATGAATGACGGACTAGACGCTTGTAATTGCAAATTTACCGATCATGAGTGAACATCAGTTTATTTTGATATTATAGCTAAAGATACTTATGTGTATCCCAAATGGGAGATCTCCTTGTATCCCAAATGGGATATTATTGTCAAAGACTTTGGGCTGTAATATCTAAAAGATATGATGTTCACTTGCGATTGGTAAATTTAGAAAACCTACGTTACGTGAAGTATTGGACAGCACATCAATCAATTTTGAACTTTATCACATTTTGCCGACTTGTAATTTTTTTCGATCTGATGCTGTTACAAACGCAGTGTCTTACGGGACATTGTGATGGGATAGACATTGAGCGTGTAGTACCTGTACTTTGAAAGCGATAACTTTGAAACGGTCAATATTAATAATAACATTACTGTGTCCAAATTTCAACTCGGTTCACCAAGAGCTTCACACATAAACTGCGCAAAGTTTCTCTAGATACTAGGGATTTTCCAAGTTAATTTTGCAACATCATGACGTCACGTCATGGGCTCCCATACATGCCACATGTTATAACGTACAGTATGCTCCTCCCATACATGCCACATGTTATAACATACAGTATGCTCCTCTCGATGTTCAGCATTATCACATACAGTTCAGCATTATCACATACAGTACAGCATTATTTACCGCACTGCGGTGGTCTAATGGTTAGAGCGTCGGCCTCGTAAGCGGTAGGTACTGGGTTCGATCCCAGGCCGGGTCATACCTAAGACTTGAAAAATGGAACTTGTTGCTCCCTCGCTTACGCTCAGCATTAAGAGGATAGAACAAGGACTGCTTCGCTCGGTGTCAGTATAATGTGACTGAGTGGGGTGTCATGTCTGCCTACGGCATGATATTTCAGTGGTACAGCACTATAAAATGGCAGCATTAGATCTGCTCTGTTACAAGTAGGTTTCCCCGCCTCTCCCCCTTCCCTCCCTTCCCTTCCCCGTCGTGATAGAGCTGAAAAAATGTTGAAAGCGACGTTAAACCCTATTCACTCACTCACTCACTCCTCTCGATGTCGCAACGTCACGTCATTTTAACATTGTGAAACCCGTATCGGGTAGGCTAGCACATGTGAGACTGGAAGGCCTCTCTCCAGACATGATTTACAATATATGCAAATAGTAAATTATTCTTTAGACTTTAGAATTATTCCATAATCTCTGATCTTGTCAGAATATATTTTTTAATACCGGTATGTAGCTTGCCTCCTGTATAATTTGGCCTAGTGTAGTGAAAGTAAAATGTATGTGACACATGTGTAATGTTAATTTCAGATGATCCCTAGTCGGCTCCAGGAACTGTTCCATGTTCCACTGGTACAGCAGTGCCATTACAGCTCATGCATCCGTTAACATCACTGGGTAAACCGATATTGATGAGTATTTTTTTTTCATTTTCTTAATCTTTCTGGGTTAATTTTTTATTGAAAAGAAAGTTGAAATTTACCAGTGTGGAATAGGCCCATGGTCATGTATAAAGTTTTGAGCAGTTTGTAAAGCAGGCTAGGATTCCAGGAACACAACACAGCTTATAAACACTGCTGACAGAGTGTTGTGGGTATTCATTTCCTATACTGTTGATATTGGTCGTCACATACAGTTGCCATTGATGATTGGAGATCTTGTCAGATGATCACTTTCAGGTTTGCCATGTTTATATGTGGTAGATTATCTGCACAACATACATGAATTTCTTCAACGTATATTCCTTTTTTCATTCCGTATTTTAGGAATGTGGTGGAGAAATGAAGAGGTGGTACATCCGTGGCGGGTTTTTCAGCCAGGTATTACTGACAGACTGATGCTACAAGCATGGCAAGTAACATTTATATGTAAATTCAAAACATGTACCGGTATGAAAATCAAAATAGTCAGCCATGGATCTGCCATATGGCTTCTTTTATGATAGTTTGCTTACACGTATACATGTACATGTAACCTTTATGCATTTTAAGTAGGCCTAGTTCATATCATAGAAAATCGGATCCGTCCAGTCCGAGTTCAGTAATAGTACATGTATGTTGACATTTTGAATATGATTAAAATTTTACTAGAGCCGCCATAATATCTGTATAGTTATCAGTGACTTGAATTATCACATCATGACTAATGTACATAACATTTGCCTGTATTGGACATCTCTATTTTTACGTCTTTAATAGAAAAGAAAACACTAGCAGAAATCAGACGAATGATACCCAGTCAGGTGTCCTTTCAACGAGAAAAAAACACAGGATGACTCTTTTCCTTTGGTTTTTAGATCGAGGAGCAATCCCGTGCATCGTTTGTTCAGACTGGAGTTTGGATGGTAGGCCTATATTATCTATATACGTAAGTCTTCTAATAATTCAATCACAGGAAGTGGATCTTTCAGGTTCATTCTTGAGAGAGCAGCAGCCCACTCAATTCGCCTCAGCAAAGAAAATTGCTGAGGTGAATGTCGAGGCAGATTTGGTATGCCTCAGCAATTTTTAACATTATGATAAATGGTGAACATTTTGGCTGTGTGAAATTATTGCCGAGACAAATTTCTAAATTGAGATGGCTGGAGCAGACTATAGTAGGCAATCTTTAATGGTATGAACTTAAACCCTTTCTGTACCAGCTATTTGAGGCATTTCTAACTAGGAATATAATCGTGGTGTCATCCAGTAATTTAGACAACTTGCAACAGTTGGTCTGATTCACGGAAAGCCCGAAATCTGAGCTTTCCAAAAATGTATAACATTGTGCTAAAGTCCAGAAATCTATGTTCCCATGAATGAGAAATCTGCAACAATTCCTTGAATTATTTTCTACCAGTACTCAAGTACCGGTACGGTACAGAACGGGTTAAAGAATAGATAGAACTGAACAAAAGTAACCTGTTGCTAGTTAAATCTATATTTAAAAAAACTGTTTTGAAGCCACTTCCGGTGATGGAAATAATTAGAATGTTTACTGTAGGTGTTTTCTTTCCGATCTGCTAAAACCATGACACTACACAGATCAAATAATGATAATATTTTCATCAGATTTAATTGAAAAGTAATGCAGTTTACGTAAATTCTATCCTTGTAAATTCTGTCATTGTACAACAGTAAGTACATGTGCAAGCAAGTAATGCAACCTAGTGCGGTGTCTGCTGGAGGGGGGGGTCTCGAAATACAGAATCCACTGATGGTCGGATTTCAGAAAAAAATTCCAGTGTACTTGACTCAAAACCATTTCCATTTCAGAATAAAGGCTTGTCATCGCTAGTTCTCAGGTTCTACTGAACGGATCTTTGTGAAGTTTGATACGCAGGATTCGCTTGGGGCTAGTTTTGCAACATATGTCTTTCGACCTCATTTACTTTTCGAATATGGCTGCATGGTGGCCATCTTGGATTTTCTTGTTATCGCTAGTTCTCCGGACGTGCAGAATGGATCTTAAATCAAATTTGGTACACAGGTTCCTGTCAGAGTCTAGTTTTGCAACATATGTTTTTCGACCTCATTTGCATATGTAATATGGCTGTCCGACCGCCATCTTGTATTTCTGCACAAAGGCTTGTTCTCACTATAACTCTCAGCTTATACTGAAGAGTTCTTTCTCAAATTTGATAAACAGGTTCTGCTGGGAGCCTAATCATGCAACATATGTTTTTCAACCTGATTTGCATATTCAATATATGACTGCCGGGTGACCATCCTGGGCTTTCTTGTTATTGCTAGTTTTCATGACCTACTGAATCTCAATCTCAAAAATTGATACATAGGTCTCCCGTGCGGTCTAGTTATGCAGCTTTGACCTGATTTGCATAATTAATTATTATGGCTGCCTGGTCGCCATTTTGGATTTTCTTTTCACTACTAGTTATCATGTTGCAGCTCTTTCTGTGGTGAAAAACATCTTAAGCCACTTTCTCCAGCTACATTCAGATGAGCTACAGTGCCACGGCACTATCTTTGGAGTACGTACTTCATGGATGGCACCTTCTGCCGTCTCATTACATGGTTATGTTTATTTTACATATGCTATTTCATTACAGAGTCTGCTCTACGGGCCATATGAAACATCAGAGGATTCACTATGTATCCCTTGTTGAATTGTATTGCATTTTTGAAGGACAAATTTTACAGGGCATGCAATATCAGTATCTTGTCATTTGCAGAGCTTTATTAGAAGCCTAGGACTGACAGCCAGAATATGATGTCAACTTTCCCATCCACTTCCTCATGAATTACCAGTATTGCATAGCCTGGCGTTATAGACCATTTCTATTTAGTTTTCACTCTGACTCACCTTAATAAAACTTTTGATTTTTACAGAATGTTGTTGAGAAGTACAGAATAAGACGAGCAAGTAACATTCCCCTTGGTGATCCTGACATCTGTTTACCCTGATAGACCAATAAGCGAAGAGAGGCGCTATAAAGATGTTATCCTGCAGGTGCCAGTTGCTCCAAGTGAAGTGAAAATGATTACTTGGAATTCAGTGAACACGGGAAAATATTACAAAGTGAAGGGACCACTAGAAATATCAATCTCGAATCCAGAGTCATCCGGTCCTGTTCTCCCTGCAGACTCTGGTTGCACGGTCAGCATTACAGCCTCCCATTGGATAATGCACGAACGCATAGAACGTGGAACATAACGTAGACGTATCTGTGGAGATCATGCATGTGACCCGACGTCACACAGGTGACGCGTTTGAGACGTGACGTCGTCTGTTTGTATTGTTGCGATTAATTTTGAATTATGACGTTATGTCGGTGTTGTTGTTGTTTGACATTTCGCAAACGATCACGGGACCAAGAATCTTGGCAAATCGAACGACCGTGTTACCAGGGGTCAGATGAAGTGCGGCCATTTTCCTGCGACGGAAGCGACCCCTGGTGGCGAGGTTGTAGAAATATGAAACTGGAATAACCTACGAACAGAGATGGATTACATGTACATGTGTATATTGAATTGCAGTTGTGTATATAATTACAGTGGTTTGCCTGCAATTCTTTGCTACAGTGCAAAACCAGTAATACTGTAGCAATCTTAGTAACTAAAAAATCTTTCTGAGCAGCTGTGTAATGAGATAGGTCTGTCACCCAGATCTTGTACGGCTACTATTTACCCCGCCTTCAGGAAGTTTGTTCTTGATATGTCCTACATGTAAACTGTGGCAACAAAGCTTAAGGGTACCACCGTTTCCTGTTACACCCATGTTGCGTTTGATGGACTGAAAATTACACTTGATCATGGACTGTTTATTAAAGTATTTGGTTTAATGTGTTTACATTAGAGTAGAATGGCGCCAGAATCATCCATTGTTAACTTGTTGGTTTGACATCTTATTCTCCAATGCACTGATATTTCAGGATCAAAGAACTGTATACCAATCTGAATGTAAATATATATTGAACATTTTACCACTGACTTTTCTTTTGTATAAACTAACATAAGTTGAATATAATAGTCTTCCGTTAGTTTCCACTCCATTTCCGCCTGTAATTCTGTTAATTTTTTATGTAGAAAAGGGCACGGAAACTGGATGGAAACCTGCTGAAAAATTGTAGTTCTTCACCTGTTTCTGCTGTGTTTCCGCGTCGTTTCCAGTACAGAAACCAGCAGAGCGTTACGGTTTCCAACCAGTTTCCACTCCATTTCAGCCTGTAATCCAGTTAATTTCCTATGTAGAAAAGGGGGTGGAAACTGGATGGAAACCTGATGGAAAATGGTAGTGCATTACCTGTTTCTGCTGTGATTCCGCTTAGTTTCCAGTGTGGAAACCATCAAAGCGTTACTGTTTCCAACCAATTTCCGCTCAGTTTCCGCCTATAAACCAGTTGGTTTCCTGCGGAATCTTGGCGGAAACTGATTGGAAACTGTAACAAGTTCATATTACGCACCCTGTGGATTCCGCTCCGTTTCCGCATTGGCACACATCAGTTTACGTAAGGTTTCCATCTTGTTTCTGACCAGTTTACAATTTGGAAACTTGGTCAGAAACAAGGCGGAAACTGGTTGGAAACCTTTTAAGCACGGTCTGTTTCCAACCGGTTTCCGCTTATTTTTCGCACCGCTCTATTTATGTATTTCATGTTTCCAGCCTGTGTCCGCTCTGTTTCTATTGCGGAAACCAACAGAGTGTTACAGTTTCCAACCAGTTTCATTCCTGTTTCCGGCCCACTTTCCACATAATTTCCGCTGCGGAATCTTGGCGGAAACAGCTTGGGAACTGTAACACGTCCACTATTCCGCACCTCCAGAATCCTGGGTTTCGCTCAGTTTCCGCTTGGCATGCTCCATGGTTTCCGCCCAGTTTCTGTCCAGTTTACAATTTGGAAACTTAGTCGGAAACTAGGTGGAAACTGGTTGGAAACCTTTTAAGCACGGTCTGTTTCCAACCTGTTTCTGCTCAGTTTCCGCTTGGCATGCTCCATGGTTTCCGCCCAGTTTCTGTCTTGTTTCTGTCCAGTTTACAATTTGGAAACTTAGTCGGAAACTAGGCGGAAACTGGTTGGAAACCTTTTAAGCACGGTCTGTTTCCAACCTGTTTCCGCTCAGTTTCCGCTTGGCATGCTCCATGGTTTCCGCCCAGTTTCTGTCCAGTTTACAATTTGGAAACTTAGTCGGAAACTAGGCGGAAACTGGTTGGAAACCTTTTAAGCACGGTCTGTTTCCAACCTGTTTCCGCTCAGTTTCCGCTTGGCATGCTCCGTGGTTTCCGCCCAGTTTCTGTCTTGTTTCTGTCCAGTTTACAATTTGGAAGCTTAGTCGGAAACTAGGCGGAAACTGGTTGGAAACCTTTTAAGCACGGTCTGTTTCCAATCTGTTTCAGCTCAGTTTCCGCTTGGCATGCTCCATGGTTTCCGCCCAGTTTCTGTCTTGTTTCTGTCCAGTTTACAATTTGGAAACTTAGTCGGAAACTAGGCGGAAACTGGTTGGAAACCTTTTAAGCACGGTCTGTTTCCAACCTGTTTCCGCTCAGTTTCCGCTTGGCGTGCTCCATGGTTTCCGCCCAGTTTCTGTCTTGTTTCTGTCCAGTTTACAATTTGGAAACTTACTCGGAAACTAGGCGGAAACTGGTTGGAAACCTTGTAAGCACGGTCTGTTTCCAACCTGTTTCCGCTTATTTTCCGCACAGCTCCATTTGGATATTTCATATTTCCAGCCCGTTTCCGCGCTGTTTCCAGTGCGGAAACCAGCAGAGTGTTACAGTTTCCAACCGGTTATAAACCTGTTTCCGGCCCAGATTCCGCATAATTTCCGCTGCGGAATCTTGGCAGAAACAGCTTGGAAACTGTAACACGTCCACTATTCCGCACCTCCGGAATCCTGGGTTCCGCTCAGTTTCCGCTTGGGGTGCTCCATGGTTTCCGTGCAGTTTCCATCTTGTATCTGTCCAGTTTACAATTTGGAAACTATGCGGAAACCGAGCGGCAACTGGATGGAATCCGGTTGTTTCCACCCAGTTTCCGCCCTGTTTCCGAATTCGGAAACTGGCACATTTCACCCAGTGCAAACTGGGAATAATTTAACTGGTGCTACACAATTTAGCCGCGTATACCTTATCGGTGGTTCATATTCTAATACAGTTTTATCAAACAATTGTGGTCCATGTCTAAGTAATAGGCATCAGACTACCGAATTATTTACACGTTCGGTAGTATTAACAAAACTATACCTGGCTGATTGCCTATTTAAATTTAGATGTTCAGGAAGTAGTTTATTTCAAGCGCAAAAAAACCGGATAAATGTCGATATTTTAGGCTATGAGCGCTTGTAAAATGAATTTTTATCTGCCAACTGAGAGCAGTGGTTAGGCTTCGCAAATAGTTCCCCGCCGAAGCCTTTTGATGAACAGTGAATTTAAATAGAATTTGCATTTAAATAGAACAAATGTCATACGTGCGAACTGTGTCACCGGTCTTTGATTATTCGTCACAACGAAGGCGAAAACAATCGAGAAACTTGTGCAACAACTATGTTGTATACCTGCGATTGGTGCGTTTCAGTTATTTATGGACTCGCGATGCCGCATTCTGATCAGTCAACTTTTGTGCTGCTTGATAGCAACTTTGAATTAAACGAGACATCTATATTTTTGGAATGTGTTGATTTAGGCAAGTCATTCAATTGCATTGAATAATTTAGTATGGAGCATAGCCACTAAAGACAAAACATATGCTTAAAATGTCCTGGGACAAATATTCACTTGAAAACAATCGCTGCAAATTTCCGTGAAAACGCCGATTGAAAACGGCCATTTATGCTCATTCGCGTTATCCTTTAGGAGTATCAGAAGCAAATCAAGTAAAAATCTGCAACCTTTGATCAGACTATAGCTAGAAAGCATTGGCAAAGCCCTCCATGTTTATAACACATGATGTGACGTATTTGTTAATAAGTTTGGTATGTGTCATGTTCGTGTACATTCAAAGCAAAAATTTAGTAATGCATCGCAGATGAGCTAATGCTGAAATTCAAATGTCTGGGCTAAACGTTCATGATTAGTCACATTCATGGTCCCCCGCGGGGCGACTTCACTTTTCGTCTGGCTTATGTAGAGACTGTGCAAGAGACTAGAGTTGGAGGCGGTTTGACAAGTGACAGATTACAAGCGTCTGGTCCGTCATTCATAATTCAGCCGTCGTCCGTTAAAGAATATCCGCGTCCATAATCCAAAGACCTATTCCATATTCCATATAACAGTATTAGCACCAAATTGAAAAAGACATTCATATTATACATAAACATAGGCTTATTATATTAGTGCTTATATGAGCAAGTTCATTTTGGGCTAGATAGGGAACTCAACGGGAGTAATTCTTCTCGCCAATTACATATACTATCATTTTCGATCATTTTAGCGTTTCAACGAAGCTGTCCAGGATGTAAATTCACTGAATTCTAGAATAATCCATTCCATTCAGCATTACGTCAGAATTGGTCTTGGTTGCAAAGATGGGAAACGGTAAACAATTGTAAACGTGTACAAACAGCCGAGGGTAATCAAACAACAGTCAGAATAAATAGACCGCCGTCCTCTAACTAAACGATATCGCCTGATCTTTACCCACCAAATTAAAGGGGATCTTTCAAACTGGAGCCAAACTGGGAATAATTTAATTAGTGATACACAATCTAGCCGCGTATACCTTATCGGTGGTTCATATTCTAACACATTTCTATCAAACAATTGCGGAACATGTCTAAGTAATAGGCATCAGACTACCGAATTATTTACACGTTCGGTAGTATTAACAAAACTATACCTGGCTGATTCCCTATTTAAATTTATATGTTCAGGCAGTAGTTTCTTTCAAGCGCAAAAAACGGATAAATTTCTTAAAATGTGTCTACTGTCGACATTTTAGGCTATGAGCGCCTGTACAAATGAATCTTTATCTGCCAACTGAGAGCAGTGGTTAGGCTTCGCAAATAGTCCCCCGCCGAAGCCTTTTGATGAACAGGGAATTTAAATAAAATTTGCATTTAAATAGAACAAATGTCAACAACTATGTTGTATACGGGCGATTGGTGCGTTTCAATTATTTATGGACTCGCGATGCCGCTTTCTGATCAGTCAACTTTTGTGCTGTTTGATAGCAACATTGAATGAAACGAGACATCTATATTTTCGAAATGTGTTCATTTAGGCAAGTCATTGAATTGTATTGAATAATTTAATATGGAGCATAGCCACTAAAGAAAAAAATTATACTTAAAATGTCCTGGGAGAAGCTGAAATTTCCGTGAAAACGCCAATTCAAAACGGCCATTTATGCTCATTCACGTTATCATTAGGGAGTATCAGAAGCAAATCAAGTAAAAATCTGCAACCTTTGATCAGACTATAGCTAGAAAGCATTGGCAACGCCCTCCCTGTTTATAACACATGATGTGACGTATTTGTTAATAAGTTTGGTATGTGTCATGTTCGTGTACATTCAAAGCAAAAATGCTGGAATTCGAATGCTTGGAATAAACGTTCATAATTAGTCACATTCATGATCCCTTCGCATTTCGTCTGGCTTGTGTGGCGACTGTACAAGATACTAGAGTTGTAGGCTGTTTGACAAATGACAGTGCCGTCTAGCTAGTTTAATCTAACAATACACACTTCTAGTTCATTTGCTTTTGGTAATATAGAAAAGCTTGTAGGAAACAATGTGAAAGAGTGAGTGAATGAATGAGTGAGTAGGATTTAACGTCGTTTTCAACAATTTACAAACAATGGGAAAGTGTTTGAGCGGTCAAGGCAACCACTCGACTGGTAAAGGTATTCTCGCCAACTGTGGACGACGGTTGTCTGTTAAATGTCGAATATAATATGACCCCCAAATTAGAAGCCAATTTTAGTCATAATGGAACGACTGTGTCGTTGTACCAACATTATCTAGTCGTACGTCATGTTTCCTCATAATTATCCGGCTAATGAACTGATTACCGTAATTCATTTCCCTTACCTGTGTATCAACTTCAATGAGCTTCAGTCTATATCCAGGTAACAGGTCCGTCCTATTGTCTATCTCATCGAAGACGTGGTTTAGTAGCACAGGGATAAATTTGGCGTATTTTGACCACCAATGGTTGGACATGGGTAAGAGAGCGGCAACGTAAATGTCCGATACAGCATCTTCAGCCCGATCAGATTCTGTGTTTAACAAAATACTAATTGCGATTAAACTGAGAAAATATATAACCCTGCACATGGCTGATGTTGGTGGTTATAAACAGCACCTCGTCTAAACGGTCTGTTGGATTCAATAGTTTAGAGTTTAAGCTGTAGGCTACCAACCGGGTAACAGGCATATAGCGATCGATGAAACGAACCTGGTTGTTCTGACACGACTTGTAGACTAGCTGGGCGTGCAAGATAACACAAGCAGAAAGTTATTTAAGAGATATCGATTTTTGCACTACTAGTATATTGTCTTTGTGACTTTGTACAGCAATATACCATTCAGGTTCCGATTTCTCCGAAGGCATAAACAACGTGAATTTGCTTTTTCTGATGCGTTACTGACATTAGTATCAAACCGGTCATTCAAACGGGGATTTGCCTTCTTTGAGCTTCTCTACTCACTGGGATCTTCCTCCGAAACCATTATAGATATTCGTTGGCGACAGATAAACTTGCATTTGTCTTACACTATGAGTCAGAGTTTGGTCTGAATCGCTCTCCATTACCATTGTTGGCTCATCCGCCCGTTAGTTGGATTATATCGTCTTTTCCTTGACTTATTATCTATCTATTTCAAATCGGTAGCTCAGCTACTTACGTTGGTATTTGAAACACCATTAAAATATTAATCCCACAGATAAACTGGAGATATTACAAGTCACCCATAGCCGTATGTCGGTCCGATTGAGCCGAAATCCCGATAAGCTTCTCGGTCATCCGCGCCCCGACGTTGGAAGTTATTGGTCGCTCATAATCCTGCCTGGCGAAATTTGGCTAATCCTGACATGGACTTTACGGCCATTTCTTTAGTTCTACAGCCCGGTAGATCAAATTACATCTTGTCGATGTGTCCAACCGATAGCGGAATGTTCGCCCTCTGGTTGGTTTGACATGGCTGAAAACGGATTTGCTAGCCGATAGAAGCCGCAATCAACCGTTCTATTGTATTTTACTGATACAGGTAACTGGAGGACTCAAATCTCGCTTCCACGATGCACTGTGCATGTATAACAGTATACAAGCTACACAACTGACACCCCTGTTTAAATATTCACTTGTCTTCTGCTGTATTTTTTTAAATTTGCTTTCCCTTATTAACAGAAGGTAACTGTGTATTTTATATGAGGAAAATGCCGTTAATACAGTCGCTATAATCCAACTTTGTTTTGGAACAACAAAATAATCTTTTGGGATATTTAATATATTTAATTAAAGTGGCCAGATTCCTGCACTAATGCAGACATTTGGTAAAGAAAATATGAGTAATATTTTTACAAAATGTTACTTGCTAATAATATATATTCGTTATATCGAAAAAGGCTTCCTAAAAGAATGTTATCTGTAGCTTATATGCGGATCCTTCTTCCCTGCCGCATCTCCGCAATATAATTTCCGATCGGTAAGTGTGATGAGTTACTCACTTACATTTGATCAATAATCGCAACACGAGACTGTTATTCTTGGATGAATAAATTGAGAGAATATCAGTATGGCGAGATTCCACATGTAATATAAGGTTGTCTTACTCAAGAATGAAACGGCATTTGTATACGCGAGAACTCCGAATATTCCCATTTGAGGACAGGTAAAAAGGGCATGCTTCCATAACCCAACTTCACCCAAAAGCACAATTTTAACTGCTCTGCAAACTGACCGAGCAAACCGACATCTCAACATAGAATTACATATACTTAAGGTAACAATTCATACTTAAGTATAGATATCACTGAGATATTGTGAGGACATGTGGGAATAGTTATAGTATATGCAAACGTAGCAGCAATAAAGTGTCTCCCTCGCTAAACTTTTTGCCTGAAATAATTAAGCGTGATTTGACACGAAGACAGTTTTGATATTGTTTAGCTATCAGCTCCGTGGATTTAGAAACAACTCCGCCTGTTTGCCAACATCTTTACGCAACAACTGGCGGTCACATCGAAATTGTAAGATAAACGAATTTGGTTGAATTCAACGACTGGGAGTTGTGTATATGAGTGTGTGAATTATGGAGGGGGGGTATATAGGTGAAAGAGTGAGGACGACACAGTACAATTTTAAAACTGTGGGTTAGATGTATTGAATTTAGTTTCCTCAAAACATGAATATGAAATATCAAGATCAATAACGTGAATACAATGGTTCCCTGTATTACATAAACCCGGCAATCCCCTGTTGGTCAGCACATGTAGTACACCTCCATTTTGCAACACACATGCTACTCATTTACATCCTTTAATTATACTTCAGAAACGGGCATTACGAGTCATTACCATATCCAAAAAACTTGACCATACAGAACCCTTATTCAAGAAGTTGAACATTTTAACCATACCCAAGTTGAACCTATACTCATCTCTGCTGTTAGTATATTAGTTTGTTCATTGCCCCCACAAATTACCCATGAGTTCTAGAGATTTTTTTTATAAAACAATCTTCGGTTCATTCTTATCAAACCAGGGGTCATTCTTTTAATTTACAAAGACCTTTCTACCAAACCAATTTATCTTTCTATACTATTAAAATTATAGGACCTCGTGAGTGGAACAAGTTACCCTCCGCAATGAAATCAATTACATTCATGTCTCTATTTAAATCTAAAATCAAATCATACCTAATTGATTACTGACCGATTTTCACAGCAACATTGGAAATGGATTTCTTACTTTAGTCTATAATTGTATGCCATTTTCCTTGCAGTTTTATATTATATTAGGGATAGAACAAGCCCCATGGGGTTTTATTCCCACCATACAATTTACTTTATATATGTTATGTATTTATATCTCTTTCATAAATGGTGAATAAAAATCAAATCAAATCAAAATGCCATTTAGAAAGTAGGTAACATCAGGTTCGAGTCTCGCATGGGACTGACCCATCCAGCACTAGTATTTATGCTTTGCCAACAAAGAGTCCTCCTAAAAATAATTGGATATAAATTGTATAATGCAGCCAGATGATAACAGGAAATGTTAGTTCTGTCAGTTGATTTGTTAACATCGATAAACAGGAAGTAGCAAGCACAAAATATGATACCAAAAAATAGTTGGAATCGTGCAAGTCCCCCATTGACAAGCAGTGTAATGATCGACGCTGTATTTCGATAACAGGCGGTTGATTGCAAGTATATTTATTCCTGTCCATCTGGAGTACGTAGTTCATTGAGAGAGAGAGAGAGAGAATTAAGGTTTAACGTCGCGTTCAGCAATATCTAAGCTATATATAGCGACGATCAAACACAATTCTAAGTATTCCAACAAAAACAACTTAATAACTCAGCAATCCAGAAGTAATGTACATACATAAAATGTTTACACAACAAACCGATTTATTTCAAATAACCTAAAATACAGTCCTCTTATACTCGATTGAAACGATCTCCTAAAGTAGCTGCTTGATAAAAAGAATCTCTTACAATCTTAAAATCTATACAATCGATAAGAGTATGTTTCACTGTGAGATCTTCGTGGCATGGAATACATCTTGGGGCTGCAATACATGTAGTTCATTGAGTTATGGTTCAAAGCTATTAAGTCAATTAGGTTGGTCTTGATCGCATCACCAGTTATTTCGAAGATTGTATCACTCTGTGTTCACTGAAACTACACAGTTTGGGAAAAGTAGAGAAAAAAAACATCGACTGAATACAGTTACCGGAGCAATAATGCTTTAAAAAAGCACCAGCTGCGAGTACGTGCGTTTCTCAAGCAATATTATGATTCGGCAGTTTCTTATTTGAGCATTGCTGGTCATGAAAAAAACATGATAAAGAACAATGACTTGACAGAAAGTTTTTGTTTCCCATCGTAGGTTGTAAATTTGGTAATGCGGGAAGGGGGAGGGGGGATGTATTCGAACGACTACAAACTTGGGTATATCAACAGCAATTTGTTCTTTGTGTTGATCAAGTTCCCCAGCTTTCAGAAAAGCGCGATTTTGTGGGGCAAACGGAACCAGAGAATGGTCAGGTACTCTAGAAGACGAAGTATTGTCCATGATTCGGTGCTACATGTAGTTGCAACATTTTTGCCCCATTGTTACTTTTGTCAAGGCCAAACATCCATCTAGGTATCAGACAAGAACAATTTGAAAGAGAGAATTTAGCTGCTTTCAAGAATGTTTATTAGAATGACATATCGGGGGAGCGCAGCAGGTTCATAGGAGGAAAGCTAATAGGAATTCCTTTTAACGTGCCTTTGAACTTTAATACCCATATGGGGTTCAGTTCCTGGGATAATGGTTTGTTAAGCTGCTTGGAAGAATCAAGTTTGTGAAAGGTACTGTCAAGCGTCTAGACCAACTGATACATGCGATTCCAGATACAAGTTAATCCGTTGACAATTGTGGCTGACCGACAATAGCAGCGGCAGGTGCTTTGAAGCGTGACTGTCTGATTTGCCATTCGATAATCGAGTCGCGTTCCTATGTCTTCAGATTACGGATGACATCGTATTTGTTACCCGCTTTGATCTGGTCCAGTGAAGGCTATTATCGGACATTAAATCAGCCTCATGTGCTTGTTTTTTATGTTCTATCTTTCTTTGTGTATCATGATGCCGACGTATCGCCATTATCGATTAGAAGAGCAGAGAATCAAATTCCAGGAGGCTGGAATAGGCTGTTGTCTGAATAATTAAATCAAAGTATAATTAGAGTATGTAAATGTACAGTGGGTGTTAAATGCCTATTTTTTCTCTCTCTATCGGTTTTAAGTCGCTCTCCCCGTCATTATAACTATATGCTGGCAACGTTTTCCGCCTTCTGACCAAAAACGTTCAAAAGAAAACTCAAAAGATCAAACTCCAAATTATAAAGTAATTCACCTGTATGAAACAATACTGGTCCGTGCTATTGGTTTGACGATATGAACATCACGACGTCCTCTGCATCATTAAAGATTGTTCGTTCTCTCTTACGAGAATCTAGGGTGTGGTCATTTGTTATATTTATACCTGACCGATTCCTGTGCCAATAGTATCGTATGAATGAGATATGTCGTTATTTGTTATGGACGACGACTACTGAATGCAGGATGTGGTTGTGGAGTCGTCTGCTTTGTCTTAACCCGGGACGAAGTAACCTGGGTTCGATATCTACATGAGCTTGAAAAACAAACAGCCGTCCCTGGACGTCATAATTTATATCATGCATGAAGGCGAACTATTCAAATTGCGAGAACTTATAGTCCATCCAATTCCTTATGTGTAATCTAATATATCCAATTTAAGCCAGTGCAAGTGTGAGAGGAAAGTATGTCACAGGAAATAATTTCCCCTTTCAAAGCCTTTTCTTAAAAAACAATATCTCACTGGAGTTGAAAATTTAGAAAAAATGTCCTAGCTAGGCTGTTACATACGAGACAGACATATTGTCCCACTGGATATTCTTTCCCTTTACATCGGCATTACAAAGAAAGGACTTGCAAACTGTATTCGAATAAACGACTTATTGTCAGGGATAAGGATTCGAACACATACAGCAGGTTAGGGAACACTGCCGCTCTAATATGGAGTTAAAAAGGTCGCTTTGCTTAACAAAGTCACGAATATATTAAATAAGAAAAATCATCCATAGACGACAATGGGCATATATATCTACATTGGGGTCGTATTGAAAAACAAATTGTCGCGTAAATCTAATTTGTATCCTAATACACAAGATAATTTGCTGCATATTAATAAATAGACTGGTTACTTTCGCAGGAAAATTACCATTACGGAATGTAACAATAAAAAGATTTGTTGCTGGAAAATTTGGAGGGTGATGATTGATCGATTAAGATAAGAAAGCAAAACGACATTCTTTACTTTCATTTCAAAGAGGCGGTTCTCCCTAACCTGTTTTGAGACAAAACACTTTTGCCACGCAGAAAAAATCTGTTCGTTCAAGTTATGAAGGTTTGATCTAATGTTTGCTTGGATTGTGGTAACTACGATCGGATTGAGCCATTAGAATGGGTGGGTGAGTGAGTAGGATTTAACGTCGTTTTCAACATTTTGTCAGTCATATCACGACGGTGAATACATATACATGTACCTGAACACCAGAGTGTGCGCAGTTCCTATTGTCCTGGACACCGATCAGCCCAGCCAGTAAAGCACCTGGTCACTCATCCAGGTATTGACCGAGCTCAACGTTGCTTAACTTTGGTGATCTGACGACAACCGGTGTTTCCATGGTGATACGCCATACCTTAGAATTCTGTATCCGGAGATAACATGTACACCATCAATGACAAACAGGTTGTCTCAAGATTGTCCGTGCACGTACTCAGTTGGATTCAGTTAGGCCTGAATCAATATTCTTGTGAAAACGTGATGCCGCTTTCTGTCAGGTCCAATTAGTTCCATTTTCCGAAGCATGCTCGTATTCACCATACGATACCATTTACAATACTCAGTTATAATTGTGATCACTGATGAGTCTGTCTGAAGGGGCCGTCACCAGCCCTTATAATGGCAGATATCCTGATCTTTGGTTTGCTGATAGCGGTAGTGTTTTTGATATGTACATATTATATATTAGTTGCCATGTGCGGCGGCTAGCACACTGAGAAATCTCCTGAAAGAGTTAGTGGTTGAGTTCCTCTCAAGCAATGTCAGTTCCCATCATCATATGTACACTATTTACGTGCAGTCACTGTTTTGTAAGGAGTGAGTGAGTCAATAGGATTTAATGTCGCTTTCAACAGTATTTCAAGAATACTGATCAGCGAGACGGATTTGATATTTTTGGAACATCATGATGTCTTGCCGGTATCATTGAAAACTGTTAACCGCTTCTCTCTTGCAGGAAACAAGCCTATGTTTCTGTATACTATGATTGTCTTTTTGAATTAGGTGCTAATACTGTTATATGGAAAATGGAATAGGTCTTTGGATTATGGACGCGGATATTCTCTAATGGACGACGGCTGCATTATGAATGACGGACTAGACGCTTGTAATTTCAGTCATATCGCGACGAACCAATTGAGCATCACCAAATCAAGTTGCGTTCGTGTTGCTTGAAACAAGCAAATCTTTTAAGCAACGTGAACCATCATAGCTCAGTAGGTAGTGCATCGGCGCGATAAGCCGGGTCGTGAGTTCGAATCCCGCTGACGACCAATTTATTCTTTCTCTCTCAAAAATCATTTCATAGATACAGACAGTACGCTTACATTGGTACAATAAGGACAAGTGATATTACAGTGCTAGACATCACATTATCAAGTTCCTTTTGATTCTCGGCAAACTGCATTGAACCAGGCGGAGCCCGTGCCCACCAAACACCCATCAACCACCCGCCACTATTTTGTAGCTGGATTGTAGTCGCCTTTCTATTCCTCCCCCTTCTGATCATGAGATAAGTCCATCAGGTCCTTTCTGGTTTCTTAGTTCCTGTCTAATGAAGTAGTCCCCCCCCCCTCTCTCTCTCTCTCTCTCTCTCTCTCTTTCTCTCTCTCTGTTTGATCAGACTTCTCTCCCTTCTCGATTTAAGCACTTTCATGCACTTGACTACTATCAGGACTTTTCATTTGGCATCATAATTTTTGAAGGAGATGCAAAGTAGTCTGGGTTTGCCATTTTGGAGCTCCGCAAACCGGTGTCAGTCGATGATTTCATCTAATCATCTTACAGAGCTATGGGAATATATTTTGTCACATACCTTTGGCGTATTGACTTCATTCAGCTTGTATTTGGCCCAAACTCAGCTCACAAAGCATTACGTCACATGAGAAAACGAGCCGATGAAATAATTTGTTTTCAAATATTTGACCTGGAAATCGGATTCGCTACGGGGTCATGGTACACGGTGGGGGGGGGATACGACTATGAGATACTGTGCGAGATCAGACCGAAGTTGTGGAAATTAGCTACTTTATTTTTCACAATCCTGATGCGTATTTGTTTGTTCTCTCTTAATAAGACAGTCTCTTTGAAAGGTATAAAATATTCGGAAGAAATAAAATCGGCAATAGTTCACATATATAATAGTGTTGTCACGGAGCTAATCGGCTGTAACCTTTCGGACACACGCTATACCCAGATAACACCTGTTACACATGACTGAATACAAGTATTTATGATCGTACCATGCGTCCGGATGATGCATCTAATAAGCCTCTGTTTAGGATGTCTCCCAACATGGTCTGTCATCTGCTGGTCGAATTCCTGCCTAATTGTATTGTCATTGTCTCTGCTTGCATCCCATTCTCGAATGTCCTTTATCATAATATTATTCTCTCTCTCTCTCTCTCTCTCTCTCTCTCTCTCTCTTTACCTACTTTCGAGTACTTCACCAGAAATAGTTTTCTTTATCGCAATTTCATCAACATATTCTTTGATTATTTCCACATCTTTTCTCAGGAACTTGCACCTTCTTTTCAGTGTCCTCCATGGCTGCGAGACTACTGACATTTTTGTACATATTAGAAACTGCATCATTACGGTTGTTACATAACCACTGTTGATTGGATCATGTGTCATCTGAGTTCGAATTCACAAAGGTGTTTTGCCAGATCGCGCGTGAAAACGAGATATTTCACAGGACAGAGCTTTGTATTCGTCTTTCACCACCCTCCCACAACTATTACACATATCGTCGGCCAATTCCTCGATTGCTTAGGCGCTTCACGTAAGTAGGACGTATGTGGAAACCCGACCTGATAGGGCTATTACATCATCTCTATGAAATATTTGTACCTAATACCGTTTAAGCTGGTGTTAGGATGAACATCTGCAATAAAAACGTGGCTGGGATATAAATCATTGCAGGGATCACTTTTGGTTCTTGTGATGTTTTTGCAAATATGTAGTCAGTATATTTGTCTGTGAGGTCATATAACTTCTTGTCAGTACACCGGCATCGTTTAATGTTGCGTTTTATTATAGCTCTTATCCAGAAATACTTTATAATTTGTTTCATCATTTTATTCTGCAATTTGGGGTGAGTAGGGCAAATCTTGAGGTTCCTATCGTCAAACCAATATGTCTATATAATTGCAAATAATATTTTTTGGATCCGTGTGAGAAGGTGTTAACCTGGGGAAAAATGTTTTCTGATGACTGAGAACCTTTTTCTATCTGGGTGGGAAATCACATTATGTATATTATCTCAATCTGATTCCAGACATAGCGGCAAAGGGGCAATGGCATTCTAAATATCGGCAGAGAATAAACTCTTTTTCTATGTTGCAAAATACTCATGGATAACTTAACGAACATAGAGGCCGGTGGAAATAGGCATTTTAGTGGAAAAGACAGGAATTGTTTTCAAGTGAATATTTCTGCCAGAACATTGCGTGTTCAAGTCTATGCTAAGCCAGTACTCTTAGTACTCTTTGTCGACAGAATGTATACCTCATTCACACAATCTTAGCAGTAGTAGCTATGTTCAACAGTAATAATTCAAAGGCAGCTCAATGACTTGCCTAAATCAACATATATATATGTCTGGTTTAATTCATAGTTGCCATCAAACAGCTCAAAAAGTGACAAGGGCCATGTTTATCGAATACGATGACAGTTTACCAATTATTGAAGAAAGGGATCGGTTTTGCTTTATTATTGATCTCATCGTGTCCATGCTACCACTGAATGTAGGATCCGGTTCCTGTGTTGATGAGTGATAGTCCTAGACAGTGACTATGGAATATGTGTTCGAGATATCCACAACCTTCAATTGAACAGTCACGAACAAACCTTGACTGAGAAATATCCGTATATATAATACATGAGTAAGATTGCGAGCATTGCGATATTTCAATTCCTTTCATAGAATTTGATATATCCAATCTCAACCGGTAATGCAAAAACGACTTGGAAATGTATTCGGATAAATGAAGTCTTATTGTTGGCCACTTTGTTCGGGCAAAAAGCCAAGCGTATGTAAGGTTGGAAGCTTTAAAGTCTGTTTGGGTTTTTGGTGCTGCTTAGATGGAAATTGTATTGTAATATACGATATCAATGCACTTCAACAACAGGGATAGTAAAGCAGATACGTGAATTATATGGTTGAAATGTGTGTTCAATGCCAAAAGCATGATACTTGACACAGAGTTGGATCATGAATGTATCAACATTTCTGGATAGGGCCATCGCAGATATTTCCTATGTAGGTCATGGTGGTCATTTTACAAAATGGCCGCCACCAGTTTCTGTTTCTTTGCATGTACTGGACGGTATCAATAGAACAAAGATAAATTAGGAAAAAACCCAAAACACCTATTTCTGAGGTTCATACTTTATGTAAGAATCACGAGACAATGCATACAATAGCCAAGTCTGGGGATACAATAGCCAAGTCTGGTGACATCAATGTGTCTAGACATGTGCCTTTTTAACGACACAAAGACCCAGACAATAGTTCCTACATGAAGTATCAACCATTTCTGATAACCCTTAATGAACACCATTTCGAATCTTCGCCTGATCATTGAGACCAAAGATTACGCAAATTAGCTCAAAATGATTGTCATATGAAATTCTATGAAATCTGAAAGATTGAGCTCCTAATTCATCTTCGTTCTGGGAATATCTGCGATGGCCCTATCCAGAAATGCTCATACATTCATGATGTAACTCTGTGCCAATTTTCATGCTTTTAGCATTAAACATACATTTATTCAATACAATTCACGTGCCTGCTCTGCTATTACTGTTGTGGAAGTGAATTCATATCGTTGTATATTATAAAGATAGTGCATGCTACGGGGTGTGATATCCCGATTGTCAGCTCGAGACAGGTGATGTTCAACGAGTGCGAAGCACGAATTGAACATCACCTGTCGAGAGCTGACAAATTGTGATATCACACCCTATAGCATACACTATTTGTTTTATTATACCGAAAAAGTAGATATACAGTGTATCAGGAATATTTTTATAAGATTGATGTCAAAGGGATTTAGCGGCTCGAATTCAGTAAATTCGTGTGGCCTAACACCACCCATTTTACAAAATTATGGTTATGAAACGTTTTTACTTCTATACGTGGGATAATGGATGTTTCAGATCCACAGAGTGCGCAGGGTCCCCAAGACAAACTGTCAGGCTACTGGGAACGCACTCGGGCACTGATTCTGGCCAACGAGGGAGTTCGATTCAACCTGTCACCTTGTCTGGACCAAGGAGGTTGGAAAGGAAGACCTGTAATGACAACCAAAGCAAATTAATGCAATACTGACATATAATTCTTTGAGCAGGTATACAGGATTCAAATCGTGGTAGCGTACAATCCCTGCAAAGAAAATCCCTACTCTATGAATTATCTGTACTCTTATAGTTATCATTAACCGAAGTTCAATAGAAAATATATACAAAATAGATAGCCCTAGCTATTTCGCGAACAGGCCTGGTCACAGCCACAGTCTGGTCAGGACCGGTTCTCTCATCGATGGGTCCAGCTTCTATCTTCCTTTCCCAGGGCTTTGCAGTAGGATCCAGCGTCTATCGTCCTTCCCCAGATATACGTGGTAAGGTCCAGCGTCTGTCTTCCTTCCTCAGGTCTTCGTTCACTCCCGTATGGAGGAAAACTGCGTCGTGTCTCGTCTTACACGACTAGGCCCCTCCGTGGTTATGTCCGACGTGTGTCTTCCTTCCCCCGGTCTTCTTCCCTCGGGTGGTATGGACTTCTCGTCGTCGTCGTGTCTCGTCTTACATGACTAGGACCCTCCAAGCGTTGATAACCATCAATGGATGCGGACGGCCTGGGCACGACAGTACTATCACAGTACAAAGGCTTTTACGGCACCGGGCCGTCTCTCTGTAAAACCGCAGGACTATTCAATTGCACGGCTCATCACAGCAGCAGACGGCACCCCTCGTAGGAATACACCCCCAGGCTTCAGCGACCCCGCTCACGGCGACTCACTCCGCGGCCCGGCTCCAAGGATGAATCATCAAGGCTAGAGTTCGCGGCTACACGGTCCACATAGGATCGGACATCGATAACACACGATGGATGGGTAGGCACCTGGTCTAGTAACCCTCTTTCTATACTACTGTATGGGCACCTGGAATCGGCACCCTCCTTCTATACTACTGTATGGTCAGCTGGTATAGGGACCCTCCTTCTATACTACTGTATGGTCAGCTGGCTCTTAAACCCTCTCGCTATACTACTGCATGGTCATCCGCTATAGATGGGCATCTATTCAAGGACTACTGTATGAGACAGTAGTAATCTATCATTGGCCGTGAATTATATATGTACAGGGTGGTGAGAGATCATATGCTTATGGAGGCGTGAATGAATAATCGTTTATCGTACGATTGACTGGGTAGATGTATATTTATCAAGCTATAGGCTCGAACCGATAGCTTGTGGGTGTTAGCGTGAATATATTTCAACCTGTACGTTGTGTATTTAAGTACGTGTGTGCATGAATAATTGTGTAGGTAGGAACTGTGTATGGCCGTGCTATCAACACTAACGCCGTTAGTTAATTCCCAGAGCTGAGCCTGCACTACCGTATAGTAGAGATTAGGAATAACCATTGACGATAAGTGTCTATACTCTAACTCCCAGCGCAATACCCACACAACTGTGCGTTACGGTTGAAATAGGTAGAGATCGAAGTAGAGTAAACACAGCCCGGACGTGTGATTGTAAGTGAGTGTAAGGTGGCCCTCCGCAGTTTCGTAGTAATGGCCTCTCTCTAATTTCATAATACGATAGACTGCCCTTGTTCTGCTACATCATAATTCTTCTTGTCTTCTTAATAGCTTATATCTATAATGCCATCCTATTCAGCATTATCAACGCTGCAAACGAGTACGTACAAATCGAGTGCTGGCTTCGTCTACACGCTGATCGGGATCATGGAGTAAAGTTTGTCCTGCCTCAGTTATGCCCCTTGGGTGTGCCTAAAAATCGGGACTCATTTACGAGAAGAAAATCTGACAAAAAACGGTTAGGTTGACACCCCCTTTTTTTGCCTTTTTAAGTTGAGACCGGACCAGGGAACGTGAGTAAGAAGTTTAATTGAAATCGCTCTTACAGATTTTTCTGGAAATTGAGCCGAATTTGACCATTTTTCGACATTTTTAAGGGATTTTCTAGGAAAAATGAAGCAAGCATGGAGGAGAATGTTCGAGTTAAATTTTTCTATAACATAGCAGTGTCATATCTTAAAATAATAGTTTCATCATGCTCTTTCAGAAAATATATACATATAAGTGATTTGGGTTGAAGGTTTTGCGATAACTGGTGGCCGAAAAACGGGCCCATAGTCTATTCCATACCGATTAAAAGAATCTCCGGAGTGCACCCTAAATGTATGCATGCAATGATGCTATAGGATTCGGCGGCGGCACTTCTTCAATTCGGCGGCCTGGTCGCGGCCCGGTGGCGGCACAAATTCGGCGGCGGCACTTCTTCAATTCGGCGACCTGGTCGCGGCCCGGTAATGTATTGGATTTCTTCCCCCCAATTGATTTTGCGTGTGCTCTCACCTCGATGTTTCTGCTGGTCTCTGTCGTTTCAGCGGGAGTCCGGCTTATATAGGGCTACCGCTCTTCTGTGGATAAAGGTAGAAACAGACGTCGAAGATACCAGCGCCCTCTTTACTGTCAAATTACAACACTTCCCGATCAGTTTATCTGGACTTCGCTGGATAAATATGGCTATGGAGGAACAAACCATAATTCATAGCGGACGTAACTGGTAAATCTCAGCTTCCAACTCTCTCTGGTTAATTCATACGACGACCGCAAAGTTCACTGTCCTAATCTGCATATTCTCTGAAACCGACTTCCGGATTCCTGACTGACGTCATCTACAGCGAAGCAAGCGAGCTCACCAGGGTCCCTTTCTCCGTCCCGACTGATCGTTTGAGATAACTTCACCGGGATTTCGAGGCATTGTCTGTCTCCCGGATTATTATAGTTCATTCTAGGAAAATTACAGCGTTGAATTTCATCAGGTAAGTGAACTGCACACATAAACACAATGTCACTTTGGATTTCACATATAGTCACATGTCAATCAGAAACTGTGATTTATTAAAGGGGATCCCAAGGGGTCGTTGTCATTCTGCACTTTCGTTACAGTTATTTTATTTTGGAGTTTTCTCTGAATGAAATCAGCAACCTCTTGGTCGACTCAATGTATGACGTTATATCTTTTATCCAGCGACAAAACGAACACTTGGCGTGAAATGTACATGCTATAGCTCATCGTGGCGGGTATAGGGAGACTTTGACATTGCGCTTTTATCTATGGCGCTACGTTTCGTAACTTGTGTCTAATTCCGCTTAACATGTACTTCAAGATCCTCATGGTACTCATATGAACAGTCACAATCAAAGCGTGACTGAGATACATCATTCTTTAGATGACGACCTCACAACGAATATTATGGATTAAGAATACTGATCAGCTATACGGATTTGATATTTTTGGAACATAATGATGTCTTACCGGCATCATTGAAAACTGTTGACCGCTTCTATCTTGCAGGAAACAAGCCTATGTTTATGTATACTGTGATTGTCTTTGAATTTGGTGCTAATACTGTTATATGGAATATGGAATAGGTCTTTGGATTATGGACGCGGATATTCTCTAATGGACGACGGCTGAATTATGAATGACGGACTAGACGCTTGTAATTTAGTTAGATCAGATAAATTCGGCTCATCGGCCGTTTGAGCTGAACAAATGTTCCTCGTTCCAAAAGCAGCAAAATGTTAATCACCATACCACTAGTATACACTTCCTATTCACACCATCACCGTCGTGATATAACTGAAACAATGTTGAAAACGACGTTAAATCCTACTCACTCACTCACCCCTATTCACACCATCACATGTGCGCATACGGATTTTGTTTGACTAATTTTTGCTCCATTGGATGCATGTATGTTTGTTAGCAGAGAAATGGACTATAACAGAGACGGTGCGCTATTTCCTCATGACCGTGCGCTATAACAAATTACTGAACGTCATGTGACCGAGTTCAAATCAATCAGGTTGAACAAATCTGGTATGGGGTATAATAATACAATTTATGTCTCGTTAACTTACTTCCATTCTGAAGCTAAACCTCGTGTTCACGATATGATACCATTTCCAAATAATTATTATATAATGAATGAGAAATCTGTCTTAAGAGTTTTAATTTATTTATATCAAATGGATGTGATATTGTGTTCTATGATCTATACTATTAGTGCCACCTTTCCTTGTCTTCTAGGAGATACTGACAATGAAATACGATCCTATTATGGTGTGCAATGCCTCTGGCGCGATACATCTGTTATTATTTCGCTGTACCCGGGGCTATGGGCCAGGCGAGCGCTCTATCTGAGTATTGCCGAGGTTCTCAAATGCAAAAGTCATAATATGAAAGCATTGCTGAAACACAACACATTTGAGCGGTTCTCAAGTTATTACTCGGATAGCTAAGGTATTTCGTAGGAATCCGACAAAAAGTTTCAAAGTTATCGCTCGCAGCACGGAAGAATGGAAGGAACCCTAGTGCCACCACCTACAGGCCCCAATCGATGCCTTATCGCAAGAAACGCATGAGCCGAATTTCAGATGAATCCGACGAAGGATTTTGATTTTAAGGAATGCATATGCCGAATTTCGGAGGAATCCGACAAAGCGTTTACATTATTTCTCTCGGTTGAAGTATGAATTAGAGAGAAATTGTTTTCTCTCTGGTTGGTGTAATATGTTCACGTAGACAATTTAACAATTGGGCTTGACCACAGGGCGCTGTTTTCCCCGCCCTGGAATATGTATTAAACTACGGAGTTGTCTTGAAGTCTTGATTCAGCACGATTGACTGAGACCGTGCTGGTAAATGTTTAACAAAATAGTAAAAATAATAGGTATATAATGGCAATAAATAAAGTTTATAAATTGATGGAGAATATTGGTTAGTTTTTGTGTATTAGTATTTTGATATTATAATCTGTTGTTTGTTCATATCTTGATGTGTTGTTTATTCATATCTTGAGGTGTTGTTTATATATATGTTGTTCTCTGATTGTTGCATTATGTTTGTGGTACATGTTATTGATTAAATGGGTAACCGCTCTACCCCCATAGAGTATGCCGGGCCGCAATGGGTTGGGAGCAGGATTCCTCCCTATTAATATTATGACTGATTGTGGTCGGGGGGTTGTTCCTGGCCGGCGGCAGGCAATTGTTTTTGTATAGGTTATTTTCTAGCTGTATATGTATACAATTTGTTTAGCGAGTTGTTCCAACATAGTGCAGATATATTCTATACTCGTGATGGTGTGTGATATTGCACACGGACACACACGGACATCTACAGTAGGATGGAAAGAACCATAGTGGCGCAAACTTCAGACAGATCTTGCTGAAACACAATATCAATAAAAATCTTGTCGCAAGGAATGTATATGGCGAATTTAGGAGAAATCCGACAAAACGTTTGAAAGTTTTTTCTTGCGAAGAATTTGCAAGGACACGAGCGGGCATGAATGGACACGAACGGACATCCACAGAAGGTTGGAACAAAACCCAATGGCGTCACTTTCAGGCGGATCTTGCTGAAACGCAATACCAATCGACGTCTTGCTGCAAGGAAAGAATATGCCAAAGTTCGGAGGAATTCGACAATGTCATCGCCTGCAAATAATTGGCACGGGCAAATATAACGAACTCCATTATAAAGTTCCCCAGCCGCGTTGCGGCGGAGACATTAACGATGTAGTGCAAGAGGTGACCTTAAGCCTCATCCAATAAATTGGGTTGCCTTATCAACATCATTTAAATACTGGTTAGAAATATCTTCGTTAATGATGAAGCTGATGCTGATGTCTTGTGATTTACATAAGAAGCATATGAACTCCTGGGTCCTGAATATGGAAATATTGTTAGAAACATTAAATGTCACTCATCTCCCCCCTTAACTAAAGCTTTCGAACAACAGTTCTACAGTTAAGGTGTTTGAAAGAATGATGTTTAATATAAGAAATGATATGACAGGGCAAATAAACACGTGTGATACAAATAAATTGATGAACAGAAATTTGAGTTTCACAATGCTTACTCTGAAAAAAAAGTAAGAACCTATCAACTATTTAAAACAAACCTTACTGCAGAAACTTACCAAAGTTTGGCGTCTTTTGATCACCAGTGGTTAGACAAAGGTAAGAGAACGGCAACGAAAATGTCCGATTCTTCATGTTCGGCGTTTAATAAAATATTAATTGCGATTAAAATGAGAAAATATATAATTCTGCACATTGTTGCTGTTGGCAGTTACGAATGGCACCTCATCTGATTGATGAGCTGTTATAACGGCACCTCATCTGATTGATGAGCTGTTATAACGGCACCTCATCTGATTGATGAGCTGTTATAACGGCACCTCATCTGATTGATGAGCTGTTATAACGGCACCTCATCTGATTGATGAGCTGTTAAAACGGCACCTCATCTGATTGATGAGCTGTTATAACGGCACCTCATCTGATTGATGCTGTTATAACGGCACCTCATCTGATTGATGAGCTGTTATAACGGCACCTCATCTGATTGATGAGCTGTTATAACGGCACCTCATCTGATTGATGAGCTGTTACAACGGCACCTCATCTGATTGATGAGCTGTTATAACGGCACCTCATCTGATTGAGGAGCTGTTATAACGGCACCTCATCTGATTGATGAGCTGTTATAACGGTACCTCATCTGATTGATGAGCTGTTATAACGGCACCTCATCTGATTGATGAGCTGTTATAACGGCACCTCATCTGATTGATGAGCCTTTATAACGGCACCTCATCTGATTGATGAGCTGTTATAACGGCACCTCATCTGATTGATGAGCTGTTATAAGTTCAGTAATTTCCAGTTTAAGCTGATGACGGCTTTCAAGCTGATCATCCTGGTGCGGCTTGCGGAGTGGCAAGGCTGTACACGCCAAAGGCTTTGTCGATACAAGCCAAACAATGTGCCAGGCAACTATAAGAACTGTCATGAAAAAAGCGCGACAGACAGAATGAACGAGACATCGATTTTTGTTTGGCTTATATGGTACATTGCTTGGGATATGATTTTACTGAGATGCATCAAAATGCGATTCTTCTTGGTGGGTGGGGGGTTATGTACCATCATGTAGTCGAATCTTTAGCCTTGTGAAAAAGAAATTATGAAAACATTTTTAGTGGGGCGTATTTGAAATGTTGACGAAAGGCATTCAGTTTAACTTACTAATAAAATTAGAAACAGAGAATATTTGCACTGGGTTACTAGTGAAAGTCATCAATATTTTCAGATGAACGAGTCGCGTTGATCGGATTTATGAAATACTGGACTTCTCATGAGCGAGAATATTTGAAGACTAAATTTTAGCAAACCGTTCAGTTTAAATAAAAGTAAAGAGTTGTGACAATCTAATAGTTTGCAAATATAGTACATGCCACATACACATAAATCCATATCAGTGGCAACGGCAATTAAAGCTGCAGGTACATGTAATCACGACTTCGGCTGATCAGCAATCCGTCGAGGTCATCGTGGTCACGGACAATCAGGCAAGTTCTCTTTGATCCAAATAGGATTCACGAGTATGTGTATAAAGACAGTCGCTGCATAGTATCAAATATCGAGTATGCGTGAAGAAGCATTCTCGCCTTAAATGGGTTCGTTAAATTTACCAGACTTTACCAGAAGTCACCCGATATATCCAGCAAAACCCAAGGCTGTGCATAAATGAGAATTCATATCAATTGAGAATGAATAGTAAACATAATATATCCCTCAAAACTGTCGACAGCATCTAGAACTTAAGTAACTCAAATTTATACTTGGTTTTGAGTCTACCTACGGTAGTTTTAGTTTGTTTTCCTATCTTTCAACAATTTTTTTGTGTGACTGATTTCAATCAGTAATACATGCGCAGAATTGAAGATAAGATATTTTATTTATGTCTCACCATCAGCAATAGTGATAAAATCATATAGAATTACATAAAAATATCCCCGATGCCACTCACACTGAGTTATGAGAGACACTATACATTACATAACAAATATTAAATCTGATTGGGACAATTGAAACAGACTCTCTGATCTACAGACAGGTTTTCGTAACGCCCCGTGTCTAATCTGATTGGGGCAACGCCCATTCTGAATTTCGCCAATGCACTGCGGTGGCATTTCGACATGTAAGTTGTCACATAGTTTTCCGAACCGAATGTTCGTCCTGCTATTTGGCAACCGGACAGGGGCGGTCAATAAGTTGACGCCAGCGTGAGTTCAATAATAAGATTAGAGATACGTTAGACGATGAAATGCCATAGTCACCTGTCAACGTACGGAATAAGCATGGATCAGCCTGTGTTTATTAACATCAGATCAGTTATTTGTTTGAGCTGATCTGTCATCACAGCTCCCGTATCTAATTCCGCTTAAGCCAGTACGTTTGGGTGTGGATACTTCATAGTCTCCACATGAACTCCTGCAATAAAAACGCGGCTGAGATACTAAGGCTGCGTCCAAGAATCAACCGTATTCTACGGTCTGAAAGTAGGTGCCGAAAGATGATTCTCAGACGTCGCCAATTTTCCTCGCATCTTGCATGTCGCTCCAAACAGAAGAAATATACAAAATCAGTCTGTAAGTGCTTTATCCATTAATCAAATAATTAGCTAGGACGTATTTAGAAAATCTGAGCCCTTACTAACCTTATGGAATAATTTATGCTACTGATTTCGCATATAATTCTGCGATTTGGGGCACTACTAAACAGTTGATGTCGATCGTGAGGTCAATAATAGAACAAATAGATCATTGTGACCAAGAAATGATGTTGTCAACTGTTTTCGTATTAGACAGGCATGATCCTTGATTGGTATATAGGGCGAAATGGTCATGGTCACTATGTGTCAAGTCCATTTCAATAATTCACCTTCGCCCTGGTGCAATGTGCACTGATTATCGCAATGGCATATGCATGATTACAGAGATAAAACAATAAATATAATGTCAAATTTAATGATATAGCGGATAACATGGGATGAATGTGAATTGATTGTATATTAGGGATTTATCAAAATACTAAATGCTGACAGCTGAACAATCCACTGTCGACACCTCAGCAATATAATGAATTCAATGAACTGCCCTTCAGCACAGCTCAGATGAATGTTTATCAAGTCATATGTAGCACAACGCTAGCTGTTGTACCGGCTACAATTATATTGTTATTGTATACGGGCGATTGGCGCGGTTGAATTAATTGATGGACTCGATAACACATTTGGATCATTATCCGTTTTTCTTTAATTCAAACCTGACGTATTATATTATTGGAATGTGTTGATTTAGGCAAGTCACTCTGTATATTGAATTGCTGTTGAACCGTTTAACACTATCTGGCCTGGGCGATTGGTGTGTACCGCAGCCTGGGGGTGGGGGGCGGAAAGTGACCCCCGATATATTTTCGCAATCGCAAAGGCTAGAGAGCTGAAACTTGCCACACTATATATTTGGGTCAAGCTCTACAAGAATATGTAACAAAAATTCAAGATGGCAGTCATGATGGCGTCACAGCGACGCCATTTTCAAAAGGAGCATTTTTGGACGATTTTTCGGTCAGAATTTTCGAACATTTTATTTTTGGCTTCTCTCCGAAAAAAAACTGCATGATAAATTAGAAAATAATAATTTGATATGAAATAAAATATGTTTTACCTACTTTTCCATGCAGAAAAGCAAAAAATTAAAGAAATCTGACGAAAACATTACTTTTCTGGTACCCCAAATGGCCGCCATTTTGAATCTATCGATGATCGTCTGCTCGGGGGTCATGCAAATAGGCTCAAAAGAACCCTAATATGATAATTCACAATGTCATGGAGTGTCAGCTGTTAAATTTGTGTCGTTCCGGAGATAGGAACAATAAGAACACAACAGGGCGGGTGGGGGAAAGTGCCCCCCCCCCCCGGCCAGGTAAGGCTAATACTGTGTGTAGCCACACCTAATGCTATGGCCGTGTGGGTGAGGTACACATCGTATAGGAGCTGTTTCAGCTTAGAACCTATGGTCATCAATATATACTTAAAATGCTCCGGGAGAAATATTCAATAAAACCATCCGTCATTCAATATTCAGTCGTCATCCAATTTCCCACTTGCACAAAATTTGATGTTAATCCTTGGACAATAGATCTTCTCCGCTAGCCAGCGGTTCCGTCTTCTATTTCCTGTCTGTTCGACATAAGAAATATATATTTTAATCAATGATAACAGGACTAATTTCGACATGAAGTGTCATAAATGTAAGTATAATGGCCTTTTTGGAGTAGTAGGATAATTTGATCCACATTTGCCATATTTATATCAGTTCTCAATAGTTAAATATCGCTCCATGCTGAAAAGATTGATAAGAGACCAGGAGATCGCCGGGAGCCACGCGTTAATTCACATATATAACGAACATACTATTCAATCAATATTTTTTTTTTTGTAGTTCAGATTCAGATTAGATATTTTGGCTTGTGTTCTATCAGAAGTTCCTGGAAACTGGAAGTGTGTAATGATCACTTAGACTATGTAGACTGCAATGGCACCACCAGCCTGCCTATAACGCTTCATGTGACGTAAGATGTGAAATCTGCGCAATACAGAATCCAATTTTTCCACTGTGCGCCGATCTGCTTGCAGTCGTTATTAGTCGGCAAATGTCGGCAGCTGAATTACCTAAAGAATGTGTGATAACTTGGAGAGAAACAAGAAATCCAAATAGTCGGGAAACAAGAACTTATAATTCCACACAGCTGAATATACAAGATGGCAGCACGCACGCACACACTTCTCTAAAGAGCACATGTCCATCCGGGCCCTTGTTACGTAAGGGGCCGTATACCCATAAAGGGGTGATCTCTGATTATCATTATATAACAATATAACATTCCTCCCCCTTTAAGATTAAAACAATTTAATCTTGCCATTAATATTACTGTGCCCATAATATGGAATACTGATCAGTGGTGAACTTATGAATTAAAGCAATTTCAAATCAGATCAGGAATCCTGTTTTCCTTTAACAGTTAATGTCCATAAAACTCTGAACGACAGTTTCTTAATAAACTCATGAACACGGAATCAATTACATTTACTGTCTTTAGGGATAACTCATTTTCTCTAACTGGAAAAGTTTCTTGACCAAGTTCAATGTCCACGAGGAAGTCCATAATATCCATAAAGGAATATCCATATTGAAAGGAAAAGTCAATCACGGAAAAGTCCATAAAGATATTATCCGAAAAGAACATAAGAGTCCATATGACGTTCAAAGTCCCTAAAGGACACAGTCCATAAGGAAAGTCCATAAAGGACACAGTCCATGAAGGAAAGTCCATAAAGGACACACAGTCCATAAGCGTTGTAACAGTACATGTATTACGCTTACAAATCCAGTCTTTTTGGTGCACTAGAAATTCGACCACTACGTCTTGGCACAAACGTTGATTTGGCGTTGTCGGTCACTTCAGGAGTTTCACGTGCAGTGTCGACTTCCGGAATTTCTGGTGTCACAGACTCGTTACTCTGTGGTACTTCCATGTTGGAGGGCTCTCCCATCACCTCTGGAATTGGCAATGGTGGAAATGGAACGAGATCTCTGTCACATCCACCGTTGTCATGGCGTTTACGGAGATGACTCACATGACGTCGGATAACTCTACCGTCGTTAAGTCTGATAGTGGAACTAACTGCCCCGGTTTTACCGATCAAAGTTCCAGGCAGCCATGGTTGTCCCCTAGCAAAGTTTCGCGCATACACTTCATCTTGTGGGATGAACTCCCTGTCCTTGGTATGCGTATCACGTGTTGTCTTCATCTGGGTCTGTTTATCAATCACTTTTCGTCTGAGATCAGGACGGACCATGTCTAGATTCGTTCGCAGTCTACGTCCCATGAGGAGTTCTGCCGGAGAAACACCCGTTGTACTGTGTGGGGTATTCCGGTACTTGAATAGAACTCGCGCGATACGATCTTCCAATGGAAGATTCTGTTCCATCTTCTTGAGAGCTGATTTCACCGTTCCCACAGCCCTCTCTGCCAGTCCATTTGATGCTGGATGGTAGGGGGGAATGAAGATATGGTTTATTCCATTCTTCTGGGTGAAATCACGGAATTCCTCACTTGAAAATTGAGTCCCGTTGTCGGAAACTATTGTTTCCGGAATGCCATGTGTAGAGAATATTTGTCGTAGTTGTTGGATGGTTGTTTTTGATGTGGCGGCTGTGACAGGACGAACCTCTAGCCACTTCGAGTGAGCATCCACGACCACCAAACACATCTTACCCATGAATGGGCCTTGGTAGTCCATGTGTAGCCGTATCCATGGTCTGTCTGGCCACTCCCATGGACGGATGGGAGCCTCAGGAGGTTTCTTCGCATTTGTTTGGCACACAGTGCAGATTCGCACTTTCTGTTCAATGGCCTCGTCCAGTTTTGGCCACCAAACGTAACTTCTGGCATAGCTCTTCATCCGGGAAATTCCAGGATGACAATCATGGAGTAGTTCTAGTACTTCCGCTCGGCCTTGCTCTGGGATGATGGCTCTTGACCCCCATAACAGAACTCCGTCCTCGATACTGATTTCAGCACGACGTATGAAGAAGGGTTGAATGTTGTCATCATTCACCTTGGTTGGCCATCCTTGTTTGGTAAATTCCAGCACTTTTGACAGTGTCGGGTCTTTAAGTGTCCAACCTTTGATTTGTTTAGCGTTGACATGGAATTTGTCAAGGGCTTCCATCAGGAAAATGGTTTCTCCTGGAACCTTTGTCTCTTTCGGCTGATCGGACAAGGGAAGTCTGCTGTCCATCGTACGTTGGAAGATGCTCGGTGACGATGAAATTCCATACGGTAATCTGTTATAGACGAACAAACCCCGTTGTGTCGTTATCGTTGTCAGAAGCCTGGATTCCGAATCGAGTACCAACTGTTGGTAAGCGTGACTCATATCTAATTTAGTGAAAGTTTTTCCACCTGACAGGTTTGCGAACAAGCCTTCAATTTTCGGAATCGGGTAAGTATCGGCTTTTACTGCTTGGTTCAGCGTCACTTTATAATCTCCACATATTCGCACTTGCCCGTTTTGTTTTAATACTGGAACAATTGGAGTTGCCCATTCGGAGAACTGTACTGGGCTGATGGTCCCTTCTTTATGCAAGCGGGTCAATTCCCTATCTACTTTTTCTTGTAGGGCATAGGGTACTGGACGTGGTTTATGGTATCTTGGCTGTACCGTATTGTCGATGTGGATTTTCACAGTTGTGTCCTTCAATTTACCAAGATCTGGTTTGAACACGTCTGGAAACTGATTTATAACTTTCTCAACAGATGTGAGTTTCTCAGTCTGAGTCAGTGAACACAGTTTCAGTCCATCTAATCGAATTCCCAGTTCCCCAAGCCAATCTCTGCCTATCAGACTGGGTTGTTTCCCTTGAATAACCAGCACTGGCAGTTGCTTGGTCACATCGTTGCAGGTTACATTGACACTTCCCTCCCCCTTTAGTTTCACAACTTCACCGGTGTATGTCCGCAGTACCACATTTGATGGAGAGATCTGGGACGTGGAGAGGGATGAAAATATTTCATCATTCATGACGGATCGGGCCGCCCCTGTATCCAGTTCCATTGTCAAAGAAGTTCCATTAACCTCCAGGGTAGTGGTAATTGGTGGCGATTTTGCCCTTTGTATACTACTCATGGAAAAAAGTTCATACTCCTCTGACTCAGCCAAATTGGAATTTTCAGCTGTTAACGAGTGCGTCTTTGATGTTGACTTGTTGGGGGGAAATTTTGATGCATATTTGCCTCGGTAGGATTTATTTGACCTCCTTTGTTTACCTTTACCGTTACCATGGTAACCAGTAGAAGAACGGCAAGCCGGGGAAATATGTCCAGTTTTTGAACATTTATTACACACCGCATCCTTGTACCAACAAGAATCTGGGTCATGTGGCCTATTACATCTGTAACACGGTGTAGGTTTAGCAAGATTTTGCTTACCTGCTGCTTTATCAAAGCTATGTAATTTGTTCACTGCCGCCGAAGTCTCCTTCGCCGAAGCCGTTGTCCTCTTCAAAATTTCTGTGTCTTTAGCTGCCACTTCCATTGCGCGAGCAATGTTTAATGTCTTTTCCAAGGTTAAATCCGAGTATGATGAAAGAAGGCGTTGTTGAATTCTGTCATTGTTCAGGCCACATATAATCCGATCACGAAGTAACTCGTCGAGCATGGCGCCAAAATTACAATGTTCTGAAAAATGGCGCAGCGAGGCCACAAACTCCGCAACACTCTCGTCTGGGCGTCTAACTCTGGAGTTGAACTTGAAACGCTGAATGATCGGCGAGGGTTTAGGATGAAGATGATCCCCGACAATTTTTATCAAATTGTCATACGTTGTCTCGCCAGGTTTGCCTGGAGCTACCAAGCGCCTGATCAACGAATACGTTCCGGCACCGCACACGCTCAGAAGCATTGCACGCTTCTTATCTGCATCAGTCACTTCATGCGCCTTGAAATAAAAGTCAAATCTCTCGGTATATTCGAGCCAGTCACTTTCACCTTCGACGAATTCCTCGAACTTAGGTAACGATGACATCCTCAGTCGCCAATGTGATAACTTGGAGAGAAACAAGAAATCCAAATAGTCGGGAAACAAGAACTTATAATTCCACACAGCTGAATATACAAGATGGCAGCACGCACGCACACACTTCTCTAAAGAGCACATGTCCATCCGGGCCCTTGTTACGTAAGGGGCCGTATACCCATAAAGGGTGATCTCTGATTATCGTTATATAACAATATAACAGAATGTGTGATGATTACCCGAGAATAACTCCCTCGGACGTGACGGTAGTGAACATGATTTTCGTTTGAAAGTGAAACGGGTGAAAGTTATTGTTATGTGCTGTAAAAATGCTGAAGTTTCATATCATGCCAATTGTCAATTGCTCTAAACTGGATTTATTCAAGTTTGAAAAGTGTCGAATGTGCTCTTTCGACATTTTAGGGACATTTTCTGAAGGGATTTCCCTTCATATATAAAATATGACACCTCAAACCAAAACGATTTGTGTGTATTTATTATCACAATGGTTAGTGTTACAATCGTTTGAAATATCATTCTGGTTTGAGGTGTCATATTTCATCAAAATTAAAAATTGTGCAAATGCTTCGCTTGTATTCTACCAGAAACGTTATGGGAACAAGTAAAAAATGGCTTTCAAGTAGACGTCGTCGTAGTCCAGTTGTTAGGCTGCTCGCTTTGAAAACAGTGTGGTGACCAGTGTTTTTTAGCTATGAGTTCGATTCACATTTGGATCAGAAAAATTTTCTTCCTTTTTTCTTATTCTTTCTTTCTAATATTTAACATTTGGATTTATTTATGTCATGTGAAATAATCTTCAGTGATATTCAGTTAATAAAATATAGATATAACTGTGTATACACATTTTTGCATTCACTACTACAACTCGACCCTTACTGCAGCACATTCATAGTCACCCTGACTGAATGGGTTTAGTTTCATGGGTCAGCAATACTTTCCATGTATAAAAAACGAGGGAAACTTTAAGTGTATTTTCTTGAACTGTCCTCGTTATATTTAAGAATCATTATAGTTCTCACTATGAACAGTAAAGCACCATTCAACAAGTCGAAGTGTATGTTCTGTCACAAGAATACGCGTCCAGGCAAGACCACAAATATATCTGGTTCACAGAGTGGGTAAAACGCAAGATTGACTTTGAAGTCAACACTGAGGGACTACTATGCCCTCAATGTCGGGCTATATACTATGTAGATATGAAACCTGCGAACGATGAGGCCATCGATGCGCCTACAGCCGTAGCCGATGATGACCAGCCCGAGGCGGGGTCAAGTTCCCGTTGTGTCATAATACCAGATATTTCACGGCAACTTCGATTTGCAACATTACAATGATGTAGCTCGTTTAAAACAGCAATAATTTTACATAATCGCAAATTATTTAACTAAAAGACGGTTGCTAGTTAATATATGATACATTGAGTAATAACTAATTCTTTAGTATTGTTTGAAAATGGGACAAAAATGGAATTTCGACCGAAACGAATAATTCTGTACGACTGGCCTATAAAAATGTTACTGTCGAGGAAACCTGTTCATTTAAAAACAGAACGTACCAAAATAGCACAGAGTCGACTGTGCGTTTGACGTCATAAAGGGCAGCTGACCCGGCCTGGACAATAGATATGCACACGCCAGTGTCCAAGGGAGTTATTCTCGGGTAACCATCACACATTCTTTAGACTAGAAATCATGGGAATTATCTGGCACACGCAGTCTGGCCGTACGCTACGGTGACCCAGAAAGCCGGTTGTGCTGACATCGGAGTCAACATTTTTTCGTCAGATCCAAACTTCTGCCCAACGAAGGTCTACATGTACTTTCGACTCCTGTTGTCTTTTTTACACATTAATTCGATATCGTAAATGGGCAGTAAATCGTGTATTGAATTACAATCGAGTATGGCCGTAGTTCATTTATTCTGGGGACCCAGGTCTGCAGTACCTTATGAACTCTGGGAGATAATTAGCCACAACTGTTCCTATCAATAACCTTCGTATGATAGTCACACCTGGCCTTCATTCATCTCCGTGTGCTATAACCCGTACCGTATAAAACAGTCAGTTGATGCTCCTTACCGGATATTTTCTGAACGAGAACCACTCCACCTCGCCGCTGGTCGTATTTAACATTCCGATCGCCGATGCCTGGGGTCAACTTGGGCCATTTGTGGAGCAACCGCCGCTTCGATTCAACTTTCGGCCGCCATGTTTTCTTCTTCTGCGCAAACCATGCCTTCCAATAAAACCGGAAATGTGCGCGCCCCAAACCCTACATGCAGGAGGTCTAGCAGACGATTTTCCCCGGTCATAGTGAGAATAAACAATGGGAACGATAATAGCAAAACTGTTGCCATATGAGCTTAAAAGACAGCAGCTCGATGTGATAAATCACATATTGAATAAACAGCATGTTATGGGAATTCTCCCAACTGGATATGGAAAGAGTGAATGCTATGCTCTCATTCCTCCGATTATGGATCATGTAAGCTGCCTGTGTGGGCCACTATACTAAATTTATACTTTAATATATCATTATGAAATTACTGAGGCCTAATAAAGCTAATAACTTCCAGCAATATGACTGATCATCAAATGTGTTTTCTTGCATTTTGAAAAGCTTCATCCAGAGGAGAAACACTTGGCAATTATTATTTCACCATTGAAGAGCTTGATGTTTGACCAGGTGAACAGATGGTCTGGGGCTGGCACTTCATCTGCTGCCATTACCAGAATGGCAGACATGGATCCGATCGTGGCTAGAGGTAGCCAATCAACCTAATTAGGAACTTCATTCAATATATAAATGTATTAACAAACTCCATGTAAACATATATCTGTTTAATATTTGAAAATTAAATAATTTTCAATCCATGGGTCAGAGGTACAAGAATGGAATCACATTTTCACCAATATAATACTTGCTACTTTAAGCTCATACATTTCTCAATATCACTTCAAAATCATTCATTGCCAGAACATATAATCTATTCATTTTCCAGACATCCTGGAAGGCAATTACAGCCTTGTATTTTCATCCCCGGAAGCAATAATCATTAGCCCATGGTGGGATATGGTCATGTCACTAAGGAATAGGATCTGCTTGTTCGCAGTTGATGAGGTGCACTGCTTAACAAAATGGTAACAAACATTATTCATAATGAACTTTACATTAACCAAAGATTCCATACAATAGATACAAGCATACAAGCCGTTTTTCACATTATATACCAGCATTATCCATACTTTATCATGGATGTTCTCAAAATTGGAAAGCATCGATATATACTGTGAGAATTCAATATTACCAAAGATATTACAAACATTTAAAATGCATGTAACTGGAAATTATTAAATATAACAGACATATGTTTTACAAGCCACATAACAAAAACACTAATAGATCAACAGCCATCAAATTTTGTGACCACAGTCTTTGGATATCAACCAGAGCCATCAATAGCCCCACTCTGATTAATTTGGGGGGGGGGGGAAAGGTAGATAAAATACATATTAATTAAGTACTATATGTACACATCTCTATCACACAGGGGAAAGACCTTCAGGCACGATTATACCAAAGTTCCCAGACTTCGCAGTCTCCTGCCTAAAACACCAGTTTTGGCTCTGACAGCCACGATAACCCAACCAATGGTACTTGAAATTTGCGAAGCCTTGCATCTCCCCATTTCAAGCACCAAAATTGTTGCTGTAGTTCCTGACAGGTATGTTAATTAAGGACTACTTGTAAAGTTTACACAATCTATTACATGGTCGATTCATTGCTACACATACGCAAAACATGAGAATGAAGCGGAAGCAAAAAAAAAAGATGACAAGCTATTTAAGATTGCTCAGTGTACATGATGTATCAAAGCAAAATATTTTCTGAGAAGATTCTGAGAAGATATATCTGACAGGACCTTATAGTTTTATCTTCATCACAGGCCCAATATATATCTTTCCATTGAGAGAACACCAGAGGATGATTTCACCAAACAAGTACACTGGTACATCCAAGTTATTACCAAGCTGGGTCGAAGAGCACCACGTGCAATTATCTATACAGGGTAAATATACCTCCCACTAACGTAAACTTTGCATAAATATGTCCAAAACATTTGTAAACGAACTGTCAAAGCAAATCAACACTGGAGATCACTGAAACAACCATCAGTACCTGTAACATTTAGGAGCAGTGAGGTCGCTAACAATTCAATCACTTTTAGACTCATAAGATCAATACTGTAACCCAGTTTTAGAATATTAAATCTGAATATTGTGTTTTGCAGTAGTAAAATTTCTACAGACATTTCCTTATATGGGCATCATGAATAATTGCTGTTCGGGCAATTACATAAAATACTCAAACAATAAGTGTCTCCCCCCCTCCCACCAACATAAGCAATTGAAGCAGTCCTATATGGTATGATATTGCCTTTGCAATATAATTCATACAAGTTGTATGTGGTAATGCATTCATACGATTGAACCTTGTAGATCAATAGACACAGTCACATGTATATGGGAACTACTCATGTCAAGCTTGGGGGATGATGCATGGGAACTCATTGAGATGTTCCAGGCAGACATAGATTCCAAAGAAAGAATCCTCCAATCCTTCCCCAAAACGAACACCCCCTTAAGATGTGTTGTGGCCACTGTGGCCTTTGGGCTTGGCGTGCAGGTCCCAGATGTCCGGTACATCATTCATTGGGGCCCATCAAAAGACACCCTCCAATATTGGCAAGAAGTTGGACGTTGCTCCCGAGATGGCCAGCCAGGGAAGGCATTCATGTATGTGTACCCACGATCAACAAAGTATGTACAGGCTGATATGCTGTCCATCATCGAGGAAACAGAGGCACAGAAAAGGTGCATACGGGACAGTATTCTGGAAAACCTCACAGTATAGGGAATGACAAAGTCATCAACTGCTCCACTGGCATCAGCAGACTGCTGCTCAGTCTGCCGTTCACTCCATAGCATGGGTGCGGGCACGAGCGCGGGCACGAGCACGAGCACGGGCGCGGGCAGTGCCGATATTTCGCCACCGGTCTAATTTTGCAGACCAGAATGCAATTTTCCTGCCCATTGCCTCTGGTGACACGATTCGGGATGCTGCATCGAGCTCAAAATTGTCAAACCCATCATGGTGTCTTCCAGGAAGATAATCAAAGAGTGCATCCTGTGCATATTCTTCTGTGAACAGCTGGACATCAGCATGGTAATCTGGATGTTTGTTCACAGACCACTTCTGAAAAGAGCCAAGGCCTTGGCTGGTGAACATTCTATCCATCTTCTTTCCAAATGCCCCACCCATTTGGGCACATCTGTCTACTTGTTTTGGTGTGTACTGTCCACGAGAAACTTTCAACATTTCTAAAATGCGAAAATTGAGAAAAAAAGCAAAATTTTAATTATTCATCCAACAGCATGGATGATAGTACATGTACATGTAGTTTGATAAATATCTACACTATTGTTCTTCATCAATCTTACATGAAACTTTTTCCAGTAGGCTAATATTTTTAACTGCACAAAAGTAAATAGTGATTGAATTAACCTTTTTATGAGTAGGTCACATGTTTACCTTTAAAGTCGTTATTTAGAATTCGTTCACCAAATCCAGGCCAATATTTCCACCTTTTCTTCCATGCATGTTTGCCAGCCTGTTCCACTTCAGCTCCATTCCTAATCTTTCGGGCAGAAATCCTGCAATTCCTACAATCACAATTAGTAATTAGCTTATAAAACAAAACATTTATGCTGCGAGACTGGCAATGATATTACATTTCTCACTATCTACACAGCCAGGAAAAAGGTGATGTTCCATCACTCTTTAATGGAGATCATAACTGGCCATCATCTTTGAAAGATGACGAGTTACTAAAGGTGATGGGGTTATGGCCATCACCCTTTTAAGGGTGATGATTTTGTCTCAACACCGTTGACAGGTGATGACCTACATTTACAATCACTGCTCATCACTCTGCAGAGGTGATGGCCTTTGTTTTTAAAGGTGATCACAAAAAAGAGTGATGTCTCTAACTCATCACTTTTTTGATTTAATCTATCCTGCAAACTCAAACGTTTCATTTTGGAATACAGCAAAATGTTACTAAGGAATATATCCTGAAACGTATACATGTTAATATAGAATTTTATTAGGTCAATATGTAGTAATCTGTGGTCCATGCTATCCATGTTGATTGAAAAGAATCTATAAGATTTTCCATAATCACAATGCCTGAATCATTCATGTACCTGCAAGTAGCTGATGGCCGATTATGAAATATTTGTAATGTTTCTTGGACCAGAAGGAGAGCATGTCCATTTTCCAATGAGACAGCATTTGCTCCCCATTCCCTTCTCGGACTGCATCTCTGTGTGCCAGCAAATTCAATCCCTCCCCCATCAGAGCCTTAGTGTAGTTCAGCACAGGATCATCATACTCGCATCCAAGGGCACATTTATCTGAACAGTACCATGTTTCTGCAGTTGAAACAAAAATGTGAAAGTGATATAATTGGAGAGGCAATATAAAATGAAAATTGTACAGTTTAGCTATTAGCTGGTCGGTCACTGCTATGGTGGCAACATCAGTCACTTGAGAATTTGATTGTTATAAATTAGTATTCATCATGTCCAGGTCAACTGAAAGGTTACATTACAAGCGTCTAGTCCGTCATTCATAATCCAGCCGTCGTCCATTAGAGAATATCCGCGTCCATAATCCAAAGACCTATTCCATTTCCATATAACAGTATTAGCACCAAATTCAAAAAGACAAAAGTATACAAAAACATAGGCTTGTTTCCTGCAAGAGAGAAGCGGTCAACAGTTTTCAATGATGCCGGCAAGACATCATGATGTTCCAAAATATCAATGACAGTATATATATACCTGTTCCCTGATATCCAACACATTCTGTGTGGTACCATTCATGCTTCTTGCATTTTGTCTTCATGTGGCACTGAACCATTCTCCCACCTGCTTTCTTGTGACAGAGACAATATATGTATGTCCCATCTTGTTCACATTCCAGGCTGCAGTACCAGTCCTCATTTTCACTTGGTAAAGCTACAAAATATATGATACCAACTTAAACTTCTCCATTAACATGCTCCATCAAGCTCGCAAACTGATCCATACCCCCACAAACACACACACACACAGACATCCATCCACTGGAGGAACATATCCAAGTTCTGCAGATATTTATGAACATGTAATGCTACCATCATTTTATACCTTACACATTTAAATTTTAATGATCCTCTCAGGAAGTTTGTTGTACTCACTGGTCAGTTTTGCACAGCTTACATGTAACCATGATGATCTACAAGCCGAAGAACAGCACTGAACCAGAGGTTCATCCTTATCTGCAAAACGAGATAACATTTGCACTTAATTTCAACCAGGAAATCATGGTTGTTTGTACGTTTTAGTGAGTTTGCACATTTTAAGAAATATGTGAATAGTGTTATATCTATATTTGCTTATTATTTTTACCATATGTCTGAAAAGTTTAGAAATGAAACATTCAAATTTTGAAATGAAAGAACATACATGTATACCACTTACTCTGATGTTTTAATCTTGTATATATGTGATTTTTTGTCATCAGCTGTATATATGTGTTAAATCCATACCTTCCATACATGTGCAGAATGGGAAGACATCCGACTTGTCAAGATTGTCAAATTTGACTGCTTCCGCAATCCGCCTGATATCCTCTTTATCTGGTGCGAGCCAAGCGAAATCCACCTTTTTTCCAGCAGTCATTTCCAGCCACTTGCATTTCAAGTCTGCATTTCCATTCACTGGGAAGGAGCTTGGAACATCATCTATTTTCGACATTTCCAGAAGTGTCATGGCCAAAAGAACAACATAGGACTGTGTGGCAAACTACAAAGAGAAATGTTGATGCACATGGATTTACGCAGCCTTGCATCAGTGTCACTTATAAATATGGGATAATACTGATCTGCAATAGTACTGTATATAGTCTTCTAGTACAGTCCAGGCCTCAATTTAAGGTGGTAATCTGTTTTCAGGTTGCCTGGAGGTTGCCATATGGAAAATAGTTGTAACCTATTTTCAGGTCCCCATAATTTTGACTAATAATATGACATTAGGGTAATAATTATGCAATGGGTTCCCACAGGTTACCAGTGTAGAATTCATGGTAACACTCCTTAAATTGAGGCCTGCATTCCGAAGGTCATGAAACAAGACCTGTTTAACAGTTATGGTATTGTCCATTTGATGGAAATGAATAAACAGAATACTTACAAGCAGCATATCCCACACATGTTGAACGTTTGCCTTTACTTCTTTCTTAAAGCTCTTGTGCTTGAAAAGGTTCTTCATTTGAGATAGTGTCCCTCGTGAGGCTTCACTTTTACCCTTGTTCACCGTGTCCTGAAAATACAAGAAGCAGAGAAAAAGCTTTAAGCATTTGAGTTATATGTCTCTGTTGTCATGTGACTGTATCATGAGACGGTGCCGGGACTATCATGTGCTATGTAAGGGTAGCATGTGACTTCCATGAACATGTTTTGTGTTTACCTGAGTGTATCATGTGATAATGGGTGTGTCGCTGAGTATCATTTAGTGTCATTGTATACATGAGCATGATGAATGTATCATTTAAGTGTTGCAGGAATGTGTTAACATAGTTTGGCACCTGAGGTTTTATCATACACACCTGCATCAAAAGTATCTCTTTGTGGAACTCTTGTGGGCATTCAACCAGCCCCTCAAGGCGTAGAGACTCTGTATCTCCATTCCCTCGAGCTCGATGAGAGGCTATCATTCTCTCCACACTGAGGCCATCTCCACTGCACAATATTTTAACCACTTTGTCCTCAATAACCGGCACAAACTGATGTAAGTGTTTCATTATCTGTATGCAACCACTAGTAGAGGCAGGATCTGCATCAACAACACCTAAGTTTACCTGGAATTAATAAAGTGATAAAATATATAATTCAATAGCAAAGAATTTTTTTTAGGATTTATTTATCATGAACATGATACTGACACTCATCTTAGAAAATGATAAACACTCAGAAAATTCATTCATTCCAAATTTTGGCTTAATTTGATCACCTGCGAGGAGATACTAAGTATATACAGCTTTTGGTTTTGCATCTTCAATGTCCCATCCAAAAACATAAATCATCTAAATATTTTGCCATCAGAAAATACACATATTGGGAAACAGTATTATCTTTTTCATGTATGGCTAAATATTAATAACTAAACCATCCCAGATTTGAATACACAATAAAAAATGCTACATTCAAGTACCAGTGGACTTTCTTGTGCCATTTCTTGCGAAAATCTGTGCGGGATGTGCCACTCAACTGTTCCTTTCATGCCCGAGAGTTTGGGCAAATGCTCCACCAGGATCCTCTCCACCAGAATGATCAGATGGTCTCTCAGTTTCTGGTAATCTTTTGGTGTCGGAATAAAGGAGTATGGGGACAACTGTTTAGCCTCCTTCACTTCCAGCGATTGCAGGTTGTGGAAGCTAATCCTATTCTGGACTCCGAGGCACATGCCCCATAATAAAAACTGACTTCCTGGAGTGGATCCCTGGTGTTTTCTGTGTGGTTGAATTTGTACATTGTCCCAACACACCCCATAAGATGTCGACGCTGGTGGGTCACAATGGAATAATTGCTTCCGGCAAGTCTTCTGTTCAATCACTGACTTCTGAGATTAAGAGCAAATACAAGACCGGTATAAGCTTATTCAATGAAATATGTATCATTATCCATAAATTAAATGAATAGAGAGGGTTGTATTAACATCACATATCTGACTGAGAGTAATTCCAAGATCAAAAGAAATTGAGTATAGAGACAACAGACTGACATCTATATTTCAGTTTATCTATCACAGTCTCTCCTCAGCTGAACAAATGGCAGTAATCCCTCTAATGATTGAATCCCCCTATCACCGTTTAACCCCTCCCCTCCCCCCATCCCCCCCCCCATCCCACCCAACCAATTTTAGGGACAAAATTCAATCGGTGGATCTATAAATTTGATCACCGTTCGAATCTTTGAAATAATCAAAAAAGAATGGATTATGTGGCTGATTTTGAACCATTTTAACAACTTCCAGTTCTAATAAATTTGATCACCTCAAAAAGTTATGATGGGAAATTGTACTTCCTGTGATTGAATTATTACAGGGATCACAGCATCAGTTGAAAAATCTTAATCTTGAAATATGCTAATGGAGGAATATACTCCGATATAAAATATTATTACCTCAACATTTTCTTTCCATTTGATAATGTCCCCAGCATGCCCTGATCTTAGCCTGTCCACATGTCCCCAATACTTGTTCATACACTGTGAAAACGTGACAAATGACGTTTTGTGCATTTAACGTAATTTAGCTTACGGTCCCTTTGAAATGCTTTGTCTGAGCTGTCTGGACTAACGTGACTCTGCTCATGCTGGGTTCAGCAATCTATCGTCACTTTTCGCACGCTAATTGAACAGCGAGCAAAGAACGTGGCGATCACCATGCTGTATCGCGCAGCCTTTGTTCACCTGTAATCCGCTTATAATCCCTTGAACGTTTCATTCCTCACGGTTAGCGTCGTCAGCTTAAGCTGGCTAACGCATAAATTCTCTCTTCCCGCACAAGGTTTTAATCGCTTTTACTGACTCTAACATATGAATTACTATATGCTCCCTCACCATTATTATCAGCAGGATCGTGCGCTACCGTTTGATAATGGTAATCGTCGCTATATCAGCTCTTCTATTATTCGATTATACAAACAAACATGAACTTACTCAGTGTGACCATGGATTTTTCATTCTCAATGTAAATTCATGGTGCGACTTAACTGGGTATACATGTAGCTAGAAAATAGCTCCAGGGAATACTGGATATAAAACGATAATAGACAGCTCAACCAAGTTGTAAAAAATAGTCAGCAATGAAGTATTCCCTTTGCTGTTGCGTTTGTGAAGCTAACAATTAATTTAGTCTATTCTGTCCGAACAAAACTACCCAAGTTATATGCTGTGAAAATTTTGCAAATGTCACGGAAAACAGCGTCGGCGTACATGTACGTTCAAAATTGTATATCTTTATCGGCTTCTTATACATTCAAGTATACAAGTATTCAAGTTTTTAAATACCTAAAATACGACATCGAAAACCAAAACTAATCCCGTACTTTCAATATCATCATATCTTTCGTTCTTTATGTCCAAATATCATTCAAATTACAAGTATCATATTTACATATGTTTTACCCTTCTAAAATGCACATGTAAATGCCTAAAACAGGCAAAATTATTTAAACGTCCGTCGACGCTGTGTTTAAATTGGTCGAGAGCCATAAACACAGAAGTTGCGCGCCACGCATTTTACTCCCAGTGCAATCAGAGGGTATATCCGACTGTATGAAGAACGCAATCTGATGGCATGAGAATGCGGAAACTCGACATCAGTACTTTCATTGTCCAAGTAGTTGAGATTTTAATTTTATTTTTCTTTCCAGTGTATGTCCACTCATGATAATTAAAGTAGCTAAAACAATATTACTTCATTTATGTTAACCAATGGTATAAGCTGCCACTTAAATGAGCTTAATAGTGCGTGTGCGGGCATGATTTACAAGGAGACTACAATGCCTTGTCAATAGTCTTATCATTAGGGTGTACTAAATGTAAAATCCATGCTATGGCTATATAAACATATATTAAGCATAACATGGGTAACTATTTTCATCAGAGATGTTTGCGCATGCGTCAGATACCACGGTCTTCGCAGTCAACCTCTCATATATGTATTGAATAGAACTTCACATTTGTCTCTATTTTCTTAGCGGTTAATATCATCAGAAAGTATGATAAATATGCGTTCTTGGGGTACTAATACTGTAAATCAAACAATGTTTTTCTTGCTCCTGTTTGTTTCAATATTTAACACCTGTGTTACATATTAAGGCATGGGATCGATTGCAAAATCGCACTTTTCCCCGTTTAATGCCAAATAAAAAGCACTTCGCTTTATTTTTGTAATCCAGTCGTTGATACTGACTTAAGTTTACTTGCTATGGAATACAGATATTTAGAAATTAATAGTCGCCGCAGCAGATAAATTGCTTCCTTTTAACTTTGAAAGCTGTAAAATGTGCCGATTCGTCGTTGAGAATCGTATTTTTCCAGAGTGATGTGGGGCAGCTCGCCGAGTGTTATGTATAAAACGTCTTAATCGCCGGTGACTTTTAATCCGTTCCGTACAGCAGAGAGTGTTTACCGTTTGAGGCACTTTATACCCGAAAACCTAAACGAGATTTTCAGCTTCATTAAGTTCAATACACAGAGGACGTACTATACAAAATGGTACCAGTCTTGTAAAACACTCATGTCACAAGTTTTACAAAAACGGTCTTCACTTTCTAGTTTACTCTTCTCGAGTCCATGACATTATCCCCCAACGACAGTTACCCCAGCGACATTTTCCCCACCGATATTTTCCCCCACGACAGTTTCCCCACACGACATTTTCCCCAGGCGACATTTTCCCCACCCTAATATTACGTGCTGTAATAATTACGATCTGCCGACAATCGCAGTCGCGGTCAATTCCCCACCTTGATTTTTTTAAGTTTGCACTTAAAGTTATTTATTCGGATCGTAACTTAAGAATATTATATGCCAATGAATGAAAAGTGATAAAAAATTCCCGCTGCATAAAAGCGGCAAAAATTTGATATTATTATATGATCACTTCATCATCGACACTGCCGATATTTTCCGATAGATTACTAGATATTCGAATTTGAATTGAAAATATTTAATTCATAACGATTTAGACAGAACTGAAATTTAAATTAAAAATGTTTAATTCATAACGATTTAGACAAAATTGAACTTTCAAACAATACATTATAACAACAAAAATCTACTCAAAAGTATTGATTATTCACTTTATAGGCAGAGAAATTGCCGGAGATTGACGAAATAAAACGATAGTTCACTGGAATTCAAATTTGATGCGGTCGGTAGGCCGACATAAGACCGTGACAAGAAATAAATAACAGCCAGAAAACTAATCGTCATTATTATTGTAATAGTAGTGTAAAGGCATTACAGACCATATTGACCTACTTTTTTGTTCCCCCCGGTGGAGGATTGTGGAGGAACCGGGAGGTCACGGGAGGGGATTCCCCAGTGGGGGTTTCCCAATGACGATCACGTGATCAAGGCATGTCTAGACTTGTTCTGGGTTGTACAGTTATGCCATACGGAGGATGGGTACTAGTATTTCGCTGACGTCCTAGTAATAAACATAATCTATAGGTGTTGTGGCGGCTGATGTGGGTGGTGGTGGGTGGTGGGTTTAAGATGGCGGCTGTGGTGGGATGGAGGTGGTGGTGGTGGTGGGTTTAAGATGGCGGCATGGTGGGATGGAGGTGGTGGTGGGTTTAAGATGGCGGCTGTGGTGGGATGGAGGTGGTGGTGGTGGTGGGTTTAAGGTGGCGGCATGGTGGGATGGAGGTGGTGGTGGTGGTGGGTTTAAGATGGCGGCATGGTGGGATGGAGGTGGTGGTGGTGGTGGGTTTAAGATGGCGGCTGTGGTGGGATAGAGGTGGTGGTGGTGGTGGGTTTAAGATGGCGGCATGGTGGCATGGAGGTGGTGGTGGTGGGTGGTGGGTTTAAGATGGCGGATTGTAGAAAAACGTATAAAAGGAGGCGATTTTAGGGGTGGGGTGTATTCATTGCACTACCCTGCGGAGCACTCTGACTCACCTGACCTGATCCTGCCTGCCTACCTGCTTCACCTCTAGCCTGCTTCACCTCTAGCCAGCCAGCCAGCCTGCTTGCCTGCTTGTATGAGCTGTGGAGAACCTTTTAATTTTTTTCATTTTACCAGTGCAAATTCACCAGCCAGCCACCAGCCTATTACACCGTTTTTCATCAGTCTGAGCCTACAGTCATCCCAGGAAGTGAAGCTTCAAAAGTACCGTGTTCGCCTCACTGATGACATGCAGCTGACCAGTATCACTCAGTAACACCAATCAACACCGTACACGTATGTAATATAAATTATTTTTAATAATATCTATGCTAGGAAATCCCCTCCCCCCTTCTTCGTTTTGCTATGTCACAAAAAGTGCTCGAATTACTTATTTCTAAATTATTTCATCACGAACCCAACTAAGGTTAGCAAGTATACATATTTTACGATATAGTCAATAACTGTGAGCACATAAGACGTTCTGGTTGATGAGATCTGAATTTTTGAAGTTTGGCAATTTTCTGACTTCGAGCTTCGAATACCCGCCGCCATATTTGTTGGAAGCCGGTCGGGTGTTCGTTTGTCATGATGGAAAATCATTAATTAATCATATTTTGAGATATATTTCTCAACACAACCTTGTATTCATTGAAAATATAATTGTTCAGGCTTACATTGCTAACTGGTTTGCTGCCTTTGAGGTAATATTTGTTTCGGCAGTTGTTTCCGCCCATGCGATGAGAAAATATGCCTGAAAAAAATGTCTAGTTTTGTGTCCGCTCCACAGACATTTTACACCAAATAGTTCAACCCATGGACACCAATACACATATATTGCAAACAGTCTATGATACAGTGCCACCCCAGTGTCGAGCATTTATTGTCCAGTTTGCAGCAGCAAAGAAAAATCACGAACGTTCATCGAACGTCATCGGTGGGGACCTTCATGTGGTCTTCCGCGGTATATGAATCACTTACATTTGAATGCATGAATTAGTTTGATATAATTTTGTTGGGTGTGGATGATTTAAAAGAGTGGAAATATTCCGTGCAGGTCTGTTTTATGTAACAAACGCTAAGAAAAATGGCTGCCCAAGGTCAATTTCCCCGGCTTCCCCGGATAATAGCGCCATTCAAACGGCAGCCCCATCTATACGCTTTGATCCAAGGGAGACAACTCGGTCTAGCTCAATTTCTCTTGTAGGCAAAGGTAATCTCCCTGATTCGCACATTTCGATCTTTTTTGCGTGTTTAGGGTGGTGGTGTTTTTTTTTATGGATTTTACTCTGGGCTGTGAGATTGTAGAATACGATGGGAACAGCTATGAAATGGTTTTTTAAGTACCGGGTAGGCTTGTATATAGATGCATATAGACCCATAGACACTCATATACTGGGATATTAGCCCAATGTATGTATAAATCCATACGGGGTGGACATGTTGGAGTCTAGGTGGAGCACTAGTGGCCCGATTGGGTAGAGTGAGGTGTCATGTTGTAGCTCTCGAGGAAATAAATAAATAAATAATAATAAAAAAAATAAAAAAAATCGGCGAGTAGTGGACAAAGGTGAAATTGGGAAGTACTGACCATGCCCCAGAATACTTCATATGCATATCACGGCCTTAAAGCTAGATGTAAGATGTAATCTACTTCACATTTTAGTAGTATAAAAAGCGCAAGTCCTATTGACCTTGCCCCTCCAAAGAAAATCGTGACCGATTCATTGTCAAAATCGGCTCTATTTTACAGGAGTATATACGATCAGGATGAGGCGACGTGACCGATCGAGATCTCCCTTGGCACGTGAGAATGTGAGAGGCGAACACGACTTTCCTGAGGATCCAGCTGTGCCTCCCGCTGACGCCTTGCCCGAAAACCACCCTGTGAGTGACATCTATCGGCGCCATTGGAGCACCATCCGACGATGTTTCCACCGTAATCGCCCTATTCAAGAATTTGTATAATTTCCGGCTACAGGACCTCACGTATCTTCCTAACTATGCCGAGAACATTTTCAGAGACCAAGTGACAGCGTTCAAAGTGAATATGACATTCGGCTATATTCTACGGCACAAAGAGACGGACCAGGTACGGTATTTTTATCCGAGCAATAATACCTATGTGTTTGACAAGCCATTCACCATCATCAATCGTGCGTCACTGGAGTCCCTCATCGACCAACTGACTACGTTGGACCCATTGGAATGGGCCCGGTTGCAACGCCCCAATACCAAGTGGACTGTGGAAATGGTCACCAACGTGACATTTTTCGTGACCAAAATGAGAGATCATCCGATCGGTGCTCCTGTACTACTACCCGCTTGGCTACTCAATCGAAAAGGACTGTATGCCTTAACCGGAGGCGCAAATGGACCCTACAAAGACCAGAAATGTCTGTTCCGGTGTTTGGCCATTCATTTGAACGAATGTCATCCCCAGGCTTGTGACAGAGTGGCCAATATCTATTGGAGACAATATTTACAGGAACAAGGCCCAGATCCGCGGCACTTCCGGGGCGTCCCCTTCAAGAATTTGGATGTCGTGGAGTCCCTGTTCAACGTCAATATCTTTGTGTACCGTTTACTACGGGAAGAGAACGAGGAGGAGGACGACACGTTTGTGGCTGAATTGGTGCATCGGTCTTCAGAACGGTATGATTCCACCATGAAAGTCAACATCTTTGATGACGGCGGGGTGAATCATTTTTCCCTGATCTATGATATGAGTATGTACGCGCAATCCTACAGTTGTGCCCAATGCCATCGGGTGTTCAAACACTCTTGGCACCTACATCAGTACGAGAAGATTTGTGATCACACTGTCAAACGGAAATTTCCTGGCGGTGTGTACCATAATACGCCCACCATCTTCGAGGAACTGGTCGATGAAGGTCTCATCATACCGGAAGAGCATCGTTATTTCCCTTACCGGGCATGTTACGATTTCGAGGCTATGTTGGAACCGATGGATGCGGCCTCGGCGAAAACACAGTGGACACAGCGCCATATTCCCCTGAGTGTGAGTATTTCCAGCAACGTACCTGGCTATGACGCTGCACCCGTCTGTTTCGTGTCCACCGGCGACGCCCATGACTTGATTACCCGGATGATGGAGTACTTAGAGGAAGTGAGTGCGGCCAGTACAGAACTATTGGTGTCCCAGTTCCAGGACGTACTGGACCAACTCGACGACAGGATTCCTACGCTGGGTGTATCGTTCAGTGACGATGAAGAGTCCGAGATGGAGCATAGTGGTCAAATATTTGACAGAGAAGAAATGGAGCATAGTGGGCAAATATTTGACAGAGAGGAAATGGCGCACAGTGGGAAAATATTTGACAGACAGGGAATGGAACACAGTGGGCTGCAACTGCAGGATGTGCCTTTACCTAAACCATATGCAGAGAAATTGAAAATCCGCTTCCTGCAATACTTAGGCCATTTACCGGTGCTCGGATTCAACTCGGGGCGATACGATCTCAACATGGTGAAGGAATTTCTCTACCCTTACTTGACCCAGTCCGATACCATCAAGTCCGTCATCAAAAAGATCAACAACCACATGGCCCTCACCACCACATCACTCCATTTCCTGGATGTACGGAACTACTTAGCACCTTATCAGGGGGTGAAGGCCTATGACTGTGCACAAACCAAAGGGAAGTTCCCTTACACCTATATATCGACGCTCGACCGCTTGGAGGAAACCCAGTTGCCACCCCGGGATGCGTTCTTCGACGATCTCAAGCAAGTGGAATGTCCGGATGACACTACCGGGAACTATAGCAGGTATGGAATGACCAACACATGCAGACCTTGCGAGATTTCCTGGTGTGGTATAACAATTTAGATGTGGTCCCTTTCCTCGAAGCGGCCGAGAAAATGGTTCAACTCTTTCGGCATCAAATGCACGTCGACATCTTCAAGGAGTGTTTGAGTTTACCGGGTCTCGCAACGTCAATATCTGTACAACCAAACAAGCCCGCAAAAAGATCAACTCGCCTCTGTTTCGGTCCGTCGACGTCATCGATGATGATACCTATGAAATCTCTTTAGCCAAAAAGGTCATTCGTTACAACCTGCCCCTCCAAATTGGATGTATGGTATACCAGGTGGCCAAGCTGAGGATGCTCCAGTTCCTCTACGATTTCATGGGTGTGTATTTCAATCCCGCCGATTGGCAACTCATGGAAATGGACACGGACTCTGCCTACATGGCCGTCTCTAATGCGGATTGGGAGTCCCTGGTGAAACCGGAGTTACGCGCACAGTATGAGGTGGAACGGGACCAGTGGCTACCTCGACGTGACCATTACCAGTACGACAAGCGGACGCCGGGCCTGTTTAAGCTGGAGTGGAGTGGCGATGCCATGATCGCCCTGTCGTCCAAGACCTACTTCTGTTACGGTGGAGATGGAAACAATAAGTTCAGTTGCAAAGGGGTCAACCGGCGTGACCCCGCCATCGACAAAGCCTTGTACCTGGACGTGCTCCAAAGCCAGACCAGTGCGAGTGGCACTAACCGAGGATTCCGGGTCGTCGACCACCAGATGCGAACCTACATCCAGAAACGAGATGCCTTCACATTTTTCTACCCGAAACGGAAAGTGTTGGCCGATGGCATCAGTACCACTTACTTGGACTTGTGAACATATCTTATACCCGGACTTTTCTAATGGACATACATATTTGGACTCTAAATAACTCTCTATATATACATTACACCATGAACTTGTTTGTCATTCTATTGAATAAGTACACGATATACGTCAGTGCGAGGACTCGGTTGAACTGTTATATACTCCACTGTGATTTCTCTCTCTATACATACGTTCACCTTAATTCTTGTTTGCAACGTTCTTATATACTTGTACATACATTCTTAAAATGTTCACCTTAATAAATATTCGAACTTCACTTGGGTTTTCATGCAGTTTTTTTGATTGAACACCACCACCACCACCGAAACATTCGTACTAACTATGCTCCGAGCAGGTTATATCATGGTCTTAACACCTCTGTTGGGTTGCTGGGTAATGATGGGTCACATCCCGAGCACTGAAAGAGACGTCCTTAGACGTCCGGATGTTCAACCTCCGGGACCTTTTCACCGGCCTGGCCCGCCCCAGCACGCAGCGGCGCGCGCGCGGGGGTTCTCCGGAAGTGCGCGTCATCACCGGCAGTGCGCACGCGCGGATCAAAAGGTCACCTGTCAAACGGTCTCCCTTTCGGCAAGGTTCGGAGAATACATAGAACTTATAGTCATAATCTATACGTGTTGGACGAGTCTCTTCACTCACCGTATACACGTACCTCAATGAAATGCCCGCTCCAAAACTAGACCAAATACACGTACTTGGTCTGTGGGCTGATTTCATTGGCTCTCTATTTTTTACTATAGTTCGCTTGCATTCTAACCTTGGTGGGTTATATTTTGGCCCCATCCTACACCACTGATTTCAGTTTGACTGAATCTTCAGATGCATTATGAATAAAACACACAAGACAGGGTTTTTTTTTTGGTGAGATCTCATTTTTTATTCAGTGAACAACAACAACGTGAGAACAACCACGTGAAAACTGAAGCCCAGAACAAGGGGCTTGTAATTAATTCAAGCCCAGAACAGCGGGCGTATGTACATTGAAAGAATTCAAGCCCAGAACGGGACTGTACATTGAAATGATGGGCGGCCCAGTCATAGACGAGTACATCTCGGTCCTCGGCCTTGGGGTACTCGTCAAACATGTGGACGATGGTAGATAAGGGTCTTCCCCGGCATCGATGGTACAGGTAAAACAAGCAATATTGTCCGCACACCATACTGTCCAGGCTTTGCAACGTTTTAGTATTCCAACACCACGTCTCTGTGCCTTGATCCATGAAGTCTGTTAAATCGGGATGGAGGGGTGGTAGGCCGTACGGATCAAAGTATTCACCCTGCTCTTCTGTCAAATACACGGCCACCCAGTGTTCACCGGGCCGATCCATCGGGTCTGTGTTCTGGACGTAAGCAGCCGGATACACACGGTCTAATGGGAACACATCTCGGGCGAACACTCCTTGAAACACCCTACGTGTTCCTGGGTCAGTCTCCAGCACCGTGGTTATCTGGTCTGTATCCATGTTAGGTGGCGAAGTCACACAGCACGTTACGGCTTTTATCGATTTGAATGATGTTGTCAAACTCAGCGTAGCAGATCACAGGTGTTCAATAAAAAAACTGCATGAAAACCCAAGTGAAGTTCGAATATTTATTAAGGTGAACATTTTAAGAATGTATGTACAAGTATAGAAGAACGTTGCAAACAAGAATTAAGGTGAACGTATGTATAGAGAGAGAGAAATCACAGTGGAGTATATAACAGTTCAACCGAGTCCTCGCACTGACGTATATCGTGTACTTATTCAATAGAATGACAAACAAGTTCATGGTGTAATGTATATATAGAGAGTTATTTAGAGTCCAAATATGTATGTCCATTAGAAAAGTTCGGGTATAAGTTATGTTCACAAGTCCAAGTAAGTGGTACTGATGCCATCGGCCAACACTTTCCGTTTCGGGAAGAAAAATGTGAAGGCATCTCGTTTCTGGATGTAGGTTCGCATCTGGTGGTCGACGACCCGGAATCCTCGGTTAGTGCCACTCGCACTGGTCTGGCTTTGGAGCACGTCCAGGTACAAGGCTTTGTCGATGGCGGGGTCACGCCGGTTGACCCCTTTGCAACTGAACTTATTGTTTCCATCTCCACCGTAACAGAAGTAGGTCTTGGACGACAGGGCGATCATGGCATCGCCACTCCACTCCAGTTTAAACAGGCCCGGCGTCCGCTTGTCGTACTGGTAATGGTCACGTCGAGGTAGCCACTGGTCCCGTTCCACCTCATGCTGTGCGCGTAACTCCGGTTTCACCAGGGACTCCCAATCCGCATTAGAGACGGCCATGTAGGCAGAGTCCGTGTCCATTTCCATGAGTTGCCAATCGGCGGGATTGAAATACACACCCATGAAATCGTAGAGGAACTGGAGCATCCTCAGCTTGGCCACCTGGTATACCATACATCCAATTTGGAGGGGCAGGTTGTAACGAATGACCTTTTTGGCTAAAGAGATTTCATAGGTATCATCATCGATGACGTCGACGGACCGAAACAGAGGCGAGTTGATCTTTTTGCGGACTTGTTTGGTTGTACAGATATTGACGTTGCGAGACCCGGTAAACTCAAACACTCCTTGAAGATGTCGACGTGCATTTGATGCCGAAAGAGTTGAACCATTTTCTCGGCCGCTTCGAGGAAAGGGACCACATCTAAATTGTTATACCACACCAGGAAATCTCGCAAGGTCTGCATGTGTTGGTCATTCCATACCTGCTGTAGTTCCCGGTACGTGTCTTCCGGACATTCCACTTGCTTGAGATCGTCGAAGAACGCGTCCCGGGGTGGCAACTGGGTTTCCTCCAAGCGGTCGAGCGTCGATATGTAGGTGTAAGGGAACTTCCCTTTGGTTTGTGCACAGTCATAGGCCTTCACCCACTGATCGTAGCTATAATTAGGTGCTAAGTAGTTCCGTACATCCAGGAAATGGAGTGATGTGGTGGTGAGGGCCATGTGGTTGTTGATCTTTTTGATGACGGACTTAATGGTATCGGCCTGGGCCAAGTAAGGGTAGAGAAATTCCTTCACCATGTTGAGATCGTATCGCCCCGAGTTGAATCCGAGCACCGGTAACTGGCCTAAGTATTGCAGGAAGCGGATTTTCAATTTCTCTGCATATGGTTTAGTTAAAGGCACATCCTGCAGTTGCAGCCCACTGTGTTCCATTTCCTGTCTGTCAAATATTTTCCCACTGTGCGCCATTTCCTCTCTGTCAAATATTTGCCCACTATGCTCCATTTCTTCTCTGTCAAATATTTGACCACTATGCTCCATCTCGGACTCTTCATAGTCACTGAACGATACACCCAGTGTAGGAATCCTGTCGTCGAGTTGGTCCAGTACGTCCTGGAACTGGGACACCAATAGTTCTGTACTGGCCGCACTCACTTCCTCTAAGTACTCCATCATCCAGGTAATCAAGTCATGGGCGTCGCCGGTGGACACGAAACAGACGGGTGCAGCGCCATAGCCAGGTACGTTGCTGGAAATACTCACACTCAGGGGAATATGGCGCTGTGTCCACTGTGTTTTCGCCGAGGCCGCATCCATCGGTTCCAACATAGCCTCGAAATCGTAACATGCCCGGTAAGTGAAATAACGATGCTCTTCCAGTATGATGAGACCTTCATCGGCCAGTTTCTCGAAGATGGTGGGCGTATTATGGTACACACCGCCAGGAAATTTCCGTTTGACAGTGTGATCACAAATCTTCTCGTGCTGATGTAGGTGCCAAGAGTGTTTGAACACCCGATGGCATTGGGCACAACTGTAGGATTGCGCGTACATACTCATATCATAGATCAGGGAAAAATGATTCACCCCGCCGTCATCAAAGATATTGACTTTCATGGTGGAAGCATACCGTTCTGAAGACCGATGCACCAATTCAGCCACAAATGTGTCGTCCTCCTCCTCGTTCTCATCCTCCTTCTCTTCCCGTAGTAAACGGTGCACAAAGATATTGACGTTGAACAGAGACTCCAAGACATCAAATTCTTGAAGGGGACGCCCCGGAAGTGCCGCGGATCTAGGCCTTGTTCCTGTAAATATTGTCTCCAATAGATATTGGCCACTCTGTCACAAGCCTGGGGATGACATTCGTTCAAATGAATGGCCAAACACCGGAACAGACATTTCTAGTCTTTGTGGGGTCCATTTGCGCCTCCGGTTAAGGCATACAGTCCTTTTCGATTGAGTAGCCAAGCGGGTAGTACTACAGGAGCACCGATCGGATGATCTCTCATTTTGGTCACGAAAAATGTCACGTTGGTGACCATTTCCACAGTCCACTTGGTATTGGGGCGTTGCAACCGGGCCCATTACAATGGGTCCAACGTAGTCAGTTGGTCGATGAGGGGCTCCAGTGACGCACGATTGATGATGGTGAATGGCTTGTCAAACACATAGGTATTATTGCTCGGATAAAAATACCGTACCTGGTCCGTCTCTTTGTGCCGTAGAATATAGCCGAATGTCATATTCACTTTGAACGCTGTCACTTGGTCTCTGAAAATGTTCTCGGCATAGTTAGGAAGATACGTGAGGTCCGGTAGCCGGAAATTATACAAATCTTGAATAGGGCGATTACGGTGGAAACATCGTCGGATGGTGCTCCAATGGCGCCGATAGATGTCACTCACAGGGTGGTTTTCGGGCAAGGCGTCAGCGGGAGGCACAGCTGGATCCTCAGGAAAGTCGTGTTCGCCTCTCACATTCTCACGTGCCAAGGGAGATCTCGATCGGTCACGTCGCCTCATCCTGATCGTATATACTCCTGTAAAATAGAGCCGATTTTGACAATGAATCGGTCACGATTTTCTTTGGAGGGGCAAGGTCAATAGGACTTGCGCTTTTTATACTACTAAAATGTGAAGTAGATTACATCTTACATCTAGCTTTAAGGCCGTGATATGCATATGAAGTATTCTGGGGCATGGTCAGTACTTCCCAATTTCCCCTTTGTCCACTACTCGCCGATTTTTTTGATTTTTTTTTATTATTATTTTTTTATTTATTTCCTCGAGAGCTACAACATGACACCTCACTCGGGCCACTACCCAATCGGGCCACTAGTGCTCCACCTAGACTCCAACATGTCCACCCCGTATGGATTTATACATACATTGGGCTAATATCCCAGTATATGAGTGTCTATGGGTCTATATGCATCTATATACAAGCCTACCCGGTACTTAAAAAAAACATTTCATAGCTTTTCCCATCGTATTCTACAATCTCACAGCCCAGAGTAAAATCCATAAAAAAAAACACCACCACCCTATACACGCAAAAAAGATAGAAATGTGCGAATCAGGGAGATTACCTTTGCCTACAAGAGAAATTGAGCTAGACCGAGTTGTCTCCCTTGCATCAAAGCGTATAGATGGGGCTGCCGTTTGAATGGCGCTATTATCCGGGGAAGCCGGGGAAATTGACCTTGGGCAGCCATTTTTCTTAGCGTTTGTTACATAAAACAGACCTACACGGAATATTTCCACTCTTTTAAATCATCCGCACCCAACAAAATTATATCAAACTAATTCATGCATTCAAATGTAAGTGATTCATATACCGCGGAAGACCACATGAAGGTCCCCACCGATGACGTTCGATGAACGTTCGTGATTTTTCTTTGCTGCTGCAAACTGGACAATAAATGCTCGACACTGGGGTGGCACTGTATCATAGACTGGTCGCAATATATGTATATTGGTGTCCATGGGTTGAACTATTTGGTGTAAAATGTCTGTGGAGCGGACACAAAACTAGACATTTTTTTTCAGGCATATTTTCTCATCGCATGGGCGGAAACAACTGCCGAAACAAATATTAGCTCAAAGGCAGCAAACCAGTTAGCAATGTAAGCCTGAACAATTATATTTTCAATGAATACAAGGTTGTGTTGAGAAATATATCTCAAAATATGATTAATTAATGATTTTCCATCATGACAAACGAACACCCGACCGGCTTCCAACAAATATGGCGGCGGGTATTCGAAGCTCGAAGTCAGAAAATTGCCAAACTTCAAAAATTCAGATCTCATCAACCAGAACGTCTTATGTGGTCACGGTTATTGACTATATCGTAAAATATGTATACTTGCTAACCTTAGTTGGGTTCGTGATGAAATAATTTAGAAATAAGTAATTCGAGCACTTTTTGTGACATAGCAAAACGAAGAAGGGGGGGGGGGGATTTCCTAGCATAGATATTATTAAAAAATAATTTATATTACATACGTGTACGGTGTTGATTGGTGTTACTGAGTGATACTGGTCAGCTGCATGTCATCAATGAGGCGAACACGGTACTTTTGAAGCTTCACTTCCTGAGATGACTGTAGGCTCAGACTGATGAAAAACGGTGTAATAGGCTGGTGGCTGGCTGGTGAATTTGCACTGGTAAAATGAAAAAAATTAAAAGGTTCTCCACAGCTCATACAAGCAGGCAAGCAGGCTGGCTGGCTGGCTAGATGTGAAGCAGGCTAGAGGTGAAGCAGGTAGGCAGGCAGATCAGGTCAGGTGAGTCAGAGTGCTCCGCAGGGTAGTGCAATGAATACACCCCACCCCTAAAATCGCCTCCTTTTATACGTTTTTCTACAATCCGCCATCTTAAACCCACCACCCACCACCACCACCTCCATGCCACCATGCCGCCATCTTAAACCCACCACCACCACCACCTCTATCCCACCACAGCCGCCATCTTAAACCCACCACCACCACCACCTCCATCCCACCATGCCGCCATCTTAAACCCACCACCACCACCACCTCCATCCCACCATGCCGCCACCTTAAACCCACCACCACCACCACCTCCATCCCACCACAGCCGCCATCTTAAACCCACCACCACCTCCATCCCACCATGCCGCCATCTTAAACCCACCACCACCACCACCTCCATCCCACCACAGCCGCCATCTTAAACCCACCACCCACCACCACCCACATCAGCCGCCACAACACCTATAGATTATGTTTATTACTAGGACGTCAGCGAAATACTAGTACCCATCCTCCGTATGGCATAACTGTACAACCCAGAACAAGTCTAGACATGCCTTGATCACGTGATCGTCATTGGGAAACCCCCACTGGGGAATCCCCTCCCGTGACCTCCCGGTTCCTCCACAATCCTCCACCGGGGGAAACAAAAAAGTAGGTCAATATGGTCTGTAATGCCTTTACACTACTACTAATGTCGCCTGGGGAAAATGTCGTGTGGGGGATAATGTCGGTACCCCCTTCTTCTCATGCCTCTCGGTGTCTTTCAGTCTATGCACAGTCTTTCGGTTCCCTGCAATAAGAGTCGCGTCAATTAGACATGTTGAAAGACGTGTCCCGCAAAGAAAAAAAATGTTGTTTTCATGACAGATGCTATAGTATGATTAGTAATTATTTATATTAGCATGCATCAGAAAACAGATGAACTACCTTGGCAATTATCGCCAATGAGAGTTCATATAATAACCACCGCAATGTAAATGGTTAGAATCATACAGTTTCATTGATCCGTGATAACTACCAATTAACTCGTGAAGTAATTGTGTCTTCATCTCATTAGGTCTCGATATATTCAGTCATATTCCGCCAAATAATTGTTTTTTTTTTCAAATGTGAGACGCATATGATGATACATTACCAACGAAATAAGATAATTTTCGGTGCGGCGTTACTGATAGCATGCTATGCATAGCTTTAGACATATTTTGTCCTAAACTATAGCTCCGTAATATAACACTATCTAAAGGAATCTTTTACGGTCCATTCAAATTGTTCGGAGTTCTTATCATTTCAATTCGTCATTGTAACGGGTATTTAAAAGAACTGGCCTGAGTGAGTTGCTAAATTCAATCCTCATTTGATAATACTCCGATATTCGCCGAACGTTATGAGATATAGCGACGAAGTGTTTCTTGTGAATTCTGTCATTTTCCGTAGTATTAATTATATGGTTGCTGACTATGTTATGAAGTTGAGATGTTATTATCTGTAATTTAAATAATTGTCCAAATTATGTCGGCGTCGTAGCTCCAATTATCAGATCGTAATCTGTTATCTCCGACACATGTTGACAGGTTATTGTTGAAGTCATGATTAATCCCCTCCCCGTGCTAGAACCTTAGTTTTGATATACATATCGCATACGGTATCCCAGGTTTTCCAGTTTGAAAATGCAGAACGAGATAAAGCCGCGCAATATTATGATGTTATGTTATAGTACGTATAGTAAACTGTACAATTCTTTAGTTTGGCCAGTGGTAAACTATGGTGCAGCTATCTGGGGCACAAGTGCTAGATCATGTTTTAACGCTGTACACCATAGAGCTTGTTTTTTCATGTGTGTAGGTAGATATGCCCCGAATGCCCGAGTCTGTGACGATGTGGGATGGGAACAACCGATTGTTAGACAATGGGGTGTTGTAGGTAGGCTGTGGTGTAGAACTATGATAATGGAAAATAATAGAATAAATAAGAGAGTGTTATTATGGGCCAATTCACAGGCGAAAAGTCGGTGTAAAACTGGGTATTTAGGGTACAAAAATGTTTCGGAGAAAATGGCCTAAATCATGTAATGAATGTTAACGTTGTGTATTCATCCCGATTTGTTCAAACCGCCATAAAAGAGAAAATTTTCAAGAATTATTTGATACAATGGAACAATGATGTGAAAAGACCAGCATCTAAATCAGGCCAAGGGCAGAACAAATTGAGATCATATAGAATGTTTAAAGTGATCGTGAACCCTCAGGTAAAGTTTCCATCAAATGAAACACCATTGCAAACAGTGTGGGAAAATATTTATTGTATTTTTTTACGATTTTATTGCACAGAGTAAATTGCAAATTCAGCGTGGTATTCTATGGTGGTCTGTTGCAATCATATTTAGGTCCAGTAACGTCACACTGCCTTAATACATATATTCCAAACTTTGCATGCACTTTCCAATGCTTGATTCAAGCTTAAGGTGTGTATACTTTGAGTTTCAACACAGACTCACTGTTCCAATGTGCATGTTTCACCAAAATTTGGGAAATTAAATGCAAGATCAAATGGACTCTTCTGAATTACCATCTCCCTCATTCATTTGGTAAAGAAGATTATATAGAGACGAATTTACCGAAAAGTTATAGAAGTGCTTTGGCAAAGTTTAGATTAGGTGTTGCACCTTTACGATTGGAAACTGGAAGATATTGTAGCGATAACGGTTTATCTATTGGCAGAAGAACTTGTTTTATTTGCCCAAGGGTAGTGGAAACTGGAGTACGTATTATGTAATTGCCCGTTATATGAGGGCATACGTTTTAACCTGTTTCAAACACTATATTTTGTTTATGGTGAAGATTTCCTGAAGATGTCAGATAAGGAAATTCTGTGTGTAGCGTTTTCCAACCCGGACGTGGTCAATACTTCGGCCAAAGCCTGCTATCAAATTTTAAGACGTCGACAAACATTCTATTTATGCATGAGGTTTTAACTCTTGTATGTAATTGTTTTGATATTTTGTCTTAACTATCTTGAGCTTGTGTCATCAGCTATCAATTGTTTTAACTGCTAGTATCAGTCTCTCATAACTCTATTATTAGAGTGGTACATATAATTACGTAGTACTGCTGCTGTGAATGTTTTATATGTGGTGAGACTTTAATAAACTTATCTTATCTATGATACTAACGAGATTGAGTAAGTTTATTTTGGTAAACAGATAAGCCATTCATTTAAAACGGACACATGCGTATGACTCCCCGCGGTGCAGACCGTATCCATATGCTACGTGACTTCGCTGGCTAATATACCAGCGAAGGCACGAATCGGAGCGAATCTTATTATCTAGATTTTGCAGATAGCGAATGACGAATAAGCATGCACAATTTAATTACACTTTTTAATTTTATTTTTATTCCGACATTCATTACATATACATAATATAGATGATAATACAGAGTAAATATGCCACACGCCTTGAAATCTGGTTAAGGTGCCACTGTTTGTATTTTACACGATAAACGGTATATAAAGGCCTGCCTGGTATATACCGGAAAATGGTATTACCTACAAAGCCATTAAAAGTTTATACAGCGTTTCGTTTTCACCCGAGATTACCCAAGGACCGCTCACAACAGCGCTTTATTTTTTCAAAGTTCGCCCCGATATTTATTTCATACCTTCGAAGCACAATTCCTCGGACAGTTTGACTTTGGACCCTCGACTCCACAAGAGAGCATGCATTCGTCCACTTAAGTTTGTATCTGCGTGCGTAGGGACGAAACCTGGAACTTACACGCATCAATCAAACCGTGATTATTCTTGAACGTTAAATCCTTCCGAAGATATCAAAGCGCATGGTCTTCAGAATTTGATGTTTATTTACGTTTTTATTCAACTGATCAATGTTCTTCCGTGAATGCAAATAAGGAAAAGGTTCTGAGGATCGCACAATAAAATTGGAGGATTACAAGTTCACATTGAATAGCTACAGACAGGTAAAGATCCCAGCGTGACAGCTCGCTGTTCATCCTCGCTAGCCAGTGTATCGATCGATCTGCTAGAATCGATACACTGGCTTGGTTAGTTACCCATATAGTTTTGAATATAAATAGGTCGATAGCGGTTTCCTCTGAATCAAACCAATCAGTGAAATTATGCATAGTCTAATTCTTATTGTCGAACAAAAGTTGTCTATTATTACGGAAATTAGATAGGCGACAATTTGTTTCTTTAATACAATGTCACGTGGATATACATATCTGCATGATTCACTTAAGGTGGATGTCTTATTAGGGGACCAGGTCCGGAGGACCTAGGTCCCCTATTGAAATCGTTCGGATTATTAGGGTTGCAAGCCAGAGGCGTGCAAACCTCTTATAATTGGTATTTTTCTTATTATTCGTCCGCCGGAGTTTGTGTCAATTGTACCCTGGCCGCCGTTTAACCGATGAAGTCGAAACTTTACATGGGTGTTGGGGAATGTGAGATCTAATGCATATCAAAAGAAGAAGCCGATTGGTCAGATGGTTTGGCGGCCATCTTGGATTTACCCTAAAACCTTTCAAGATCTTCTCCTCTGGAACCAGTGGACCGATTGACTCGAAACTTGGTACACATGATCAATGGATCAGGGGCTCTCAGATGTCTATTTAAAAAATTTCTCCGTAAATTAAGATGGCCGCCATTGACCAATCAATATTGTCGGATTTTCAAATAACGGATTCGGACGGGGAAGGTAACTACATATATGCATTGCGATATGGCAATCAGCAATATGCAAAAATTTTGTTCCTAGGTCACGTGGTTTGGCCGCCATCTTGGATTTTGTCAGAAACGGAACGTATCTTGTACAGGCTACAACTCAAGAACTATGGGAGCTACAGCCATGTCCAGGAGCAGCTGTTTCGGAAATATGTCAACCATTTCAACGTAGCTTGTCTCGCAATTCTCAGATGAATATCATCCAAATTTGTGAATTGACGGATTGTTTATGTTCGATCTAAAACCAAGCAAATGACGCTTTGCCAAATAGGCTGACTTCCCGGTCTAAAACTAATGCTGTTGGTTCAATGGCTGCGATGGGTGCTTGCAACCCGAGGATTGCAACTCGTTGCTATATTATTAATTATTATTCCACATGATTTTGTGTCACAGATATCTCAAGAACGATGAAGTGGATTAAGCCCAAACTTTCAGAATGTGTTCTGGTGGACAAGATTTAATGCATAAACCAAGTTGATTCTGATTGGTCAGATGCCTTGGCGGCCATCTTGGATTTAGCTTAAAACCTTCAACGATCTTCTCCTCTGAAACCGCTGCACCGATCGTTATGAAACTTGGTATACATGATCAATGGATTGAGTTCTCTCATTCTGTGATTTAAAAAGTTCGTCCGTTAAAAGAGATGGCCGCCATCGACGAATCAAAATTGTCGGATTTCCAAGTAACGGATTCTAGTTATGAACTATATGTTATATGACATGGCGATCACGAATATGCAAAAATTTTGCTCCTAGTTCACGCGGTTTGGCCGCCATCTTGAATTTTGTAAAACGGCAACGGCAACGGCAACGGCAACGGCTTATTCTCCTGAACCCTGATAGATACGGATTTCTAGGTTACTGCGATATATCAGGAAGGTCATGGTATGTTGCACTGAAAGCAAATATTTTTGATTGACTGAACGGTTTGGCGGCCATATTGGATTTAGCTTAAAGCATTTAACCATCATCTCCTCTGAAACCTCTCAACCGATCGTTGTGAAACTTGGTACACATGATGAATGGATCGATCGCTCACATTTTTAGATCTAAAAATGTCATCCGTTAAAATAGATGGCCGCCACCGACCAATCAAAATCGTCGGATTTTCAAGTAATGGATTTCCACGGGAAAAGTTATAAAATATATGTTATATGATATGGAGATCATGAATATGCAAATATTTTGCTCTTAGGTCACGTGGTTTGGCCGCCATCTTGAATTTTGTGAAAAACTTTACCAATTTTGCAACGGCTTATTCTCCTGAACCCTGATAGATACAGATTTCTAGGTTACTGCGATATATTGAGAAGGCTATGGTCTGTTGAACTGAAAACAAATATTTTTGATTGGTTGAACGGTTTGGCAGCCATATTGGATTTAGCTTAACACATTTAATGATCTTCTCCTCTGAAACCGCTGAACCGATCGTTGTGAAACTTAGTACACGTAATCAATGGATCGAGTTCTCTGAATCTTAGATTTAAAAAGTTAATTCAATGAAAAAAATGGCCGCCATCGACCAATCAAAATGGTCGGATTTTCAAGTAACCGATTTTGACGGGAAAAGTTATGAAATATATGTTATCTGATATGGCAAATATGAATATGCAAAAATTTTGCTCCTGGGTCACGTGGTTTGGCCAGCGTCTTGAATTTTGTGAAAAACTTTACCAATTTTGCAGCAGCTTATTCTCTTTAACCCTGCTAGATGCAGATTGTTAGGTAACGGCGATATATCGGGAAAGTCATGGTCTGTTGCACTAAAAGCAAATATTTTTGATTGACTGAACGGTTTGGCGGCCATATTCAGTCATAGGCCTGGGCACAAGGCCCTGTGTAGACCTGGTCCCCTGTAGCAACTGCTCGCAGTTCCAATTCCAATATGTTATTGACAGTATTAGGCAAATAAATCCTTTTTACCTACATTTTAGAGAGGTAATTCTCTCTAAGCTAGATATTAACCTCTATCTAGCTGCTTACATTATTACAATGAATGATATATTTTGAGATAGTGCGTCAGTACAGTTATTTTCAAGCCATTCGTGAATGAACTTTTTTATTCGAGCATAACATCTGATGACGCTACACCAACCTTGAAGGAGTTCTCGCCAATGGGCTCACACAGTAAATTAGGGCAATACATTAATTTAAGGAACACTAATCATTACAAAGTAAAAATGGTTGGATTTGCCAATTATCTCCCTGAAAGATCAACCATCAGTTGATTACCGGAGATATCATAGAAACTAGCGGCAAAACAAGACATGTTCTCTTTACAATGAGGTAGAGATCGATAATGTCTTAATAATCGCTACCTTGTGTGTATGCAGGTAGAATTCTAGGTATCATAGTAAATGTCATTAACTATGCGAATCAAAAATCCCCAACATAAATTATTAATTATTTTTGTTTGGGTGAAATATTAGAATAACTATTTTGCTACTCAGCGGCCTAATATTAGGAAAATAGCACTTTATGGTAACAATCGGTAACTTTGAAAATACTGGAAGCATGATGTTTATATTTGCACATGTATATGGTTGCGTGTTATTCGTTTGGCCACAACAATGGTATTGGAATCTAAAAGATTTGCTTTTTTATAAACCACCATTGAATGTTTTGAGTCCAAGATTATAATCAGGACTCAACTTCTGGCGACACCTGACTGGACCAAAATCGGGTTGTGATGTAGATGTATTTTACAAAGTTTCTAATATGTTTGACTCTCAAAACCATTAAAACCACGTTTACATATTTTGATAGAGGGAAAATTCTAGACCAGTGTGATTGGTCACCTCAAGTTTGCGATAATGGCTTTGGGCGGGTTAACTTGGGTGGTATGCTGAATATTTCATATATTGATCGGAAAGGTCAGGTTACTTAGTTTAGTGGGTCATTTCTGGTGGCGTATATTTTATATCAAATAGGTTTCTGAAGATGTGCTCAACCACTTTACTACATGTCAGGTGCTGATTTTTTCAGTGGTTTGTGTATGTATAAAAAAATACACGAAAATCGAATTCTCTCCATCGTCACACGATTAACGCCCTCTGTCCTTCGGAGAGGCACATAATCGTAGATAAACGTTTTCAAGTCTAAATGTGTAAATTATTAGTCTATGCTATGGCGGTCTGGCAAACCTAAAGGTGAACTGCAAAGCTTTTAATTTTATCTAAAATATTGCTTATATACATCTTGTCTTGTGCGACATAACCTTTGTACGTTTTTGGGGCAAATATATTTTGCAAAATTGTACCAATAACAATATTTAAGTTATCCTGTTATAAATCCGTCTTGAAAACTTGCATCGCTTGTCTCCCTTGGTTTGTAGAACGTTATAGCGGTCTCCTTCATTCAAGTTTTATTTAAATGTGACGTCATGCTACGTCGGATGAATGAGCGAGGACCACTATAAAGTCATGACGTTCCAAAAACAACGGGAGGCAAGCGATGACGTTTTTAAAAGTTCTGGCTCTGGTTTTCTGGTTGTATAAAGGCCCATTTCCACAGCACGCGTCGCGACAACCTCAACTGCAAACCACAAATTTTTGCAGTTTGGTGCATTTCCACACCACGCGTTTTGACAGCGACACTCTCGCCATTCCAGCCATTCAACGGAAGAGATTCCCCTTAACGTAACCGGGCTAATGATTTCTATCCCCTCCGATTGGTCGATAGTTCAGCGACAACGCGTTGAAATAGCTCTGGTTCTAATTTTGTCGCGCGTCAAAAATGTGGTTCTGATGTCGCCGCGACTGACGCGTGCTGTGAGTTCTATGTGGTTGTCGCTGCAAAAACGCATGCTGTGGAAATGGGCCTTTGGTTTTGACTTCTCATATACCCCAAATAAAACAATAACCCACAGAACAAAATAACCACACATATTTGTAACAACTATAGAAGTTCTTGTTTAATGGCATTTTAACAGATCATTGGAAAGCTTTTCAGTTCACGTTTAATATCGCATTTCTACACTTATGAAGGATTGGAGTTAGTGCGTCTGAACAGTTACTCTCAAGTTGCTCACCAATAGGCTCACGCAATAAATTAGGGCCATTTATTCACAAACTGTAATCATTAAAAAGTAAGAGTGATTTTGTTTTGTCAAATAACGCCATGTATCGTATTATTGTTGCAAGAATTAAAAAGTACCATCAAACGAATTTGTGTACTTTTGATATATTGCTGAAACGCTGGATCAGTCTGGATCACTTCATCTTCATTTTATCAAGCGAATTTCTACATTCCCTCTTCATCTTCATTTCATCAAGCGAATTTCTAAATTCCCGCTTCGAACTTCCCTTGATATATCTGGCCCCCTTTAATGTTCAGAGAACTTATAAATAGACACGATACGTCACTGGACTCGAAAACATTTGAAATTCGAAATAGGTCGAAAAAGAGCGTTATCGATTGGCTGACCTAAATAGTGGGCACCATATTAGGAGGAAGGACGCCGCTAATAGAGGATGATGTCACTCTACTCCCAATCGACGTGTACGTTCTGATTGGTTCGTCTCTCGTTCATAGGTGAAATTTACACCTCGGATTTTGAACACTGAAGGGATCAGATAAATCAAGGCAAGTTGGAAGTGGGAACGTAGAAATCGACTGGATAAAGTGAAGATGGGATCACTTTGGGTAGTACTTACAGTCCCCCGACTCATCTTCTCACACCAGGTCAACTTCTACGCTCACACTTTAAACCAGATCGAAGTGTGAATGTCCCATTGACAATGTATCAGATAAATAAAGTGCAAAATCAATGTAAATATAATAATATTCTTTCCTCTTGATCCTGTGCCCACCTAATATGAATCCGCGACATTTCGGAACCCGGCATTTCGACACAAAGTGAAGAGTATGACATTTCGGCCTGCGACATTTCGGCACCTTTTTTTACAAGCCAAATTTTACTAACAATTAAGATTTTCACATATTTTTTTAACATATGTTTAACATATAAACAGGCCATATTAAGGGTTAGCAAGTTGTAGATTCTTTGGTCGCGAATATCTGCGACATTTCGGCAACTTTTTTCACATATGCAGTTTGTTCAAAAAGATATGTTGTCATTCTATTACTATTAAAAACCTCATCAATCAAACTTAATATGTCGAAAAACGGTTATCGAACTGTCGTTGGTATTGGGGGTAAGTACGAGAATCTACAACTTGATAACCCTTAAAATATATTTATATGTTAAACATATTTTAAAAAAGAATATGAATTTTGCGGAAAAGTTGCTACCGAAATGTCGCTTGCCGAAATGTTGCCTGCCAAAATGTCCTGACACTTTTTGTATACCAAATTGTTCAGGTCTGTGAAACTACAGTTGTTGTAACTGTAATATATCACTTCTCTGGTTAGTCTTTTGTAATATTTGAAAATATTCTTGGACCATATACCTGCTAATTGTAATCTCCACATGGACTATTGGGAGGACTTTCGTTTATGCATTTTCGTTTACTAAACAGAGTTTAATTATTGGCGTATTAACTTTGATCCAGTTTAATGCTGATTCATTGAAAATATGTGACCTATGCTATATAGCAACTGCTTGGTGAAACATTGATTTTAAATTTTAAAAGTTATTCAGAAAATGGAAAGGGAAGATACAACAGAAAATAAGTTGGATAAATTTTAACGAATTTTATTACAATTTCCAAAACATTCAACGTTCAGAATATAAATTACATTCAATTTAATGTTCGCCGAGGTTGTGCTTGTAAAATGGTCTGTAAGTTAGTTACATAATAGCTTAAGTCGGGAAGGGGACTTTAGCATGATCGTGGGAATAACGGTGAGGGAACATATGGTATTTAATAAGTTAAACCCAGCGAAGGCTGCTTGAACCTTGTACGAGCAAATAATATATGCGTTAGCCAGCTTAAGCTGACAACGCTAACCGTGAGGAAGGCAACGTTCAAGGTATTATAAGAGGATTATAGGTGAACAAAGGCTGCTCGATACAGCGTGATGATCGCCACGTTCTTTGCTCGCTGTTCAATGAGCGTGCGAAAAGGTACGATAGATTGCTGAACCCAACGTGAACAAAGTCACGTTAGTCCAGACAGCGTAGAACGATAGCCAAGTTTTAACATGGTGTCATTCCTCCAGGCTACGCCGTGTGCCTATATTCGCAAATGCGAGTCTGCTCTCACCGGCGCCTAAAACTGACCAACACCCATAATAGTGAACTAAAAATAACATGACAATTCCACTCACCTGTGTAGTCGGTGCCAAAATATCCGTCGAATCATTTCCATAGGAGGGGGTTCTGATAGTTCTAAACTCACGACGTCATACTGGCTATTTCTATTCAACTAGCTCCCAGCCTCTACACCTGAATAAGGCAGGAACATTCAAACTAAGGACTAACATTCAAATCGCATATAAATTGCTTGAAAGCTAAAAGGCACGAAAGCTCCAGATTTGTTGAAGGTAGTTGCCAGCTATAAATGGGAGGAGATCAGCAAACTTTTCTTCATTTATATCGATCACTTGTTCGTTCCAAACATGATTATGGTTCTATTGTTTACAATGGTGCAAGTAAGTCAAACTTGGCGAAGCTAGATCCTATTCTCCATCAAGGACTAAGACTTTGCCTCGGCGCGTTCAGGACATCACCTAAAAAAGTTTGTATGTCGAAGCAGATGAATTTCCTTCAGAACTTCGAAAAATTAAATTATCGCTGCAATATATCACAAAATTGCGATTAAACCACTCACATCCTGCATATGACTGTGTTTTCAACCCTCACTGCGCGGAATTCTATTTAAAGAAACCCTCGATTATACCACCTCTTGGAATCCGTATGAAACTATTTTACCTAACAAGCTCTTGCCAACTCCACCATAGCAGTTAGCCAAACCACAAGTAGATATTTCACTGACGAAATATATAAAGGCGGATACGAGCTGGCTCGTGTATACACAAGAATTTGGTCAACTGAGAGAGAAATACAGATCACATCAGGCTATTTATACAGATGGTTCTAAAGATGGTGAGAGAGTAGCATGTGCTACTATCTTTAGTTCCAAAACTAAAACCTATCATCTACCAGGTAAAAGTTCCATATTCACTGCAGGGGCAAAAGCTCTATTGTCGGCTTTAGAAGGTATTGGGTCCACTAGAAGGAAAAAATATGTCATATTCTCAGATTCACTATCATGCCTTCAAGCGAATAAAAGTGGAAATTCAACTCATCCCACCATCTTGAAAATTCTACAATTATATGACATTAAATTTGATCAACAGATAGATATTGTGTTTTGCTGGGTGCCTAGTCACGTTGACATCAAAGGCAATACTGAATCTGATGAAATGGCTGAGGCAGCTCTGGATGAAGAGGTTGATCCTGTTGGAATCCCATACAGCGATTTCTGTCTATCTATCTGTGCTTATGTATAGAAAGCTGTTTCAATCTTTATGGGATACTATGGATAATAACAAACTTCACGAGTTGAAAAAAAACCTGTTGGTTATACTCATCTGAACAGCCAGAAACGTTTCGATCAGGCCATCATTAGACGATGTAGGATCGCCATACACGAATAACTCACGAATATTTACTAAAAAAATAGACGATCTCAAGGTGTATTCCATGCCATGAAGATCTCACGGTGAAACATATTCTCCTAGTCTCTTTAGGTTTTAAAATTGGAAGATCGTTTTAGCCGAGTAAAAGAAGATTATTTGAGAGAGATCGATTTGTTGTACAGATTTTAATGTTTGTACCTGTTTTGACGCATTAGTTTACTGAGTTAGTAACTCGAATACTTGTTTGGTCGTCGCTTTATAGCTGAAATATTGCTGAACGCGACATTAAACCTTAATTCTCTCTGTCTCTCTATTTCCATAGGAGGAGGTTCTGATAGTTCTAAACTCACGACGCCATACTGGCTATTTCTATTCAACTAGTTCCAAGCTTCTACACCTGTAAACGACAGGAATTCTTCTTGGGACTCCCGCGATTTAGGAATCCGCACTTCTCAAATTGGCCAAATCGAATATATATACTCACGAATTATACTAAACATGATATGAAACTTGCCAACAGTAAAAACAATAATATATCCATCACGCCTAAACATTCACTTAATCCATAAAAAAACATAGCATGAGTGAATGAGAAAGTTCCGTGGGCGCAAAGCCGTAAACATATCATACATACCATTCCAACTAAACGCCTTACATTAGGGTCAATATATCACGCGCGCGTTTGCCATTGTTATTCTTATAGTTCATTTTGGCAATGAAATATGATATTGTAATTCAGCATAAACATCCTGTCATATGTACTACCGATTTCTACATATATTTTTCCGTTCACGACTAATAGTTGGGACAGTGTGTATTACAAGCGTCTGGTCCGTCATTCATAATTCAGCCGTCGTTCATTAAAGAATATCCGCGTCCATAATCCAAAGACCTATTTCATATTCCATATAACAGTATTAGCGCCAATACGGCATGAACTCGCTAAATAGGATCTGCGCTCGTTGAACTGGTATCATACCACGTGTGCTATACCTTCATGGTTTGAGTGATGTGATATGAAATTGATGGCTTTTTGAATGTTTTGGAGTTTTTATTGATGACAAGTTCGTTATCGTGGTATCTATTAGTGTGTTTTGTATAATTCGTGAGTATATATTCCAAACGGCCATTTCCAACCGTGCAGAACCCTATATCATATACAATTGTGAGATCGTCTATGTGACTCCTGGATCTAGACTGTGGTCGTCCAATTGATTGAAACTGTAGATTTAAGGGCGCTTCTCATACGGATTTTCACTTTATTTACATTTCGTTATACTTTTTTGTCAATTCCTAATTTTACCAACACAATGGTTTAAAACAACTGACAAAAGATAGAGAAGTGAAAATTAAATAAAAGTTCAGCTCATGGAGAGTACCCAAGGTGTAATAGTTCTTTTTTTAATAGTTCCGTTCCCTTTCACACGGAGTCGTCCAGAGAAAAACCCAGCAGAACTGTGACTGGTCTGCAGAAATCTGTGCCTGTAACATTGCTCGCAGAAATGTGTATGCGGGAACAGGATGGCAGGAAGAAGAGACCGTCCGACGACCACAGTGAGAATTTTGGGGGATGAGAAAGTAAAATATGGCGTCCTGAGTTGGAAATGAACAGAACCTCTTCGCACGAAAATGATCCGACGGGTATTTTGTAATTGATTCGAGCGTCTGGTCCGTCTTTCATTATTCAGCCGTCATCCATTGAAGAATATCCGCGTCCATAATCCAAAGACCTATTTTATAGAACCTCATTAGCACCAAATAATTTAAAAAAACAAACAATCAGAGTATACAAAACATAAGCTAGTTTCCTGCAAGAGAGAAGCGGTCAACAGTTTTCAATGATGCCGGCAAGACATCATGTTCCAAAAATATCAAATCCGTATCGCTGATCAGTATTCTTAATACATATGATTTTCATTAAAGCCGTTATATAGATTATGATGCATCTCATATTCGTTTTGTGTCTGTTCATATGAACGCCATGAAGATCTTGAAGTACATGGGCGCATATGGTCCCTAGACCCGGGTCAAGCAGAATTAGAGAAAGTTACGAAACATAACGCCATAGATACTGCACGCTACATTAGTATTTTGCTATCAGCCTGCGATATGTATCGCCAAATTCGAGAAACATTGAGTGAAGGCGCTTGGTGATTTATCCCTGTTTTATAAGTTTCAGCAATAATGTTTTGTGGAGTTGATTAAAATCGTGACATTTAACACAGGATCTAGCAAATGCTACTAGGCGAGATACGTATACGCCATATCCAGGTCCCACTGGAATATTGCTGTCCAGAATCAGATAGTTTATGATGTCGAAATTGTGATCATCTCTGTTGTCGTAAAGTTGACGAGAGAGAAGGCTCACTTCATGTTTATAAAGCTATAGGTCCAAATATGATGGGCCGTTAGAGAGATGTGTAGTTTCCTTCAAATTCAGTGAAGGTGGATATATATCCTTCACTGCGGCAGTTATATAGCGATTATCCACAGAGAGAAGATCGTCTGTATTACCTTTGGCGAATAAAAGGAACGGGCTTTGAATTGAGCTGTTTTTCAAAGCGCCTGCATATAGTCGTGTTCATAAGAGAACAGATATATGTCAGCTGTACTATAAACGTGGCAGTGCGACTAACGTCACAGGACCTACGAATTAGGGTAGGCATTAGGGCTCCGACGCGCAATGAACTCTTGGAAATCCCCCCGCCCCAAGTTGAAATCCTGCCTATATTATGATGGGCACAACCCAACTCATAATCACCAGTGATTTTCATCAAATATCACCAGAAATTTTCATCAAAAGTAGGTCAGCTGAGAACTCGCTGGTAACAGTTCCCTAATGCAGCTTCATGAAATAAATCAAGGTTCTAATGTCAACGGTTCTCCTTATTTTGCCGACGAAAAGATTCGGATGGACTCACTCACTCATTCATTATCGGTCAATTTGCAAGATGGTAGGAGAATAATTACGTTGAAGAAATATTCATCTCATCAACTGGAAGGAATATTATTACACAGAGAAGTTTCTAATTTCCTGAAACAAATAATGAACGATAAAAGCACATGATCGAATGGTTTATCTACATAATTTTTCATTTTTATGTGGGGTGATATTGGTCACTTTGTAGTGAGATCCTTGAATTACGGTTATCTCAATGGACTGCTCTCTATAACTTAACGACAGGGAATAAGATGAAAATATTGCCTTGGTGTGGGGGGAATATGCAGTTTTGCTGCCCCGAGGATGTGCATATTGCTCGATCCGCGGCGAGGGCAATATGCACAGCTGAGGGGCAACGAAACTGTATATTCCCCTCACAGCAAGGCAATAATTTCATTATTATGTTTATCAACTTACATCTGTGCTAATCTATTATCCATCGAACAAAATAATGTTTTATGTTTTATTTTGCTAGAGCGCAATCCTTTTGAGTTCGTTGTTTTCAGGGGGCAATCGCCTGCAAGTTGCAACATAATTTATCATGGAGATTCGGAGGTGCTTCACTACCATCGTGTAAATCTCCCAATGCACCTATAATTGTTCGATGACACTTGTTAGTTACTCCAGTAATGTGCTTGGGTACGATTCTACTTACATTTAGATGGGGGAGATATTTATTTCTGCTGTATTCTGCAGCTAAAATCAGCTTGGCGAACTGCTCCGTGATCGGCTGTTAGCAGAACGCAGAATGGGGCGACCTCTGTTGTAATTATCTCCCCTTGGTGTATATTCCATGGGGGTGGAATATGCAGATTCGGCGGGCAATATACACCCACGTGACCGGGGAGTATGCAGTTTTATCTCATTACAATTTATATAGAGAGACACTCTACTAAATATAATAATAGCACGTATCCCTAAACCAGACAAACAGAAACATTTTCTGAAAGATTGGCGGCCGATATCTCTATTAAATGTTGTATATTAAATTGCTTCCGGCTGCATTGCCAACAAATTGAAATTAATATTGAATGGAGTTATATCCCTCTGTCAATCTGGCTTCATTTCAAGCGTCTGGTCCGTCATTCATAATTTCAGCCGTCGTCCATTAAAGAATATCCGCGTCCATAATCCAAAGACCTATTCCATATTCCAGATAACAATATTAGCACCAAATTCAAAAAGACAATCATAGTAGACATAAAAATAGGCTAGTTTTCTGCAAGAGAGAAGCGGTCAACAGTTCATACCTGAACATAGGCGACAATATTAGACTCATTTACTATCTCATAATAAAATATTCCCAGCTTACTTCTTCTAGTGGGATTTGAAAATCCTTTGACTCCATTTCTTGGTCTTTCGTACATTACGTTATCAAAACTTTCAATTTCAAACCCTCAATTGTATCTTGGTTTAATCTGTACTAGCTGTGATGCAAAATGGATATTTATCAGATATTTTCTTTTGTTGTATCTGCTGGCTGTAGACAGGGTGATCCATTATACCCGTACATCTTTCTCGTCCGTTGTGAAATACTGGCATTGCTCGTAAACAACAACAAAGGTGCCTTTTGGGAATATAAGATCTCTCAATATACTGACGATACGATCTTTTTTTGTCGACGGATCGCTCTCTTCTTTTTTCGCCACGCCGAGTCTTCTTGTACGTTTTGCTCATGTATCTGGTCTAAAAATGAACACGACAATAACGAAGTCAATATAGATAGGAAGCGAAAAATTTCGCAAGGACATATTCCGTCATAGATGGAACCTAGATTGGAACTCAGATAACTTTAATCTCCTTGGCGTTATATTCTCCCCCAACCTGACCAACACGATAGAGCTTAATTATGCGCAAAAGGTAAAATGTTGTTAAATCAACATTGAAACAATTGTCTAAACGTGTCCTTGCCCTGTCGACAGAATCACTGTCCTAAAATTTCTATGTATATCAAAACTAAACCACTTAATTTTGTCCCCTTCTAATCCTAGTCAGAATACATTACAAGACTTCAACAAAACTTTTCAAAATTGTATTTGGCAGAGTGAAAAAGGCAAAAAAAGAAACGTCTTAAACCAGGGTGGACCGTTTATGGACAGTCTTCATAATTCATCGACCGTCTTAACGACAAGGAGGTTAAAGTTATCTGAGTTCAATCTAGTTTCGACTTGAGGTCCCAAGGGAAACTTTACTGTGGAGTCATATGGTTGCTTTTTAGTCGCCAGACGTCGTCAATTTTCTCACCTCTTGCATTTCGCTCCAGTATATGTACCTGTATATGGTAGGATTCTGCTGTTGGACTGTTAGTCCCCGAGGTCCAGCCTCTGTACATGTCAAGCGAAAAATGTATGAAGGTTTATTGTTTTGATGGGTGTCGGGCATTACAGGTTTGTCATTCTAGGTATTCTTGCATTTACCAGGTATACCCAATGTTGAGGCGTTTACTCAATCTGACATCTTAAATGCCCACCCATTAACATCAGAGGATTTATTTGTTTGAACTGATCTGTCATCACAGCTCCCGTGTATCTTTTCCCGCTGAAGGCGGTGCTAGGGGCCGCGTGGATACTTCATAGTCTCCACATGAGCAGTTGCAATAAAGCTTGCGTGGTCGAGATACTAAGTCCACGTCCGAGAATCTACCGTATTCTCGGGTTTGAATGTGAGGTGACGAGGGAAGTTTCCCTGTGGAGTCATGTGGTTGTTTTTAGTTGCAAGACGTCATCAGTTGTTCTCATCTCTTGCATATCGCTCCAATGTAGTCAAAGACTACTGAGAGAGTGCAAGAAAAATGGTGACCATTTCACAATTTCAAACCGCTCTAAAACCAACATGGCTGTCTGTGGTACAACAAAAACATAACAATTGGCGGAAAAGTTAATTTTTTTTTCAAACCAGTCTCGCGTGGTATAAAATTGATGTATGATCTGTTCGACTTGCAAGGAAATATTCTAACACTAAATGAGTTAACCTTTCCAAACTTTTTGTTCTATCGCCGGAACGACAACATTTTAGAACTGAAACTCCGTGAATTTGTAGTTTATCATACTTGCATGACACTCCGGGCATAGGATCATGAGTAAATTCAAAACGGCGGGCATGTGAGATACCAGAAAAGTGTTATTTTCGTAAATTTTCAAAACTGCTTTTTTGCGAGGAAAGGTGGGCAAAATCTATTTTATTTCACATCACACTATCATTTACTGATTTATCATGCAGTTTTGGGAAGAAATGACATAAAAGTAGAAAAAATCGACCAAAAAATGTCTTTTTTGAAAATAACGTCATTGTTACGGCATCACATCGGCCATCTTGGATTTGTTTTACATTTTCTGTTAAAAAATCAGCTATTTGCAACTGCCATGCATTCCACAGATAATTTTGCCACACACGTTTTGCTATCGCAGATTAATATTAGGGAAGCGATCTGTGTACTTCTTGCCGTGACCAAGCATAAAGCATTCAGCATTTGTTCTGGGACGGTCGACACTTGATGGTTTTAGGGACACATATTGAGGTGTGACTATTTAACAAAGTAAACTTTCTTTTAAAATTTGATGCTAAAACTAATTTTTGGAATAGAAAATTCGAGTAAGCATGTTACGGTGACATACTTGTTACTTCTGGTAGCGAAACAATATATGTATATATACAGATCAAAACTAAAAGAAGAAAATCCGCATTTTTTTAAATATCCACATGCATTCAACGCCAGAGAAATATTGCCGCAATACTTTCCCAAAATGCCTTTACCTCCTGAAGGGCCCTCGTCATCAGACGATTGGTGGTATATCTTCTAGATCCAGCTATGAATCTTAGTTTGTATGGTGATTTATGCATTTTGAGAGTCCGGTACACTTTTGGTATGTCGTTATGAGTGGTTTTAAGGCAAATATCTCTTTTATTGAGAAACGTTTTGTGATTGTTAAATAAATCTTTCACAATCGTGTGGAATGGTCATGTTATATTCAGTTCACGTTTTGTAGGTGGCGTTCAGATTTAATGCGAGATTCTTTGCTATTCAAATGGGTTAAACCCCATCCTTACCCTCCAGTGCAAACCATCCGTCAGACGAAAAATCCCCTCACTGAACTGTGGTATCAAAGCATCAAAAGAACTTCTCAAATCATTTCATTAGTTAGTTCATGAGAACAGCTTTTTGGTTAATTTCATTTTTGGTTAATTTCATTCTGTAAAACTTTACTCATTTTGCAGTATGACTGGTTGATTAGGATTTAGTGTTCTTTAAAAAACTGTTCTAAACCACCATACCTAATGATGATACGAATACATATATGTCGAAATGTTTATCTCGCTTTCGGGGTCACCCTCTATCTGTACTTATTTTCCAGATTACTGTTAAGGTCCTCCAATTGAGAAAATATCTAAACCTTCCTATCCATTTGGTTCGAAATTGTTTCGTAGTTTTGCACTCAATGATATAAGGCGGATTTCTCTTTCGGGGTTTCACTAGGACTTCGCAAGGGAATCTGGATTTACACCTGCGCATTATGATAAGTTTAATGAAATTTGAAGATATCAGATCGTTGTGGTGAACCTCGGGGGAAATGCATCCGTTTGCGATATGCGAGCGTATGGGCTGCCGCCATAGCGTTGAGGAACGAGGCACACTGTCAAAGTTAAATTAATCGAACGGAAATCACACGTAAGTTTATGGCGATGCAGGGGGAGACAGCCGGACAGCTTGTTCACGCTAGCGAGATTACTAAAATTGTACTATCCCCGCCAATAATAGGGTAAAACTTAAAATGAAAGGACTTATTTCCCGAGATTTGAACACTTGTTTGAGGTAAAATTCTTCATAATAAATCGGCATTTCAACTCCTCCGAAAAGTTAAAAAAGGACGAAAATTATTTGTTGGAAGCTTCTCATTTCAACTTAATCTGCATCCTAATGGTGGTATATCTTTCATCAGATAACTTAATCAGGCTATCCCACCATCGCTCTTCAATATTTGCATTTAATATCGCTTAAGCCGGTGCCAATGGTCGTGTGTTCATGTCACAACATCTACAGCGTGGCTGAGATACAAATCATCACAGGGATCAATTTTGGTTGTCGTGATGTTTTTTTAGAAATATGCAGTCAGTATATTTCCCTTTGAGGTCATTACTTCTTGTAAGTATGACGGAATCTTTTTTCCATCGGCGTTGTTATGTTGCGTTTAATTGTTACCTGAACATGGTGATATTCTGCTGGTTTACGTTTGGTCAAAAATTACTGTTACCCTCTGTACAAATCACTGTTACCCTCTGTACAAATCATTGTGATTGTAGTTTTGTGACGGGTAAAGAAGGTGGATATTGGCTCGGTGTCGGGCCTCATAGACATGTGACCTGAATGAGAACTTGCGTTTTGTAAACACTCTCTCAAATTGGTAGTTTCTTCCATCTAACGGTGAGATAATTATCATTTTTCATCGGATGTCTTGATAAGGATATTAAATCACTGCTCTTAAATATTTGTATCTAATACTGCTCAAGCCGGTGCTACGAATCATGTGGTCGTGTCGTTCAAGATGTCCATATGAACAGTTACAACAAAATCGTGACTGGGATACAAGTAAATGGTGGATTTAGTTTGAGTGTATTGTTCACTCCCCCAGCAGTGTTGATTTGAGAGTGGGGGCCGTTACGCCCCCTCCCCCACCCCCACCCCGATTCCTGCGTCCCTATGGTGCAGAGTAAGGATGTCTTGTCGCTTTCAAACAATGTTTAGCTCAATCTTTGCCTATAAAATTCACACTAAGCGGTCTTTATTAAAATTAAATACTGGTGAAGCGTTTTGTTTCATTTCAAAGAATAAACACATCTCAATAACGTCACATTTGTTCCTGTTCCCCTGTTTAATAGTTCTGTCACATGTTTATTATTCGTATTGTCCGTATGATATTAACAAGCGTCAGATCCGACTTTTAATATTCGAAACAAAACCGATGACCACATTAAACTATATAGATGTGCAAGTATCCTATCCTGCCTTTATATAGTAGTATACTAAACAGGAGGCTGGTAGCATTTGCAGAAAACAACGACCTTTTATCTGAGGAGCAAAATTGTTTCCGCTCAGAAAGATCTTGTATAGATAACATATTTGGTTTGAATAATATATTTAAAAATAGAATATTTGCGGAGGAGGACCCGTTTGCTTGTTTTATCGATTGAAGAAAAGCTTTTGACTCCGTCAACAGGAAACTATTATTTTATAAACTTGTAAATTATCGTGTTCGCGGGCAAGTTAATAATGCTCTTAAGAGATTGTATGGAAATTCTATGTCGGCGGTAAAGTTAAATGATTACTTAACTGATTGGTTTGACACGAAATCTGGTGTAAGACAAGAGGACACATTGTCGCCCATACTGTTCGCAAAATATATAAACGATTTTATTGAAGATTTAATAAGTAGCAATATTGGAATTAAGGTTACGGAGAACTTAACAGTAAATGTTTTAGCAAACGCTGACGATCTGGTAATTTTGACAGATAATGAAACGGATCTTCAACTCTTAAGTGGTATTGTAAAACCGTGGTGTTGTTTATGGAGACTTAAAGTGTTAATATTGGTATAATTGTAGCGTAGGTAGACGGAACAAAAGTAACTTTGAAATTCAAAAATTTGAAAGTGATAATGCTATTGATTATGTTAATAATTATAGATATTTAGGTGTGACATTCGGCGAGTTTATGAAATTCGACGTGTGCGCTAGAACACTGACTGGGTCTGTCCACAGAGCATTAGGTTCTGTTATCGGTAAGTGTAAAATATCTGCTGATCTTGGTTTTCAATCATTCACTAACCCTGTTTAATAAGTGTGTGCTACCAATATTGAATTACGGCGTTAGCATATGGGGTTTTTATCACGATACAGTACAACCCTGTGATAAAGTAGTGAACAGAGCTCTCTATGGAAGACGGTAGCGGCCACTCACCTTCTCGCATACTCGCCCTGTATTTTGCTGACACGAAAAGATGAGAAGTCGAGAACGCGAGGCGAGAAGTCGAGAACGCGAGGCGAGAAATCGAGAAGTCGAGGTGAGAAATCGAGATTGCGAGTCGAAAAGTCGAGAACGTGAGGCGAGAAGTCGAGGCGAGAAGTCGAGACTGGAAGACGAGAAGTCGAGATCTTTCTCGACTTCTCGCGTTATCATCTTTGCTTCGTGGCAAAAAGGCGAGAAGTCGAGAAGGCGAGCATACGAGAATGGACGCATTCTCGCGTTCGCGACTTCTCGCCTTCTCGCTGTTTTAAACAAAAGGCGCAGTCGAGAAGGCGAGTATGCGAGAATGGACGGATTCTCACGTTCGCGACTTCTCGCCTTCTCGAATTCCTCCATCCTGCGTTCGCATCCTGACTTCGCGCTTCGCATCCTGCCTTCGCATCCTGCCTTCGTCCTTCGCATCCAGTGGGACCTGCATATGGCGTATACATATCACGCCTAGTAGCATTTGCTAGATCCTGTGTTAAATGTGACGATTTTAATCAATGTCACAAAACATTGTTGCAAAACTTATAAAACAGGGCTACACCGCCAAGTGCCTCCACTCAAAGTTTCTCAAATTAGGCGATACATATCGCATGCTGATAGCAAAATACGAGCGTAGCGTGCAAGATCTATGGCGTTACGTTTCGTAACTTGTGTCTAATTCCGCTTAACCTGGGGCTAGGGGCCGTATGAACCCATGTACTTCAAGATCCTCATTGTACTCATATGAACAGGCACAATCAAAGCGTGACTGAGATACATCATTCTTTAGATGACGACTTTGTAACGAATATTATGGATTCAGAATACTGATCAGCGATACGGATTTGATATTTTTGGAACATCATGATGTCTTGCCGGCATCATTGAAAGCTGTTGACCGCTTCTATCTTGCAGGAAACAAGCCTATGTTTATGTATACTATGATTGTCTTTCTGAATTTGGCGCTAATACTGTTATATGGAATATGGAATAGGTCTTTGGTTTATGGACGCAGGTATTCTCTAATGGACGTCGGCTGAATTATGAATGACGGACCAGACGCTTGTAATTCCTCCAGTCTCGCATGCTCGCCTTTTTCTAAGGGCGAGAAGTCGAGAACGCGAGAATCCGTCCATTCTCGCGTGCTCAACTTCTCGCCTTTTTGCCACAAATAAGGACGAGAAGGCGAAAGGTCGAGAAAGATCTCGAAAAGATATTCGAGAAGTCGAGGCGAAATCAGGATGCGAAAAACGAAGACAGGATGCGAAGCGCGAAGTCACCACACCTGACTTCGCCACTTCGCATCCTGCCTTCGCGACTTCGCATCCTGGCTTCGTCCATCGCATCCTGACTTCGCGCCTCGCATCCTGACTTCGCGCTTCGCTTCCAGTCTTTGCATTGTTTTGTTTTGATTTCGCAACCTGGGTTCGCACTTCGCATCCTGCCTTCGCATCATGACTTCGCGCTTCGCATCCTGCCGTCATCCTTCGCATCCTGCCTTCGCATCCTGCCTTCGTTCTTCGCATCCTGACTTCGTGTGGCGGTCCAGATTCATTAACACAATACAGCGATGTCCATTCTCGGCCATCATAGTTGATGAACCCTGCGTGGTCCTTTTAAAGATGATTATCTCTTAAGTGCCCAAATGATGTTATTATGTACAATGTACCTACTACTATAAATAAAATAAATATCCAAATTCGGCGATCGTCCATGAAAGAATTTCCGCGTCAATAATCGAAAAACCAATGTCAAATATGTATGAACATCCCTTTTTGGAGTTCTACCCAGTCGGTATGATCTCAACCTAAAAAGTGGGTTCAAGCGTTTGTACTGTCACAGTCAAGCGGAAAGTTTGCTGCACGCTGCAATTGTTATCTAGATTTTGTAATCATTTATTTCATCATTGGTTTAGTTAAACTGCGCTCGCAAGTATCCGCAACATTTAATAATCGCGAATGGACGAATACTTTTTATCAGATCGACATTCTACTGGAACTAAGGCATGGAGTTTCCACGTATCTGTTGATACTATATGGTGGTGTACAAATTAACTCCCTCGGATAGACCTACGGGGATTCTGATTTGCCATCGCTGCAAACTCTAGATAAAACAGAAATCGTCAGATAATGGATTCGGTTAGTGTCCATGGATACGTCTAGACTGAGTAAGCAAATATTTCGATGGGACTTACAATGTAAAAATCACTGGTCTACTTTCGTTAGCACTTTTTTCACAGAAACCGATGTTAGGGTTTTGTAAGTGATTTAAATTGGATATGGATCGATGGTCTCGGGCAATTTTGGGAAAACCTAAACTACCTACTTATGCAGAATTTAAACTAGAGTATAAAACAGAAGAGTATGTTCCTTTTAAGTTTGAAAGGTTGCTTTGCGCCCAGCTGCGCTGTGGTGTCCTACCACTACGATATAGTTGATATAGGCGAGGAATTTTAGAACTCAGAATGTTCTAATGATTTAATTGCGGATGAAACACATTTTGTATTATTTAGTTCATTTCATGAAGCCCAAAAGAGAGAGCTATTGTGTTTCTAGAAGCGTTTTATGTTGGTGACAAACTTAAGTATTTGTTAAGTTGAAAGTTATACGAGAAGGATCAACAGATTCAATAAGTTAGCATTTTTTGTACCAGCTAAAGTGGTTGATTATGATGGCCGAGACGGGACATTGCTGTATTGTGTTAATGATTCTGGACCGACACAGGAAGGCAGGATGCGAAGTCAGGATGCGAAGTCGCGAAGGCAGGATGCGAAGTGGCGAAGCCAGGATGCGAAGCGCGAAGTCAAGATGCGAAGGCAGGATGCGAAGTGCGATGTCAGGATGCGAAGTCGCGAAGGCAGGATGCGAAGTGGCGAAGCCATGAAGCGAAGCGCGAAGTCAGGATGCGAAAGTAGGATGCGAGACGCGAAGTCGGGATGCGAAGTCGCGAAAGGAGGATGCGAAGTGCGAAGCCAGGATACGAAGCGCGAAGTCAGGATGCGAAGGCAGGATGCGAAGCGCGAAGTCAAGATGCGAAGGCAGGATGCGAAGTGCGATGTCAGGATGCGAAGTCGCGAAGGCAGGATGCCAAGTGGCGAAGCCAGAAAGCGAAGCGCGAAGTCAGGATGCGAAAGTAGGATGCGAGACGCGAAGTCGGGATGCGAAGTCGCGGAAGGAGGATGCGAAGTGCGAAGCCAGGATGCGAAGCGCGAAGTCAGGATGAGAAGGCAGGACGCGAAGCGCGAAGTCAGGATGCGAAGTCGAGAAGGCAGGATGCGAAGTGGCGAAGCCAGGATGCGAAGCGCGAAGTCAGGATGCGAATAACGAAGGCAGGATGCGAAGCGCGAAGTCAGGATGCGAAGACAGGATGCGAAGTGCGAAGCCAGGATGCGAAGCGCGAAGTCAGGATGCGAAGTTAGGATGCGTAGCGCGAAGTCAGGATGCGAAATCGCGAAGGCAGGATCCGAAGGCATGATGCGAAACGCGAAGTCACCGCACCTGACTTCGTGACTTCGCATCCTGATTTCGCGCTTCGCACCCTGCTTTCGTCCTTCGCATCTTGACTTCGCATCCTGTCTTCGGGTGTCGGTCCAGATTCATTAACACAATACAGCGATGTCCCGTCTCGGCCATCATAGTTGATGAACCCTGTGTGGACTTTTTAAAGATGATTGTCTCTTAAGTACCCAAATGATGTTATGTTCAATGTACCTACTACTATAAATAAAATAAATATCCATATTCGGCGGTCGTCCATGAAAGAATTTCCGCGTCAATAATCAAAAAGTCCAAATGTGTATGACCATCCCTATTTGGAGTTCTATCCCGTCGGCATGATCTCAACCTAAAAAGTGGGTTCAAGCGTTTGTACTGTCACAGTCAAGCGGAAAGTTTGCTGCACGCTGCAATTGTTATCTAGATTTTGTAATCATTTATTTCATCATTGGTTTAGTTAAACTGCGCTCGCAAGTATCCACAACATTTAATAATCGCGAATGGACGAATACTTTTGGTCAGATCGACATTCTACTGGAAATAAGGCATGGAGTTTCCACGGATCTGCTAGGCGTTTCAACGGATCAGCTTGGCGTTTCCGCGGATCGCTGCATGGAACACAGCGTGTGCCCGTTCGATCGACTCGAGTAAGCCGCGGGGATAACGTTCCTCAGTCCAGATGGTGAATATTCCCAGAGATAACGTCATAGTCAGATACATATAGCAACACATTCCTGTTACTGCTCCACTAGCTTGTAATGGCATTGTGGAGCATTTAACTTTGTGAGAGCTCCAAACTCCGAAAAGCCGAGGCCAGATAGGGTTAATGCACGGAAAAGTTGAGCGAATGACATGAACATCAGCCCACATGTATACAAATGTTAACAACTCTCACGCTTCAACAACTAGCTAAACCGGATTGAGTGTAAAAGATGGCAGAATTGACTGAAAAAGCTGCCCCGCTCCATTGTTCAGTTGATCGTCAGCAGATGACTGCATCTATTTTTAGACATTACATACGTCCTCCCTCAGAGCAGATTTGCGAACATAGTGTTGCAATTTCTACATAGAGGGATAACAGCCATAGTGTAGCTGAATAATTGAGATGAATCAGAACTGTCAACATGGAGAACAGTAAAACTGTAGTTTTATATTCAATCGTGATTAAGATGCAGAGGCTGATCTCATTATTGGGTATAGGTCTAAACTCGAAAAAATACTCAAAAGTCCTCGCTGTGTCTATAAAGTGATTGACTGGGAACCATTCTCACCTTTCTGCGTTTACACTCCGTTTGACCCGAGAGTTTGGATTAATTGGCCAAAATATACAGGCGTACATCCACCTGACAGAACGAAGATCCCCAGCGCGTCGATTGTCAACTGCGATGCACGTGCGTCTTTGAATCAATGAAAATCGGTCCCTTGACGTAAACGCGCGTGCAATCATGACGTATACTAGCTGAGATTCATAGCGTCTTCCTTCCCTCGCCACTATGCCGACGACAAATACATTTCCCTAGTGGTAACTCGAACATCTCCATGGCGCACTTATTATTACCTTTGCGCCCTATTGGACATTCATTAACTTGAGAAAAAGGGCCGCCATGAATAAAAATACCATAATCGATGTTGTGATCATCATCCCCTGTATACACGGGGTCTATTATGACGGAAATGCCCATCTTCTTGACCCTCGATTTCAGGTGATTTTGAGGCTCCATAGGGATAATTTTAACGTCTGTAATTAATTTTTGACCGACGAATGGCCATTTGGTCTGCCATTTCTGTATTTTTATTCATGGCGGCCCATTTTCTCAAGTTAATGAAGGTCCAATAGGGCGCAAAGGTAATAACAAGTGCGCCATGGAGATGTTCGAGTTACCACCAGGGAAATGTATTTGTCGTCGACATAGCGATGAGGGAAGGGAAACGCTATGAATCTTAGCTAGACGTATACAGTAAAGTCATCTTCCAAACTACCATATATGGGCACCTCCTTTCGACAAACTCTGGCGCATGTGTAATGTGTGATTTTGGCGGATAATCTCAGACCTTCGTGACAGAGTGAAAACGGAGAAATAAAGGATTAATTTTGCAGAAAAGTGATGAATGAAAGTACTACGGCGCGTTTCACCCAGTGATACGGTTGAGGTTAAAGCAGGTCAGCAACTGAGACATCATTCTGTTAGATACAATGAGGTCACTGATAGATTTTGCTCTCTGCTATAGACATTTTGTTAATGACGATTGCTGAACATTATCAAATATTATATATGTTTAAGTAAATCAGCAATCTTCGTCCACCAATTACATTCCAAATATACTTGTATAACAATAGAACAATAAGATCGGATTGGAACGTGGACATTTCGAGTTCCTAGAAACTAAATCACCCTCGGACATACGCTTACAGTCTGCCGTTCACAGGCTGACATTTGCTCTGTTTCCCCGTGTCTGGACGGGTTCTACGCTAATATTTTTACCTCCGTCGATCAGACGGAGGTCTAGGTACGCAACATGAAATCTCCCGCAAAATAATTGTCATATGGGGAACCCACGACTCATAGTATTTCCAATAGGGATCGTCATGGTTCCCGACGAAATCTTGCACTTTTTCTTTGGACACAATTGAAATAATGGGGTTCCCATTGCAATGCATTGCAGTGGGCCTTGCTTCTGTAGTCGGGTTCCACCTCAATCTCGAATTGAAACTCACACCAAGGCTGGACCCAAATCGTTGAACCTCAAACGACGTTGCCAAATCAGGTCAGATTTCGCATCAATTTTCTCTCCCCACCCCTTTTGGCTAAACTACACCCGTTCTCTCCCTCTTTTCCCCATCAAACGAAAGCTAGTGAATATCTAGGAGGCAGGAAACACGTTATTAGGCTCTATTTCCCGAAATAAAATTTACGGTGGGGAAGGTCACCAAGGTCGCGCAAACCAAGACATGTTGTTGTTTTCCATTTCCGGGTTTGTATTTTGAGTCATTTCTTGTTTCCAAGAGTGTTTCATTACTCCAGATATATGCGAACATGTTCTATGACATATCATGTTCTAACGCAGGTCAGTCTCGTTCCATCGAACTATAGCCAATTAGTCGTTAAATCAATAACCGAACAAAGGGGGCGTGGTCCATATACTTGTAATGGTGTGTAAAACTGTAAAATGCATGTTTTATTTTTCGTTTATTTTTTATTTTGCTGCATGTTTGGGCGCGGAAAAAGTATTCGTAATCTTCCACTGATATATAACGTAGATGGCAAACCTGTCTCATAGTCTGTGAAACCCAAATTGTATGAAAATTCAACACAAAGAACATGTGCTATTTTTCTTTGTTTTTATTCAAAATTCATGTTTACTTTTGGGTCAAATTTATATTTCCATGCTTGATTGAGACTGGAAATGCATTGAAACTTCCACCAGCATGTCCCGTAGCCCATAAGACTTTTACTTGGTCTGCCAAATCAAAATTGTGCGATTTATCAACGCGCAGCACATGTACCTAATTCATGTATTTATTATGTAAAATGCAGGTTTGCTTTTTTCTGCAAATTCATATTTCCCTGCTTGTTTCAGATTACAAAACCATTAGCAAAGTTTTGATAACATGTGGCGTAGATGATAAACCTGTCACGTAGTCCTTGAAATCCAAATTGTGCAAAAATTCAACGCAAACAACATGTACAATATTGTAGCATTTTTGTGTAATAGTCATGTTGATTTTTGGGTCAAATTCATATTTCCTTCCTTGTTTGGGACTGGGAATGCATTGGAAAACTTCCGCCAACATGCCCCGTAATCCATAAGACTTTCACGTAGTCTGCCAAATCAAAATTGTGCGATTTATCAACATGCAGCACACGTACCAAATTTATGTCTTTGTTATGTAAAATGCAGGTTTGCTTTTTTCTGCGAATTCATATTTTCCTGCCTGTTTCGGACTGGAAAACAATCAATAAAGTTCCGCCAACATGTGTCGTACATGATAAACCTGCCACGTAGTCCGTGAAATCCAAATTATGCGAAACTTCAACACAAACAACATGTACTATATTGTAGTATTTTTGTGTAATAGTCCGGTTGATTTTTGGGTCAAATTCATATTTCCCTGCCTGTTTCAGATTAAAAAACCATTAGCAAAGTTTTGATAACATGTGGCGTAGATGATAAACCTGTCACGTAGTCCTTGAAATCCAAATTGTGCAAAAATTCAACGCAAACAACATGTACAATATTGTAGCATTTTTGTGTAATAGTCATGTTGATTTTTGGGTCAAATTCATATTTCCTACCTTGTTTGGGACTGGGAATGCATTGGAAAACTTCCGCCAACACGCCCCGTAGTCCATAAGACTTTCACGTAGTCTGCCAAATCAAAATTGTGCGATTTATCAACATGCAGCACACGTACCAAATTTATGTCTTTGTTATGTAAAATGCAGGTTTGCTTTTTTCTGCAAATTCATATTTCCCTGCTTGTTTCAGATTAGATAGATAGATAGATAGATATTTATTCACCAATAATTATACACTAACAATACAAAGACATGATTTCAGAAAACTCTGGCGGGAATAAAACCCCTGGGGGCTAGTTCTATCCCGTAACACTTACAAAAAAACGATGGTACAGATACGGTAGGTGAAAGTTTTTAACACATACAAATACAGAATAGAACAGGGCAAGTTAATGCATAGCACGTGATACTATAAGGGGAAAAACAGGCTACATTTCAATGAGATAAGTCTTGAGCTTGGATTTAAATAGCGAGGATGAGAATATAGATCTGAGCGGAGAGGGAAGTTTGTTCCATTCCCGTGGTCCTGCTACTCTCAGAGTATGGAAAGAAAAATTTGTCTTATAGAATGGTCTGTAAAGATTAATTTGCTGGTTCCTGGTTTGATATCGATGCACTGCAGAAAGTCTTGTAAAATAAATTTTAAGGCGTTTCGGTATAATTTCAGGGTGATACATAAAAGTATGTACAAAACTTAGGGAAACATATAGGTGAAGTTTAGTTAGAGGCAGGATTTTTAATTTCGAAAAGAGAGGCTGCGTATGATCACGTTTATTGGATGAAGTGAGAACTCTAATTACGCGTTTCTGTAGTACAATCAACGGATTAAGATGAGTAAGGTAAGTATTGCCCCAAAGAATGTTACAATAAGACAGATAGGGATATATCATAGAATAATACAGAATATAAAGTGTTTTCTTGTTAACAAAGTTTTTTATATGATTAATAACTCCTGTATTTCTTGAGATTTTTTTGCAGATATAATCTATATGAGTTGTCCAACTTAGTTTATTATTCAAGATTATGCCAAGGAATTTAAAGTTACTAACCTCTTCAATGTCTTGGCCAGCTATTTCTAGTTTTGGGACGTTTCTCAAGCGTTGTATTTTACTTGGGCTAACTATCATATATTTAGTTTTTTTCACATTTAAAGATAGGCGATTTGCACAAAACCACGTATGTAGTTTCTGCAGTTCGTCTGACATAATTCGAGCAGCATCCGCCAAGTGTTTGGAAGAACAAACTGCATTCGTGTCATCAGCAAAAAGAATCAGTTTGAGATAATCTGTTACGTTATTAATATCATTTATATATAACAAAAATAAAAGCGGCCCAAGAATAGATCCTTGTGGTACACCGCATGTGATATCGGTAGGAGAGGAGATTATATTATTATATGAAACAGACTGTGTCCTACCAGACAGGTAGCTTCTGAACCAGTTATTGGGTGACCCGCGGAAACCGTAGTGATATAGTTTGGAGATTAAGATATCATGATTGACTGTATCAAACGCCTTGGAAAGGTCCAGAAACATAGCTATGCTGTAATTTTTTTATTCTTTTGAAGCCACCAAGTCATCGTAGAGAGATATCGCAGCCTGTGAAGTGGAGTGATTAGACCTAAATCCGAATTGGTTCTCCGAGATGATGTCATTCTTTTCCAGAAAAGTGAGCATCATGTTTACTGCAATTTTTTCCAGGATCTTGCTAAAGCACGGTAGGACTGCATGATATTGGCCTATAATTCTCAAATAACATGGACTCGCCACATTTAAAGATTGGTGTAACCTTTGCATATTTCAGACAATCAGGTACCATTCCAAGTTTGAAAGACAGGTTTATGATATGAGCAAGTGAAACAGAAACAGAAGAAGCTACAAGTTTTACAATGGACATAGAAATACCATCCAACCCCGGTGCGGCCGATTTCAAGCCCACAATAACATTCTGAACATCATTTGGAGTTGTTGGAAAAAAATCAAAACTTTCAGCAGGTGCAGTGCCAAGGAATTCATCAAACGTTTTTGAAACCGGAGGAATTTTTGAGTCTAAATTAGACGCTAGTGAGCTAAAATATTCGTTAAATTTATTAGCAATGGTAAGACTGTCGGTTTCCTCTTCACCATTAATTAAAAATGTTTTAGGTAGAGACGCGTTTTTCTTCCGATTCATCAACTGGTTTAATATTTTCCAAGTTCCTTTAATGTCTTGATTGCACTGGTTGAATTTGTTTTCGAAGTAGTTCTTTTTTGAAAGCCGAATAGTATGATTTAATTTGTTCCTGTAAGCTCTATAATCTGTATGTGCATTGTCATCCCGACTGCAAAGATACCGCCGATATAAGCGATTTTTTTCATGGATAGAGGTAAGTATTCCATGGGTTATCCATGGTTTGATAATACGCTTACAAGATGCCGGGATTGTATTCACTGGAAAGCAATCATTATACACTAAGTTAAATTCGGCCAGAAAATTGTCTAACGCAACACTACAGTCATCTTCTTCTTGAACTACAGTATCCCAATTTATATCTTTCGTTCTCAGAGCAAATTCTTCTTTTTTTTCTGGGCTAATTCGACGATAGGTTATGTTAGAACGCGGGGGATTATATTCCTGCGTGGACTGTAGTAAATGAAAAATCGGAAAGTGATCAGTTATATCTGTTAAAAATATTTCTGATAGAAGATTATCTTCATGAAAATTTATAAAAATGTTATCTATGAGCGTTGCTGTATGCGATTTGACTCTAGTAGGTTTAGTAATCTGTGGGAAAAAATACTGCGATTTCATGATTTCAAGAAAATCTTTCGATGGGCTATGGGTATCAGTTTTGAATAAGTCGATATTGAAATCGCCCATAAGAATACATTTATTCCGTTCTATGTCAGGTGTTTTAAGCAAAGAAGTTAGATGATTGTTGAACGCATTAACGTTTTTACCAGGGGGTCGGTAGAATATACCAATTAAGTATTTGATATCGTTGAAGATCAGTTCTAGAAATAATGTTTCAAATTCGCCATCATTGTCAAGAAATGATAAGTCATTCCGTATTTTGCATGATTTAATAGAATCCTTAACATATAGGACAAGACCCCCACCCTTTCTCTTACTTCTCGATGATGGAAATGATGTGTATCCAGGAATCTCAAATAACTTTTCAGTCGAGGGATCTAACCAGCTCTCAGAAAAACCTAGGACAGAGAAACTATGCTTCAAATTATAGATAAATCCTGTAATTTCCGAGAAGTGTTTTTTAAGACTCCTGGCATTCATATGTAAAAACGACAGCGATTCATTGCCAGGAGGGTTTTTTATGGTAGGTTCTTCTAAAAATGATGTCTCTGTGAAATAATTGGATTGATGGATATCAATATTCCTCCAGTGTGAAATTTCATATTCATTGTCGTCCGTTTGAGTTTTGCTGTGATCAATATCATTCAGTGCAATCGGATTAAAACATTTATTGTCGAGGAATGAGATATCAACACTGGTATTTGTACTAGTCGGCAAAATATCAGGTTCAGGAAGATCTGCATTAAAAAATGGTAATGCTGTTATTGGCTCCGGGAATGGAACACCCTCGTTACCTACGTCATGAGTATATGATGCTTATAAAGATTAATAGACAAGTTCCAGTAGCCTGTTTTTTTAACCCGAGGAAGGAGAATGGCGAATGCCCAGTATGTACAAAAAATAAACATGAAAAAATACTGATAGTGCAAAAATAACAAAATAAAATATACAGATGACAGCATACTGCTGTAACAGATGTGATGTGTGACAACATTGAAGTTACACACATAAAGTAGAGGCAAGTTAACGTGGATTCACTCCTGGTACTATATCTCTCGTTTCAGTTCGACATCGAAATTAATGGGCCCAGGTAAATTCAGTTGAATAGTATAGGAGAGGCAAAATTGGAGGAAGAAACGGACAATATAGTAAAAGGTAATTATATAACGGAAGAAAATCCTTTGTCGTCATAAATTACATATTCACAACATATGCAACACAGTCCCATAGGCAAAAAATGAATAGTAGAGTACATACATTCGTTCGTGTATATACGCATACATACATCTGCACATACATACATATATACATAAAATACATACACATGCACACATACACATACATGCATACATACACACACCAAGACAAAGATATATACATACATTATAGCATATACGGTATTCACTTTTATATAGATACAGAACTCAAGCACTTGTCAGTTTATGTTTTGTCAATGACCAGAGTAACAGTAGATAACTGTAAGTTTCAAGACTATAAAACACCCGTGTTTAACTGCGTAAAAGCAATGTGTTCGTATTGAAACAGCCCCGGATAAGGTACACGTTGAACCATACTAATGTGACAGTAGTGTATATTTCACCGTGGCTGTTATAATACATGGTTATTCTTCACTTAACTCTACGTGAACTTCACTCACTTGCGATAGATTGCAGACAAGGCTATTCATTAAGATAAATACTACATGCAACACGATTCCTATTCAAATAGAGTTTGTAACTATAATACAGTTACGGATCGCGTGAGGACACATACCAAGATAAAATACACGCTGAGTCATAGTATTGTGGCCAGTTATCGTACAAATGACTGTGTATATGTTCAATTCCCGTTTGAGGTTAGAAATGTAGTTTACACGGAAAAATACATTTCACTGCAGCTATTATAAGACATATATTGTTATTCTACACTTAACCCCGCGTGAAATTCACTCACTTGCGGTCGATTGCAGAAAAGACTATTCATTAATATAAATAGTTGTACATGCAGCACGATCTCAATTCTAATAGAGTCTAATCTCTATTGTATTACGAAATACGGCTCTCGAGTGGCAGACACATGCTTGGGGAGAAAATGTTCAAGGTGCAGGGGTACTGCTGGAAACTTGTACTGATCATAGAGTGAATAAGACCGAGTTATCCCTCTAAGTCATACAATCAACACCTGTGTTGAAAAATTTGAATTGTGTCGAACGAGGTTTACTAATTCAAAAGAGGGCATAGAGCAAATTCTAGTATTTTCCTGCTCTCAAAGCGAAAATTAAATAAAGAATAATTAAAGTAACGATATTAAACATTTAAGAACAATGTTTCTATTCGTAACTAAATCAAACCTGCTTCAATTATTGCTTAAATCTCCATTTAATTGCACAATCAAACGTAGAAAACGGAAGTTAAAAATTGAAAATTATCTCCCCTAGGAGATAGAGTTATCCGCCCCTAGGAGAGCTCTCACTCTTCCCAACGTGGTTACCATAAAAGCCAATGCACATCCCATTCTCTCCCTCTTTCTCATTATAACCGAGACCAGTAGTGAACTAGGCCGTGGTCTGAGGGGAAGGACGGGAGGGCGCATTAAATTGAAGCAGGTTTGATTTAGTTACGAATAGAAACATTGTTCTTAAATGTTTAATATTCGTTGCCTAAATCGTAAACCTGCTTCAATTATTGCTTCAGTACCAACAGGTGGAAGGAGGGAAACCTCGGCCAAGTAGCAGATTCAATGTTAGGCTAAGTAACCGCTGGGAAGACACAGACATGGATATCAGACATCAATAATCAAACAATTGAAACCCTGGTCAAAGACCGTTAAAAAAAGGTTAAAATGTGGATAAGATACAGTTGTACTTATCTTGATTGTCTACCATGTAGCTGTGCTCATGGTGTGGAAGTATTACTCCCGAGAAAATACCCCTACCCATAGAGTTGGTGGGTCTACTCGGGTAGCCATTTATACCAAGAGGAGGGACCGGTACCCTTAGGGCTATTGGGTCTACTTGGTAAGACTAATCTGTATTCAGATTTCTTGGCTGTTCCTAAGTCCGGGTGAAGCATAACTGGTCCGTGCCTAGAGGTCGCCAAGCCACACCACTCTCAGTCCACAAACATCTACGTCCAACTTGCTTCTTGGGAATTGATCGTAGATGACGCAGCTGAGATCATGAGAAGGAAGTCAGATTCAACCTGTAAGACACAATCAAAACCGCAATTAAGGTAAAGATCACACTCACCATGAAGTCAGGCATTTTAGAGTGATGATTTAGTGTCCGACATCTCTTAGAAGATCCAAGGTTGTCCATCTGAACTTATTTCTTCCTTCAATATGTGATCAATCAAATGTGGACTAAATAGTATGAACGAGATGAGATGATACAGCAATTTGCGAATTTGCTGCGATGATACAAAATGCCGCCCCCTCCTTTTTTTTTTAAAAAATTTAGTTGACCACGTGCTGGGCATCTATATGCGGCCCAAGCGTGGTCATCCTATCTGACTGGACTGACATATCTCTTAGATAGGAATTGGAGAACGTGGAGTTCGCTGTCCAGAACGCGACTGGACAATGTCAAGGAGGGGCAGGTTCTTCCATAAATCTCAACAAAAGAAACCTGGCCGGTAAAGCCGAGGGTAATATGGAGTAGTAATAGAAGATACTAATCTAACTTATCTTTTGAGTCTCTTCCCTTAAAAGGGTAAATCATGGATATGATACAGAATATACTTATTCTTGAGTGCCCTCATCCATGTAGCTGTGCTCGTGGTGTGATACTCAGAGGGCGCCAAGCCACGCCATTCTCAATCCACCAACGACTTACGTCCAACTTGTCCTGTGAGATGAGCGTAGGACACACAGCTGAGATCATCCAGAAGAAAGTCAGTTTCAAGCTGAAAGACACAAGCAAAACCGTAGTTAAGGCAAAGATTAAAACTGTCAAAGTGTCAGACCACTTAGATTGATGATTAGAGAGTCCATGGTCGTCTATCCGACTTATTCCTTCCTTCAAAGACGATCATGATGAAGTTTTAAAATTGAAACATACTTGAAACAATTGTTGGCTTGGAGAACCCGGGAATCGATTCCGGAACCTCTCGCCTGCAAAGCGAGCGCTCTACCATTTGAGCTAGCTTCCCTGGAGCAAGATGGCTGCCTTGCTGCAATGGTGACAAATTCTGCCGCCCCGTCTCTTCTTGAAAGAACTAACCACGTGCTAGGTAGCCCTTAGTGGCCTAAGCGTGGTCACACTATCTGACTGCACTGACATATCACACAGATAGAAATTTGTGAACGTGGAATTTGCAGTCCAGACACAAGAACTGGACAATATCATGAATGGACAAGTTCTTCCATAAAGGCCCTGAGTAGCGATGGTACGAAACACATTAGAAGTGGAAGCCAGTAGTGGGGGCGTCAATAGTAAATCTACCTTCTGGCAATTGATAAGACTATTTTATGGTCTTCTTCAACTACGCAGCCTTTTTAAAATATCAAGCCTTGCTGACCGGCGAAGGGATATGATAACCGTAGCCGACGAAATCGGTACGAGTAAGATAGTGACGGAAGGCACAAACAGGATCTGGCAGAAGATCGACCCCGAGGCCATGTACAAAGTCTGACACGCAGGAATGGAGTACGACGTTGAGCGCACGGACCTGGATGAACAGACTCATTTTTGGCAATAAATTCAGGAATGGGCCGAAAAGAATGCAAGACCAATCCGCTGTCCAGGTCATAGAAGATCTTTCAAGAGCATAAAGATGAGACACTCTGGACGTCAAAGCAAACGCTGCCACAAAGGCCGTGTCATAAGACACAGCTTTATAGACGCGGACTCTAAGGGTTCCCAAGATGGTAAATCAGGACACACAGAACCACACCGATATCCTATTTCGGTAACAGTTGGCGAGTACAACGCGACTGTAAAGCGAAGGCGCGAATAAGCGCAGAGATATAATCGTCAAGGCTAAAGTCGGTACCAAAGGTAAGACGTAACACGCTAGCCAGAGCAGATCGATAGCCCTCCATGGTGCTAATATGAAACTCCCTATCCTGGTGAAGGTGACGGAGGAAGTCAATGCGAGGGAAATAGAGTCGGGGACGGTATCACGTCCTCGGCACCAGGACCAATATAGGAACGTAGCAAGTAAGGTCCTACATATAATAAACAACCTTAAGGTTGATGACAGAACCATAAAGTCAAAGACTAACCATTGGTGTAACGGTCTATACAGGAATAAAGTACTTGATGGAGAAAGCCGGAAAAGCTGTCCAAGTACACCACGAAAACATTGTGTTGTTTTACGCACAATCCTAAGGTAAATGGATCTCAACACAATGTTTGAGTGTTAAAGTCAACATGGTTCATAGTTAAAACAACACTGTGCTGAATTCAATTAAAGGTGACTAGTCCGTCATTCACATTCCCGCCGTCGTCCTCAGAGAATATCCACGTCCATAACCAAAGACCTATTCCATATAACAGTATTTGATCAAATACTGCTGATTGTAATACAATTTGATATTCTGAACTCCAGACTGGAAACAACAAGGTCTGGACAGGACTCTCTTCGTAGAGTAACGACGAACCTAAGTAAATCACAATGTGAAAAACCCGAGAGGAATTGATACAAGTGGAAAGATGACGCCAAACGAACGGACAACCCCTCCCGCCGATGACCGACGATGAAGAATCAAAGGGGGCCGATGAATGGATATAAAATATGCATCTCGCAAATGAAGAAATGACGTGACAAACGGCGTTATGACGTACCGGAAACGTCTAACCGATGTAATAGAACGACGCACAGGTGTATGAGAGACACATGACGGCGTAATGAACCTGCCGTCAAAGGTGTAATAAGAAAGCGTAATGTGAAAAGTGCGAGAAACGTTGTATATGATAAACAACGTAGTGATTTCCCAATTCACAACAACTTAATGTATATACATGCTCAAACTGGAGCAGGATACAAACTTATAAAAGTACACGACGTAACCGAAGGGCGTTGCAAACAGTAACCCCGAAGTCGAATGTAATAAATTTTCCTTCTCTTTAAACGCAGTAGAAATGAACATATTAAATGTTTGTAGCGTTAATCACCAAATGTAAGCTCAATGAGATAAATGGGATTATAGATCTTTGTGTCAGAGAACATGAAATAATGTGTCTATGAATATGGTTACATTATGACCTCTCCCGATGTAATTTGTCTCCTGTACATGAAATCCAGTACTGGAGTTTTATATGGAGAGAATATTAAACATTTACAAGAATGTTACTATCAATAACCAAAAAGTCACACAATCGACATCCAGAACAAAGATTTTTCCAGGAAACCAAAACAAATCCTCAAAGGATTTTTAAATTCCCGAAGAGAGGAAAAACATTTAAGGTCTCTCGCCGGCAGGAGGTTATTCAAAATTTTTGAATTTGAAATGACCTAACACGAACCAATTTGTCGAGAAGCGGAAAAACAGTAAGAACATTACTAAAGAGCAGTTCGATGCTCTAGTAGACTGTACTGGTAATACAAACTTGGTAGAAAGAAACCATAGAAGACTTCACGACTTACGTGTCAATAGGCTTAACAACCTTGGCCGGACCAATAGATTCCCACTCACACTAGTTAAATTTTAAATTTTCTCATAGGGAAGAAATTAAAATTAGTGCATAAGTCCATCCGAATTATAAGCGTAACACAGTATACAGATGGAACAGCTTGGTGAGAAACAAAACAAATCACATGTATAAAACGAATTTGTGTCATAGTACAGAATCACAATAAACAGTGGGTAATAGAATTACTTACTCACGATAACCAACACGTGATCCCTTTGTTGATCGACACACCCATCATCACATAAAGAGATCAGCAAAGACGCTCATTAAAATGCAATAAACAGTCGTAGCATTGAAGTCCCGTAACAACCATTTATGCTATTATTATAACATCGTTTACATAGGGTTGAGATGTGGTTACGTACACAAAAACAACAAACACGTAAACATGAGAGGCAGAATAAAACCTCCGTAAGATCTCTCTTGAAGACAGGATATCAAAAACACATAATAATACTTGATATAACAAGCGATTACCTTCTTGGTATGCCACGTACAGAATTGAATGGATGCAGGAGAGAACAATCAAAGTCCGAACAACAACAACAACATGAAACCTTGACGGACTGCTTATAAAGACTCGGATTTCCCCGGCGGAGAAAACCGAACCTCCCGCGTCAAACGAGGGTAGTTCTCACAATCCTGGTAATTTATACAACAATTCAGTGGATAAAATCATGAAACAACGAAACAAAAACTTGTTCGTTTAAAGTACATCACAATAGGCTCCATACTGACCGAACAAAAACGGAATGTTGGAGACTAATAAAAACCTACCTCCAACACACCGGGTCGTAACTCAAAGTTTGTGTGAAGACGTAAAATTGACTACACACTGGCCTAAAGCAGGACTGTGTTATTTGTTAAACATGAGATTTCATAAAGACTTTTAGAAGAACATCGTCAGACGATCATTTCAAGAGAATTTAGAATCTCCGCCCCAAGTATTTAGCGACGTACGTCCAAAGACACTAAACACGTGGCCGACTAAAACGAATCCAACATTCGCCCCACAAATAGATCGGGCACGGAATTAAATAAACTATGTCCACGTTGTTTATTAGCTTCCTTCTTTATGGAAGAGATATGTGGTACCGATAGACAGGCGATGGTAAAGAATTCTTTTGTCTGAAGGAGACAATGGAATGGCCAGGCAACCGACCTGGTCTTTGTTGACCGTAACAAGGAACTGGTTTTGGATCGGCCCAGACAATGAGTCTCCAGACCGGGTCAAGCTGTCTAGTAACCTAGAATTATCATCGCGTAGGATTGTACCGCTTGGTGGTATGCATACTGACGCGGGAGACACTGAGTCTTGACCAGCTCGGTCAAGATCTTCATTAGACTTCATGTCATTAACTAAAGAAATTTCCAAGACCCGTCTGTCGATCTCCGACAAAGACGGGTCATCACAAGAATGTAAAAGAAAAGCCCGGCGGGCCTGGGCATAATTCTTCCAGGCCGCCGGATTCCATAATACACACTCCGCGCACGTGGACGCCCGGTAACATAAATCTTTACACGCAAAACAAGCTGTGTGAGCGTCTAAAGGGGAAACATTTTTCCCGCACGTACGACAAGGAATACAAGACGGAACTTCCAGCATAATACAGTAAGTAAGTTCCGAATCAATAACAAAACTCAACACTTGATAAAGGATATACCAGCGAGACAACAACAACTAATGTTGTAAATTTGCCTCTAACACTTCCCTAGATGTGCACTGCTCGAGCAAACTGGAGAAAGAGGGAGAGAATGGGATGTGCATTGGCTTTTATGGTAACCACGTTGGGAAGAGTGAGAGCTCTCCTAGGGGCGGATAACTCTATCTCCTAGGGGAGATAATTTTCAATTTTTAACTTCCGTTTTCTACGTTTGATTGTGCAATTAAATGGAGATTTAAGCAATAATTGAAGCAGGTTTACGATTTAGGCAACGAATATTGTTATTTGTTCTCATTGCTGTGTCGTCAATCGGGAATTGTGAGGTAGTTGACAGCTACAGAAAATGCTTGGTACCCCTGCCCCTTAAAACGCAAAGCATGGTAAGGTTCCGTGGTCATCTATGAAAGACCTTTGAACTATACATTTTAAGTTTGTCAGAATTCAGAGAAGAAATCTCCAGCATAAAGTAGTAGTAGAACAGTAATCCGATTGACAGATCGCATTAACATTTCTGAATTGAGCGGTTTCATTTACTATAGTGGTTATTTGACACTTCTGACATATTTGACTATGTGACTTAACATATAGTTTTTCACCTTGACAAAATAGCTCAACGTCAGTAATATTCATAGACTTCAGGTCCATCATCAGTTGCATATGTGGTATCAATTTAGAATGCCTAGCTATATTTCATGTTATATCATAATATAAAGTATATAACCTTGAGAAAATAGGTTCAGTCAACTGGGATAGGCTTCTAGTCCGTCAGCAATTGCACAAGTATGATGAATTTGAAGAGCCCATCTTCACTCCTTTAACAATTATTGCTAATGCTAAATTTGATCTCGATAAAACAGGTCAGTCAATTAAATTACTTAGGCTTCTGATCCATCATCAGCTGCATATGTGGTATGACAAGAAAGATGGGCAGACAGAGAGATCGACAGAGATCCAGACAGACAGACAGATGACACGGAAAATTCGTTTCAGCTCATTTTGGAGCATCATTAAATATCATCTTCAAAGTCTAAATATTCTGTCAAAATTCACCAGAACACACCATTTTACTTCAATTATAGATACGAACGAAGCGTGCAAGATCTATGGCGCTACGTTCGTAACTTGTGTCTAATTCCGCTTAACCCGGGGCTAGGGGCCGTATGAAACCATGTACTTCAAGATCCTCGTGGTACTCATATGAACAGTCACAATCAAAGAGTGACTGAGATACATCATTCTTTAGATGACGACTTCACAACGAATATTATGGATTAAGAATACTGATCAGCGATACGGATTTGAAATTTTTGGAACATCATGATGTCTTGCCGGCATCATTGAAAACTGTTGACCGCTTCTCTCTTGCAGGAAACAAGCCTATGGTTATGTATACTATGATTGTCTTTTTGAATTTGGTGCTAATACTGTTATATGGAATATGGAATAGGTCTTTGGATTATGGACGCGGATATTCTCTAATGGACGACGGCTGAATTATGAATGACGGACTAGACGCTTGTAATAGAGAAGAAAGGCAACTCCGAGTAGGGATCACAATTTTATTCTGTATATTTCGCTATTAGTTCTAGCATCTTAAGCAGTGAACAATGTTACAAACAGCTCTATACGCACAGTATATATAAAAGGCATAATGTGATCTTAGCCAATATGCATTTATGAACAGGTAAGCCAGTAAATTATGTCGGTCAGGTTGGACAGATATTAAAATGCCGCCATTTTCAGAAATTGTTAAATGTTAAGCGATAACCTGACAGTGATCAACAAATGGTGTGATTCAGGTGTTACAATGCACACTCCACAAATGTTGTAATTCGCATGGGAATATACAATTATGAAACATGCGAGTTACAACATTTGGAGGTTTCCATCAATTCTGATGTGAATTGCCAAGAAAATTATACCTATATTATCTTAAAATGACAGTCCTTATTCAAACTTCATGACCTATAGAAATATTCAATGTAGGTACATACTCACTATATCACCATACTTTATTCATTTATGCACAGTTTACTTAGTTCTTGCCAGATAAACAGATTATGTATTGTTTTCATCAATTAGAGCGTGTAGTGTGTCACCTGAATCACACCATTTGTAGATCGCTGTCAGGTTATTGCTTAACATTTTAACAATTTCTGAAAATGACAGCATTTTAATATTCGTCCAACCTGACTTACGTAATTTACTGGCTTACCTATTTATAAATGTGTACTGGCTAAGATCACATTATGCCTTGTATATATACTGTGCCTATGGAGGTGTTTGTAACTTGGTTCACTGCTGAAGATGCTATAACTAGTAGCGAAATATACAGAATGAAATTGTCATCCCTACTCGGAGTTGCTTTGCTTCTCTATTATTGGAAAATCATCAGTGGTTCCAATGGATTACTTCAATTAGATATACATGTAAAAAATTCCCAGGTGGGATGTGCCATATAGCAGGTATGTATAAGTTCCACTTCAAAAATCTTTGAAGCACTGATTGGGAAATGAAGAGTTTACTTTGTTGACACAAACAGTCCAGTAGTCCACTTATGTAAAGTGCATTATGCAATAAGTCAACCATTTATTAACTGAATGGTCAACATACAGGCCTCATACAATATGAGGCCTGAAAGGTATTAAAGCAGAATATCAGTGTTACAGTATGTCTATTTGACCAAAATGGCCTGACTTTAAGCTCACATGAGTCCTTGCAATTCTCCATACTGACCATACACTGATGGCAGCATATTTTCTCTGACTACATTTTAGTTATGTGTGTAAGCAGGGGTTCATGTAACCTAGATTTAGATATATTTAGCTGACTTTACCCTATGCAATATGAGTA